>OW240921.1:90535323-90859717 GCA_933207985.1 Pelobates cultripes | reverse complement strand
TGTGACACCAGATCTAATTAGTGGCACTTGTCAGCGTATCCACTGTTAGCGTAACACACCCGCTTTAAGGACACTGACTGCTATTCAATCTATAACAGTAAAAAAAGTTTTTGTTTTTAAATCCAAGCCATTGTGACACAAGATCTAATTAGTGGCACTTGTCAGCGTATCCACTGTTAGCGTAACACACCCGCTTTAAGGACACTGACTGCTATTCAATCTATAACAGTGAAAAAAGATTATTTTTTTTTTAAATCCAAACCATTGTGACACCAGATCTAATTAGTGGCACTTGTCAGCGTATCCACTGTTAGCGTAACACACCCGCTTTAAGGACACTGACTGCTATTCAATCTATAACAGTGAAAAAAGATTATTTTTTTTTTAAATCCAAACTATTGTGTCACCAGATCTAATTAGTGGCACTGGTCAGCGTATCCAATGTTAGCGTAACACACCCGCTGTAAGGACACTGACTGCTATTCAATCTATAACAGTGAAAAAAGTGTTTTGTTTTTTTAAATCCAAGCTTTGTGTCACCAGATCTAATTGGTGGCACTGGTCACCGTATTCACTGTTAGCTTAACACACCCGCTTTAAGGACACTGACTGCTATTCAATCTATAACAGTGAAAAAAGATTATTTTTTTTTTAAATCCAAACTATTGTGACACCAGATCTAAGTAGTGGCACTTGTCAGCGTATCCACTGTTAGCGTAACACACCCGCTTTAAGGACACTGACTGCTATTCAATCTATAACAGTAAAAAAGTTTTTTGTTTTTAAATCCAAGCTATTGTGACACCAGATGTAATTGGTGGCACTGACTGGGGAAATGGGCACAGTATGCACTGTGAGCCTGATACAGAAGCTGGCAGCAGTGGCAGACAACTGACTGCTATTCAATCTATAACAGTGAAAAAAGTTTTTTGTTTTTAAATCCAAGCTATTGTGACACCAGATGTAATTGGTGGCACTGACTGGGGAAATGGGCACAGTATGCACTGTGAGCCTGACACAGAAGCTGGCAGCAGTGGCAGACAACTGACTGCTATTCAATCTATAACAGTGAAAAAAGTTTTTTGTTTTTAAATCCAAGCTATTGTGACACCAGATGTAATTGGTGGCACTGACTGGGGAAATGGGCACTGTGAGCCTGACACAGAAGCTGGCAGCAGTGGCAGACAACTAAGTGCATTTACATTAGATAGAAAAAAAAAATCCAAAAAAAGCATACCCTTATCCCTAACCTAGCTATGCTTTTCCCTATCTTATGAACAGCAGCTACACTTTCCCTCCTCTTACTAAGCATGCAGCTTGAGAATGAATCTAAAATGGATGCTGTCCAGTAGGTGGGAGGGTCTGCTAGGGAGGCTGTGCTGCTAATTGGCTGGAATGTGTCTGCTGACTGTGAGGTACAGGGTCAAAGTTTACTCAATGATGACGAATAGGGGGCGGGTCGAACCGCGCATATGTTCGCACGCCGTGGCGAACGCGAACATGCTATGTTCGCCAGGAACCGTTCGCCGGCGAACCGTTCGGTACATCACTAGCCAAGAGTGAGAGGGAAATTAACTCACTGATCCACCTAACTAGGATATACAGCAAGGTCCTGGAATGTCATTCGGACAGATAAGTGTGGGCGGATGATAGCAAGAAGAGGGAAGATGATCAGGATAGAAAGAGTTCAAGTACCTGAAAGCCAAATAGGAGATGTAGAGAACAGTTACATGTACCTGGGTTACCACAAACACATTGTCAAATATGAGGCCAGGAGGATATACAATTATACATTTTTTGCTGCCTGTTGGTAGTTGCAAATAAAACATTGCTGAGAAGCAGTCTGTGACTGTGTAAACCCTCTCTAATTAACAATCCCTATCCTGAAATAATGTAGTGCACTTTGGCTTAATCAATTTGCTGCTTTATTTGCATGCTTGTTTTTTGTAGGGTTTTTTTGTGGGGGGGAAGGTAACATTGTCTTTTGCATTTTAACTCCACCTCCTTTGTCCATTCAAAGATATTTCCTTTATTTCGGTTGCTGTACTGTAGTCCATGATGTCACAACTCGAGTACATACACATATGACAGTAACTAGAGCCTCACTTCACACACCCAAATACAAGCAATATTGAATCTCTTCATTCTTCATCTCCCTGCAACATTCAGGCAATGACTGAAGCTTGGGAGATATTGCACCTCATCTATTTTGCCTTTGCACCATTTTATTATTTTTTACTATAACAATACCACCATTTATACCTGTAGTTTGCTTCTGTAACTTTCTGTGCATGCCGCTTTTCATTGCTATTTTAATTGAATGTATTCCACCAATATTTTATTTATATTTAATAATATTTTGGGTGATATAAACTTTTCAATTGTATACAACAAATGTTGTCCCCTTCTTCATCCTTTGCACCTCCTGGCTATAAATGCCTTTCTGTACTTGTGTTTCATCTCCATCCCTGTTCCTTAGGCCCCACTTCACACAACTATATACAAGCAACACTGAATCAAAATGCATCTTAATTTTCTTTAAGCACTGTGTGACAGACCACCCTGTCCCTCGATTATAAAGCTTTTTGTCCCATTCTCCTGTTTGTTTGGTGGATTGCATTCACCTCCTATTTTAACCTTGTCCTGTTCGAATACCGAACAAATTACCGAATGACCAACCACCCATATGCGGAGTGTGCTGCTTGTTGACCTCTATCACACCTATCAGCACCTCTAAATCACAACATTCCAACGGTTGGCTGGGTGGTTATCGTTCGTATTACCGAACATGTTCCGGCGGCCATCTTTAGCCAGGAACACATACAGCGTGTTTGGTCATCGAGTGTATGGAACGCAAATGGAACTTCCTCTTCCATCGAAGTTTGGGAAAATATGTCAGAATGCAAAGGCGTTCGGTGGGAGCAAACTCCCGAACAAGGGACACAGACTGAATATACGCATGAACAGTTCTGTTCGGTATTTTTATTGTATTTAGTACCCCCAAAGGAGACCGACCACTCAGCCTGATTTCATGGAACTCTTTTGGGCAGGCACATCGTGGTACAAGTCGGTCTAAACTTTACCCTGTGGTGTTTCGGCTGCGTTCGTGAGATCTGAGTGCTTTCAGGATATGTCGTGTGCTCAGATCCAGGCTATCCGGGGATATAGGACTTGAGGGGGTACTCAATTGTTAAATACATGTTTTTAGGGTGTACTTGACATGTATGTCCTAGACCTGAGAGTAAATGTAATTATTTGCATGTTTTACAGTAGTCTCCTCTCAGGTCCAGTGGGGAATGCCCCTGGGATATGTTACAGAAAACCCCTTGCATGGGGATTCACATAAAAGGCCGTGTGTGGTTTACCCTCAACACAGAGCCCCGTCTCATGCTTGTAGGGAACAGCTATAACAGCTATATTGTTGCTTCCAGGATTATTGCAGCTCTACTCACACCGGGGGAAAAAGAACATCTCTGGCAGCTAAACCCCTCTTCCCATCAGGGTGTCTGCCACATACTGTCTTCTGTGTGTCTGTGTTTATGGTTTTTTCTTGCGTTTGTCTCTGTGTATCTGTGCATATTTCTATGTCTTTGCATTCATTTCCCAGTACCGACGCGTTACATTCCGTAGCAATTCCAACCGCTGTGAAATCATATTTAATTATTTTTTTCTTTAAATGTAATATACCGTATATACTCGAGTATAAGTCGAGTTTTTCGGCACATTTTTTGTGCTGAAAAACCCTAACTCGACTTATACTCGAGTTAACGTCTGTATTATGGCAATTTACATTGCCATAATACAGACCAGGACCGCCGGGCTCATTACAAGCCCGGCGGTCCTGTTGGGGGCTGACACCGCGGCTCTTGCGAGACTTACAGTGGGAGCTGACAGAGGAGCTGCACGGAGGAGAAGGGAGCTGACAGGAGCTGCAGGAAGGTAAGTAACCGCTCACTGTCAGCCCCCCCTCCTACACAGCCCATACACTGGACCACCAGGGAGTGAGAGCAAGCTAACAAGCAGGGAGGGGGGACGAAAATTTAATTAAATAATAAAAAAACTACAATAAAAAATATTAAAATAAAAAACTTAAAATATTAAAATAAAATAAACTTAAAATATTAAAATAAAATAATAAAATAAAAAACTTAAAATATTAAAATAAAAAAATGTATAATAAAAATGCCCTCCTCCCACCCAGTTCACACACACACACACACACACACACACACACACACACACACACTCTCATACAAACACACAATCTGCATTATATACACACACACTCATACAAACACACACTCTGCATTATACACACACACACTCATACAAACAATCTGCATTCTACACACACTCATACAAACACACACACACACTCTGCATTATATACATACAGAGTGTGTGCGTATATAATGCAGAGTGTGTGTGTGTTTGTATGAGTGTGTGTAGAATGCAGATTGTTTGTATGAGTGTGTGTGTGTATAATGCAGAGTGTGTGTTTGTATGAGTGTGTTTGTAGAATGCAGATTGTTTGTATGAGTGTATGTGTATATAATGCAGAGTGTGTGTTTGTATGAGTGTGTTTGTAGAATGCAGATTGTTTGTATGAGTGTGTGTGTATAATGTAGAGTGTGTGTATGCGTGTGTGTGTGTGTATATAATGCAGAGTGTGTGTATGAGTGTGTGTGTGTGTAATGCAGATTGTTTGTATGAGTGTGTGTATATAATGCAGAATGTGTGTTTGTATGAGTGTGTGTGTATATATAATGCAGAGTGTGTGTTTGTATGAGTGTATGTATATATAATGCAGAGTGTGTGTTTGTATGAGTGTGTGTGTATATAATTCTAAAAATCACAGAATTTCATAGCCCCAAGTTTTACCCTCGACTTATCCACGAGGCATAGCATATTTCACAATTGTTGGTCACAAAACTGCCCTCGACTTATACACGAGTATATACGGTAATATAAAAAAAAGCATAGAGGCTTCTTTGCTAAAGTGAGAATTCAAAGTGAATTTAAAATATAAGGTCAAAGTAGTCTGTTATGCTTTGAATTTAGCTACTCTGACCTTAAATTTGAAATTCTCATTTTAGTAACTAATCATGTTATGATTATGAGGGCAAAACAATAAAAAGAACTTTGGTCTTGTGGTTTCTGATGTCACCCAAAATACCTCAATGATATTTTTGTAACAATAAACTCTACCATTATGTTTTCCCAGTCTATCTGTAAAGGTGACCTATTTAATTAGTTAGTGCTCAATCATGCTATACTCCATAACTGTAACGGATGCATCTCACATCACACCCAGTCAGCCTTTGGATGTACTAAGGACAATAAGCATTGGAGTCCAGAAACAGCTGGATGACCACAGCTGCCTAATACTAGTGTAGACTGCGTAACTCTGAAGTCCACCTATGCTTTCGTAGCCAAGTTACAATGCTGGACTATATGCCAACCTCACATCTCTAAAAATACTTCAGATCTGAGCCATAAACACTTTCATGACACACTTAGCCATAAAATTACACCCAAGCCACATCTGAGAATATAATGATAGTGTTGCATTACTTCCTTCTTTGAGTGAACTCTGCAGGGTTTGACATCTACTTCCAATGGTGAGATTTTGCTGATGTCAGAAAAAAAAATCACAGAACTTCAGCCAACTGCTAAGTTACAAAGAATGAAATCTGTCTCTACTTGCTAGTGAAACCTAAATAACTTAGTTCAGATATTCCCATGTTTGGGGAAAACAGAACATAATTTTAAAAAATTACTTTTTTTTTTTTATATTTCACAAAAATCATATATGGGTATATGTCCTTGTAACACAGTGGGATTTTCTTCATTAAATGTTGAATTATAAAAAATCAGGACAAATACCACTCACATACATTACCCAGTGGGAAGCAGATCTACACCAAACGTTAGAGGGAGAAGACTGGCGGGATATCTGGGAAGCAGCAGCCAGGGGTGTCCATATGTGTAAAACTCAAGGAACAGGCGTACAAAACACTCCTGAGTTGGTACACCAACCCGGTAAAACTTCAAAGAATGGGAAAAAAAACCACGGACACATGCTGGAGGGGATGCGGAGCGAGGGGGTCATACATCCACATGTGGTGGACGTGTCCCAAGATAGAGAACTACTGGACAGATATCAAAAAAACTAATGACGGAAGTCCTAGAGAGACCAATACATAGGGACCCGTGGACATAGCTTCTAGCCAAACCGCTAGATGACCTCACAACATGAGAACAGAAACTAGTGAACAAAATGACGCTAGCGGCCAGATGGGCTCTAGCCCAACAATGGTTCAGCCCAGACATCCCCCCATGTACAAAGTGATAAACAAAATAAAGGTCAACTTCCTAATGGACAAACTGACAGCTCAGGTGCGTAATACCACAGCCTCCTTCGACAAGGTGGGGAAACCATGGTAAGACTTCCTGGACAAAACGACACGTAACCCGTGAACCCACACACGGGGACCTGAGCGAAACACACGAACACGAACCACTCGATGGGGACACTAAGACAGAAGCTCCCACAACAACTGGAAAACAGTGCGGCAGAAACCCAGCTCAACAAAACTCTAAAGTTGAGAACTCCACAAAATGCACCGCAATAGGCCACTTTATACGTCAATGTATGAGATTAGCAGCAAATACCAATATGGAAAACCGTAATGTATACTTGATATGTGTGCAATAGATTTGCAACGCTTCATTCCTGAACTCAAAAATAAAAAATTCTAAAAAATAAAAAAAAATCAAGACAAATAACAGAAATCTAAAAAAAATATATATTTAACTCAGTTGCCAAGTTGGCTGTCTAGTACTTATTTTCTTCTATTGTGATATTCTTTGTGACATAACTCCCAATGTACAGATAAACCCCCACGGAACCCCTTCCTATTCTCTACTGCTAATAGTTTATAAATCTATTTAACATTTTTTTTTTTATCTTTAATAAAAAACAAATAAAATTCTATCAGCCATGGGAATGTTGGGCATAGAGCCCCATCAAAGAGTTCTAAGAACCATTTCGTGTTTCCTGTGCAGTGGAATCTTGGGAGATACTCTGGAAAGAGCTTGATTGACAGCTGACATCACATACTCTCTACAGCCATATTTATTTATCAATAACATTTACATAGGGTTTTAAAATGGTGTACCGCCCAAGTGTCCGTTTTCGGTGATAATGTCCCGAATATGGGGTTCTGTGCGGTCAACACCATGGAATATCTCCAATCAGCATAGCATAAAGCATCATTAGACAAAGGCAGGATTAATCATTAAACTGAGAACTGTTTAGAATTCAAAGTGAATTTCAGTTTTATTGTCAAAACAGTCAAACTGACAAAAATGATCCAAGTCACCTATGCATCCAGTTGGACTACTTTGACCTTAAATTTGAAATTCACCTTAGTGAATAAACCCTGATGGTAAACTCAGGGAATCAAGCTCATGCACTACGTGCTTCAAGAGCACTGACTATGGACTGCCCTGAGTGGGGATGTCAACGTAGGCTGGCATGCCTCCTTTTTAGATAGGCCAGACCATTTTCCAGGTGGGTGTGCTCATCATTGCTGCCCTCTTTCTGGCCCACATATCCCTCGTCTTAGATCAATACCTTCCAAAATTTAGAAGTATGACATTGTGATGCAATTCACAACTGGCCACATCTCGTCATCTGCTATATCTATTACATCAGGACAGATCACAAGCATGTTTCCTAATGTGGAGGCAAGAGCATTACAAATAGTAAATTCCTACAGATATGTCTTACCTGCCTTCTTGACTGTGAAAGAGTCCAAGCCCATTGCTCTGCGTCCTGGCATTGTTGGTAATATACAATGTTTGGTTTAGGATATATTTTTGCCACAGGATGCATAATTCAGGTGCTTAATACATATATGTTCTTTGATGATTGTGTTATGTGGCATGCTAGGTGTGATGTTGCTGGGCTATTGATTTTTACTACATGGATTCCTTGTGGCTAATGTTTAATTCTGAATTAAGTGTGGTTGATGGGAGTGTTTGTGAGATGTGAGTGTTGGGTAGATTGATATAAGATATGGGTACATGGAGTCGGTGACTACATTTAAAGGTATGACAGGGAAATAGATAAGGATAAAATATGGATAGTTTTTATGCATGCATACAACAGAAAATTTTATTTTGTTAACAGAAGTAGCACAAAATTAAATATACCAGCATCCTGGGAGGGAAGTCTTAATTTGACAGCTGGTCCAGTGTCACTCGGAGTTCTAAAATGACTTTGTATTTATATGAACACGCACATACGTAGCTCTGCACTTACATAACATGCATATACTTATAATCCCCAGCCACCTACAAAAAAATATATTAAAAAAGGTGTGGTTTTTTGCTTTGTAAAACTTATAAATCAAATAGCAAGATGTTACTAAATTGCATAACAGTAAATATTCACAAAATACAGTTATGCTTTTCAGAGTGACCAGTCACTATTTTTCACATAGAATAAGCACAATTTTATTCACTTATTATTTGCTTGTTTTTTTTTTGTTTTGTTTTTTTTGGGGGGGGTGTCTAAGGTGATATATATACATATAAGAAAAAAATATTGATTTTCTCACCCCTCCTGGGTGGTATATTTATTCCTCATTCTCGGGTCCTCTACCAGACGCATCGGAGGCTGAGGGTTCTGCACAGTATCTTTTATATATTTGTGCTCTGAATTTATCTAATACGTAATGGAATGTAGAAGGAGAAGTTGGTTGAGGTGTGCCGAAACCAACGTACAAGGAGGCCTGTAAAAGAGGGCCCACAAAGGTGAATTGTTTATATATATGGGTGTAGGTGGGTGGGGACAAACAGCTTGCACGACAAAGGTAAGTAGGGGGGTAGTGTTTATATAGGATCATAACTCCTCCCACAAATTCAGGCCAAATGGTCTTCCAACTTGTACTCGGAATTTATCTAATACGTAATGGAATGTAGAAGGAGAAGCAAAGTTGGTTGAGGTGTGCCGAAACCAACATACGAGTAGGCCTGTAAAAGAGGGCAAAAGAGGATTCAAAGAAAAACACACTTTATTGCAAGTTTATACAGCTTGTGTACTGAGAGCTTGTAAGGAGTTTTACTCTGATTGAGGTATATATGTAACTGAGCTGAGGATTACCTATGGCTCCATCACTTAGTGATGTAGACTGGGGTGTAAGAGCTTGAAGCTGCTGATGCAGCGTTTTTGTGAAAAAGAGAGACCAGCGAAGGAAGCCATGATGTAGCTTACCTTAACCCCTTAACGCCATTACGGCGTTCTATGCCATCCCGCATTAAAAGGGCTTTAAAGCAGTAAAGGCTTTCTATCCCTGGAGGTCCGGTGGACTTACCTCCACCGCGATCCTCTTCTGGAGGGCTGCCTGACAGCCCAGGCAGCCCTCCCCTGGCAAATGAGGCCCCCTATGGCTCAAAGAGCGATCACATGGCCCCCTATGGCTGGCTGTGGATCTGCCAGCAGGGGGACTGTCTGAAATGTCAGAAAGTCCCCCTGCTGGTGGGAAGTATTAAAAATAAAAATATTAGATATGTTAAAATAAATTAAATGCATATATATTGTAATGGACCGTTTTACACAAAAGGGAAAAAAAACGCTTAGACGATAATCCCCTTTCAGAGACAAGCACAGCTACTGTAGAATCACCAAAACTCACGAACTGAATACAAGTGAATGCTCCAAACTCCCGAACGGCATACAAGGGAATGCTCCAAACACTCGAACTGCATACAAGTGAATGCTCCAAACTCCCGAACGGCATACAAGGGAATAAGGTAGCACTCCAAATACACGAACAGGAACCATACGAATTGCTGCTACCAGACGAACAGGAAAAGCTCCCAAGCGGCTTACACTCCTGGCAATCAGTCCTTAGCAGCATACAGTAAATCCCCCCAAAGACGAGACAAGGCTCCGTGTTGAGGGTCAAGCAGTGGTCTGTTTAATGAGGGCTACCTGCCCAGTATTTATGCAGGTCTCCCACCTGGTGGACACTCCCCTAGAGGACCAAATGGGAGACTGTGACAAGGGACAGACAAGTAGACAAATAGGACACACAGTCACAGTATATTCCCACAATGCATCCTGGCTTCCTCCCCTCTGCCCTGGGAGATAATTGGGAAGTAATTAAATTATCTCCCAAGACAAAGGCAAAACTCCTTTACACATGTGGGGATACAAAACCAGTATTATACTTTAAAATACATAAAGTAACATTTATTACATAAAACACAGACATGTAACATATCCCCAGATAGCTCAGGTCTGAGCACACATTATTAAGCGAATGGCGCTCAGACCACACGAATACAGCTTTTCTCCAGGCGAAATAAAGTCTTTTAAAAGGGGGCCATAGTCCAGAGGCAGCAGGCGAGCAACCAGGCTTCTCCAATGCAATGTGGCGAGATTGGTCTCGTCACATCTCTCCCCTTTTCCAAACAGACTAACAGGGTATCTGACCTCCTGCCAGTCAGTGCCCTTGTTAGTCCAGCAGCCCACCCACAAAACACAATCAACAGCACAGCCCACCCACAATAAATAGTTACTGCACCTGGGTAGAGGAGAAGCTTGTCCATGTCCAGGTGCCTCACCACGGCTGTGCTGGGTACGGGTACGCTGACTTGGTGGGGTGCTGCGTGGGCAGAGACCAGCGGCACTCTGCCCTGTTGCCAGCGCTACTGGGAGGGTAGCCTGGTTGAAGCCTGGTTGTTGGAGGGGGAGACCGACTGTCTCCCCTTTAGATACACAGTCCTGCTGCTGGAGACCGACTGTCTCCCCTTTGGTTACACAGCTCTGCTGCTGGAGACCGACTGTCTCCCCTTTGGTTACACAGCTCTGCTGCTGGAGGGAGAGACCGACTGTCTCCCCTTTGGATACTCTAAGCTGTCGCTGGGGAGAGGGGGTACCAGGCTCCTCTCCCGATAGAACACTCTGCCGCTGGGGAAAGGAGACTGAGCTCTCTATTCCCTGCCCATTAATGATCCGCCGCTGGGGAGAGGTGGTAGCAAGCTCCTCTCCCATACATACTTTCATCCTCTGTGGAGGGAGACCGACTGTCTCCGCTCCCAATACAGTGTCCTGCTGCTGGGAAGGGGAGACTGGGCTCTCTATTCCCTGCTGGATACTCTGCCGCTGGGGACTGGAGACTGGGCTCCCAATTCCCAACCAATAACACTGCCGCTTGGGGAATGGAGACTGGGCTCCCAATTCCCAAAAAATCACGCTGCCGCTGGGGAGGGAGGACACTGCTCTCCTCTCCCTGGACTTCACACTGCCTTCCCGGCATATCACTTGGCTGCTGGGGGGCAGGAACAACTACCTCTGCCCCCTGTAACTCAGCCTGTCGCTGGGGAGGGAGGACACTGCTCTCCTCTCCCTGTACTTCACACTGCCTTCCCGGCATATCACTCTGCTGCTGGGGGGCAGGAACAACTACCTCTGCCCCCTGTAACTCAGCCTGCCGCTGGGGAGGGAGGACGCTGCTCTCCTCTCCCTGCACTTTACACTGCCTTCCCGGCATATCACTCTGCTGCTGGAGGGCAGGAACAACTACCTCTGCCCCCTGTAACTCAGCCTGCCGCTGGGGAGGGAGGACGCTGCTCTCCTCTCCCTGCACTTTACACTGCCGCTGGGGAATGGAGACTGGGCTCCCAATTCCCAATAAATCACACGGCCGCTGGGGAATGGAGACTGGGCTCCCAATTCCCTGCAGGACCGGTTGAGAGACCTCGGTCCCATCTCTACCGGCCACCCTGGGGTTCTTCCCAGAAAATATCAACAATGTCTTCCCAGCTGAATGGGTCTGGAACTGGATCTGTCACCTTGCTGTCCTGCTGAATCTTCTCAATGGAGTGGAAGAGATCTCGGTAGTCCTGCTCCAGTTCCCACTCCAGGGTTGCTATGTCGTGAGTGTCGTCCCAGTCATACCTGCTCTCCCTCCACTCCAAGAGATCACTGAACTGGGCTTGTATAGGGCTCCCAAATTCAGGCTCTGAAAAAGCCTCCCATAACAAGCCAGGACCATCAAACTTCTCTCCCTCTGGCTTGTCATGCTCGGCTGTCCAGGGCAGGTACTGTGCCCCATACCACCAGAGCGCCTGGTAGGCATCTTCCAGCCAAATCTCCTGCCATACCCGGTGCTCCAATTTCTTCACCCATTCATCCAGGGGCTGCTCTCCCAGGAAGGGCATCCGCAGGGCCACTTGCTTCTGCAACAGCTGCTCTTCACTGGGGAGACTCTCGCCCCGCTGGTATTGTACATTATCCAGGGCCTGGTACCAGATGCCTTTCCTTAATGCATCCCGGCCATCCAGGTCCTCCTCCTCGTATGACACTGCTGGTTCCATTCTGTTGCTGTCAGGGTCGCTGTACTCAGACATGCGTTGCCCTCAAATTGTAAATCCACGGAATGGTGTTGCCTGTAGCTGTCCTGTAGTCTGTGGGAACGATCCCGCCGCTTGCCACCAATTGTAATGGACCGTTTTGCACAAAAGGGAAAAAAACCGCTTAGACGATAATCCCCTTTCAGAGACAAGCACAGCTACTGTAGAATCACCAAAACTCACGAACTGAATACAAGTGAATGCTCCAAACTCCCGAACGGCATACAAGGGAATGCTCCAAACACTCGAACTGCAAACAAGGGAATGGTCCAAACTCCCGAACGGCATACAAGGGAATAAGGTAGCACTCCAAATACACGAACAGGAACCATACGAATTGCTGCTACCAGACGAACAGGAAAAGCTCCCAAGCGGCTTACACTCCTGGCAATCAGTCCTTAGGCAAAACTCCTTTACACATGTGGGGATACAAAACCAGTATTATACTTTAAAATACATAAAGTAACATTTATTACATAAAACACAGACATGTAACATATCCCCAGATAGCTCAGGTCTGAGCACACATTATTAAGCGAATGGCGCTCAGACCACACGAATACAGCTTTTCTCCAGGCGAAATAAAGTCTTTTAAAAGGGGGCCATAGTCCAGAGGCAGCAGGCGAGCAACCAGGCTTCTCCAATGCAATGTGGCGAGATTGGTCTCGTCACATATATAAATATATATAATATAATATATATTATATATATTATATATATAATATATATACATCTTATATATATGTAACGTCATACGTAGTGTATTTTAATATTAATATAAGTACATATATTAGTATTACACTTAGAATGATGTTACATACATATATAAGATATATATTATATATATAATACATCTATATATATTTTATATTTATATATACATGTATAATTACAATAAATAAATAAAATAATAAAATAAATAAATAAAATATTTTAAAAATGTTTTAAATAAATTATATATGCATATGTAATCTCATTCTAACTGTATTTTGTTATTAATACATATATATTGGTAACAAAATACACTTAGAATGACATTCTATATATATATATATATATAATGTATATATATATATATATATATATAATTACATAAATAACTACATAAGTATACACGTAGAACTTAAATCCATATATATGTATATATATATATAAAAATTCTATGTGTATGCTTAAGTAATATTTTAACATAATTATGTGATTTAATTAATTAACATTTGATTGACGTGCCTGACAACCCAGGCCGCAAGTGCAGAGAATTAAATTCGCACACGCTATATTTAACCCTGTAACTTTCCAAGACACCATAAAACCTGTACATGGGGGGTACTGTTTTACTCGGGAGACTTCGCTGAACACAAATATTAGTGTTTCAAAATGATAAATTGTATTACGACGATGATATATTTAGTAAAAGTGACTAAAGTGCATTTTTCACACACGAACGGCACTTTTACTGACAATATTATTGTTGTTATATGTTTTTCTGTTTTGAAACACTTATTTTTGTGTTCAGTGAAGTCTCCCAAGTATAACAGTACCCCCTATGTACAGGTTTTATGTTATGGTGTTTTGGAAAGTTAGAGAGTCAAATATAAGGCTCGCATTTCATTTTTTTCACATTGAAATTTGCCAGATTGGTTACGTTGCTTTTGAGACCGTATGGTAGCCCAGGAATGAGAATTATCCCCATGACAGCATACCATTTGAAAAAGTAGACAACCCAAGGTATTGCAAATGGGGTATGTCCAGTCATTTTTAGTAGCCACTTAGTGAGCAAAATGATATATAATAAGTGAGGGGGCACTTAATGTGACAGCGGTGAATTACGGTTGAACAGACATCTAGCACAAATTCCAGTTTTTGTTTACATTTTGTTTTGATCAGAACGTGTACTATTGACTCCGTCCTGAAGGGGTTAATGGAAGGTTTAGCCGTGAAGTAATGGATTAGTACTGATAGTGTGTGGCTGACCTTGGATACATAAAAAACAGAGTGACAGCATAGGAGGTATAAATAAAATGCTTGATTTGTAGGTTTAGAGGAAGAGGCAAAAAGTACAATAGTTTAACTGCAAGAGTCAGGAATCAAGCAAACTCTACTTGTGACATGGTACAATATACAAAGCCCTAGCGTGAGTGATAGAGTAGTCGTGCACGGGGTGTAATTGTGTGCTCAGTCAAAAATTAGCTCATGGAAAGGTGGTATCCTGGCTGGTATGTAGTGGGTCCTAGGGGGTGCCTGAAAAAAGACCTTGAACTGAGCGTGAAAGAGCATCAGTGGCTGTGTTGTGGACGCCAGGAATGTAAAGGCAGACTAAAAAGAGCAGAGAGGTTGCTGCCAGCCAAGTCAGCCTGTACATTAGCCACAAAATGGTTTTTAAGGATGGCCCCCGAACGTAGGCCAGGTGCCATAGTGAAGGGTGAATAGGTAGTAGATTAAAGGCGTTGGATAAGTCCGTCTTGCTCAACCAAGCCTTACTACTTGCTGAAGTGATAGCTTGTATGGCATGGTCGATTTTCGTAGTGCAGTGAGAACTTCATGATGGGAATGAGGGAGTTGATGCTGGGAATGGATGTAGAGTGCGGTGCGGAAGAGGTCTATGATCAGACGTATTATAGGGTATTGTGAATGGCTACGCCAAGATGAGAAGTGTGAAGACCGAAGGAGGAGATAGTGAAACCAGCGTATGACTGCTGTATGACTGCTGTGGACAGAAGGTGGTCCACCGTAAGAGGGTCAATGGGTGCAGATAATAGGTTAGGGCATACGAGTGTACCTGTGGGAATGACGATAAGGCCTGTGTGAATGCCTGTGAGAAACCCAGCACCAGAATCTATCAGATGCCTAGCTGGGTGTAAATGCAGATAGTATTCCAGGATATCAATGTTAACCTTAGTTGGGCGTATCTTAGGTGACAGACGGTCTGCTTATGTGGATTAGGTGTGGGTTCTGGAGCAGATGTGCAAAACCTTGCATGTTGTGAAATAGCATACCCCCGTATCAAAGAATAGTGCACTCGAGCCTTCCGAAAAATGAAATGGTCAGCCCTGACTAGTGTGTAGGGTGAAGGAGTGGTTAGAAGTGGAAGTGGCTGACTCTATGTGAGAGGCAATGATAAACAGAGGAATGGAAAGCTTTGTTAAGTCGTGGTCTGACTGTTTAGGACTACTGAAATGTCACCATGAATGTAACCTTAGTACTGAAGGGTGTCTTGTGAAGTTAAGTAGTGATGTTAGTTTAACGTGTTTTCCATCGAGAATTACCTTCTCCATGGAAATTGGAACAGAGTGGGCCGGTGAGACGGATGGAGTAGTGATAGTGGGTGGTGGGGGACGGGGAGGGAAATGAAGGGTAAGCCAGACTGTATGACCGAGATCGCCAGGTGAGGGCCTGCCGGGCTTAAAGAGACACCTGGTGTGGCTATAGCCGATTCCATTTATCAGCCTGTTCATCAGGCTGATAAATGGCCAGGATAGCGACCAGGGTCTCCTGATTGGAATCTGAGGAGAAAGCTGATGGCCCTTGTAAACTAGAGCCGGGCCTGGGAATGTTGGCCTGAGCCATCGTGAGCCTGTGTAGTTCTGCCTTACTGGCAGTGACTGGGGAGGGGATACCCCTGTGTCTGAGCTCTGCTGATATTTTTGGAATGTACCAGAATCCCAGGTAACTGAGGGTAGAAGGGGTGAGGGATTCCTTTGGAGACCCAGGCCATACTGGCGTGCTGGGTATTTCGTCCAAGAGCAGACCAATTATTGGGATGGATACTTGTGACATTCTGAAAAAGAAATAATGATTTGGATAAGTAATGTGTTTTAGAGGTGTGGATGAGACCTTGGAGAACTGGCCTGCTAGCTAGTGCCGAGGTGAAGAATTTACCTAGAACCAAGTGACAGGTGATGCCCTGCTAGTGCCAAGTGGTGGAGAGAGGCTCTACCTATGATTTGGGCCGAGGGAATTTTGTGGCCACTAGAACGTGGTGGCAGGATGTCGGCCTCTCGATGACTGTAAGAGATTCAAAACGTGTGGCCGTGACTTGGGAGGCCCTAACTGTAGCCCTAAAGAAGGGCGAGCGAGGTGGCTAACTATGATTTGGTCGTGGGGCTGAAACCTCCGTGTATGAGGTAGGGTGACGACCTCGTGGGACCATAGTATTACGTAGGATAGCTAAGGCCAGCGCCTAACCCTCAATGCCAGTTCTGTAGCCTGATGGGGCTTGTCTCTTAGAATGGTGTGATATAATGTATGTAGATACTTAAACCTTGATTGTTTGTCCTCTTTCTTTGATGCACAGGAAGATTACCATATATTCTTGCTTCTGCAGGGAACGGGCCCGGTCCGGGAAACCTTAGGGAAAAAGATGCTAGTGGGCCTGAGGCGTGCCACTGGTATACAGGGAGTGCAGAATTATTAGGCAAGTTGTATTTTTGAGGATTAATTTTATTATTGAACAACAACCATGTTCTCAATGAACCCAAAAAACTCATTAATATCAAAGCTGAATATTTTTTGGAAGTAGTTTTTAGTTTGTTTTTAGTTATAGCTATGTTAGGGGATATCTGTGTGTGCAGGTGACTATTACTGTGCATAATTATTAGGCAACTTAACAAAAAACAAATATATACCCATTTCAATTATTTATTATTACCAGTGAAACCAATATAACAACTCAACATTCACAAATATACATTTCTGACATTCAAAAACAAAACAAAAACAAATCAGTGACCAATATAGCCACCTTTCTTTGCAAGGACACTCAAAAGCCTGCCATCCATGGATTCTGTCAGTGTTTTGATTCTGTCAAATATATACCCATTTCAATTATTTATTATTACCAGTGAAACCAATATAACAACTCAACATTCACAAATATACATTTCTGACATTCAAAAACAAAACAAAAACAAATCAGTGACCAATATAGCCACCTTTCTTTGCAAGGACACTCAAAAGCCTGCCATCCATGGATTCTGTCAGTGTTTTGATCTGTTCACCATCAACATTGCGTGCAGCAGCAACCACAGCCTCCCAGACACTGTTCAGAGAGGTGTACTGTTTTCCCTCCTTGTAAATCTCACATTTGATGATGGACCACAGGTTCTCAATGGGGTTCAGATCAGGTGAACAAGGAGGCCATGTCATTAGATTTTCTTCTTTTATACCCTTTCTTGCCAGCCACGCTGTGGAGTACTTGGACGCGTGTGATGGAGCATTGTCCTGCATGAAAATCATGTTTTTCTTGTAGGATGCAGACTTCTTCCTGTACCACTGCTTGAAGAAGGTGTCTTCCAGGAACTGGCAGTAGGACTGGGAGTTGAGCTTGACTCCATCCTCAACCCGAAAAGGCCCCACAAGCTCATCTTTGATGATACCAGCCCAAACCAGTACTCCACCTCCACCTTGCTGGCGTCTGAGTCGGACTGGAGCTCTCTGCCCTTTACCAATCCAGCCACGGGCCCATCCATCTGGCCCATCAAGACTCACTCTCATTTCATCAGTCCATAAAACCTTAGAAAAATCAGTCTTGAGATATTTCTTGGCCCAGTCTTGACGTTTCAGCTTGTGTGTCTTGTTCAGTGGTGGTCGTCTTTCAGCCTTTCTTACCTTGGCCATGTCTCTGAGTATTGCACACCTTGTGCTTTTGGGCACTCCAGTGATGTTGCAGCTCTGAAATATGGCCAAACTGGTGGCAAGTGGCATCGTGGCAGCTGCACGCTTGACTTTTCTCAGTTCATGGGCAGTTATTTTGCGCCTTGGTTTTTCCACACGCTTCTTGCGACCCTGTTGACTATTTTGAATGAAACGCTTGATTGTTCGATGATCACGCTTCAGAAGCTTTGCAATTTTAAGAGTGCTGCATCCCTCTGCAAGATATCTCACTATTTTTGACTTTTCTGAGCCTGTCAAGTCCTTCTTTTGACCCATTTTGCCAAAGGAAAGGAAGTTGCCTAATAATTATGCACACCTGATATAGGGTGTTGATGTCATTAGACCACACCCCTTCTCATTACAGAGATGCACATCACCTAATATGCTTAATTGGTAGTAGGCTTTCGAGCCTATACAGCTTGGAGTAAGACAACATGCATAAAGAGGATGATGTGGTCAAAATACTCATTTGCCTAATAATTCTGCACTCCCTGTAATGAATGTAAAAATGTTGAACGTATGGGTAGGTGTGTATCAGAGATACCGTAACGTAAGAACTCAGGTAAGTTGAGGGACCTGAAAGTTGGTCCGTCAATTAGAGACAAGCCCCTGGGGTCCCACAATGTGAATTTTTTGAATGATACGAAGGCAAAGTGAGGCCTTAAGGAGAAATATAATCGTAGTGAGTAAGATTACCAATATCTGATACTGCAAAGCAGGGAACCAAGTAGCCTGTAGGTTGTCGATGGCTTAGGACTTGGGGAGCTGCGGTAATGACACAGGTCTAAGTAATGATATGTAGAAATGGAGTAGTAGTAGTAATATGGTTGATTATGATTATGAGATTGTTGTTGACGTTTGTGAGGAATCTTGGACCAGGTACGTCTCGAAGTTTAGAACCCACCTTGAGAGGTGGGGGACAGTATTAGGCCGTGGAGGCTGAATGAGGCCTCAAGGAAAAACTTAAAAATGGTAAACCTTACCTGTTACCGAAAAGCGGGATACTGGGTACCTCTTATTGGAGCTTTGTTTGAAGAAAAGTATTAGTAGCAAGGTAGTGTAGGTTTGTGTGATTATTGTTTACTCGTCGTGAGGAATCTCAGATCTGGCCTGTTCGAAGTTTAGAACCCACTTTGGGAGATGGGGGGCTGTATGAGGCTGTGGAGGCTGAATGAGGCCTCAAGGGAGAACGTAAAATGGTAAACCTTCTTACCTGTTACATAAATGCAGAATACTGGGTACCTCTTCTTGGAGCTTTGTTGGAAGAAAAATATAAGTAGTAAAACCCAAAAAACATATGCAGTCTAAGTGTAAGGAACCAGTATATAAGGACTTTTAAGGAACGGAGGTTTTAAATTGTGCTAATGGTCGGTAAAGAGCCTGGAGAAAAAGGACCGTAAGGCTTAATCTATGAGCAGAGAGACCATAGTTGCATATAAGACTAATACATAAGGGAAAGTACAATAATCTAACTCCTGGCAGGGTATGATAATGCCTGGAGGTGTATTTTTTAAACAGACCAGGAAGATTTACCCTGTAAAAGATAGGAGTCCCATAATTATGTGACCATGGGCGGGAATATTAGAAACACATATTATTTAACCAGTGGTGACTTTAAGAGCCATGTACACATAAATCCAAATAGGATAAATAATGCGAGTGCTTAGTTACGTGAAAGCAAACTATGTACAATTACAGTAGATTTGAGAATTTAAACATTATAGGCTCTTGCTTTCTGTAAACGAATGAACAGGAGAACTGTAATGAGAAAGAACTCCTGTGTTCGGTTAAATTGAGCATACAAACAAATTTTAAACAAAAGCCAATGTATATGTGTTCAGCTGAACGACCGAACGGATTAAATAGTCCAATGTAAGTTTGTTTAGTGCGGTCGGTAGTTAGCTTATATGAAAATGTAAACGACAGGAGTGTACTCTGTGGTCGGCTGTTAGCCACACGAAATCAGAAGTACACGAACGGAGTAAGAGCATGAATGGGTAAGAAATGAAAGGAGCCTATCCCCGTGTTTTTAGGCCCGAACATGGGAAATAGCCAAACGCCATTTCCCACATTTATGCTTACGTGGACGTGCCCATCTCGTGACCGGAAGTCAGGTAGCAAGTGACGAAGTCGGGTAGAAGCCGGAGGACGGGCATGGAAGACGGAGGCAGAAGCTGCTGGCGACAGGCTCTGCTTGCTGGAGACTGCTTGAGACAGGACTTGGCTGGAACGACGAACCGGAAGTGCGGGTAACTATGGCGACAAACAGCTTGCACGACAAAGGTAAGTAGGGGGGTAGGGTTTAGATAGGATCATAACTCCTCCCACAAATTCAGACCAAATGGTCTTCCAACATATATATATGTTCTAATCTATATAACAGTTCAAACACAGTTTATTTATACAGTTAGTTTTTCATCTCCTACAGTTTCTAGTAAAAATGCAAAGAGACAGAAATCACTTGCATAATTTTTTCTGTGAAAGTCTCATAGAAATAACCTTTCTAACCTTTATTTGTTGATTTCCAGTTTGATTGCCCAGATTATTGGAATATAGAGGGCTCTTACGACGCAAATGGTTTCCATGTTTTTTTTTTAAAACAATTGATGTCTGGTTGTGGCCCCTACATGAGTGAACATGAGTACATGTGAGGTCAGATGTGCACGCTCACTCTCTAATACAGTTAAATAGGTGCCCGGGAATTGGCGAGCCTAGCCAGTCTCTGTATAATGTTTTGAGCAGAGAAGGTGACTCAGACCCTTGGAAAGACACATAAAAGAGAGATATAGAAACATAGAAACATAGAATGTGACGGCAGAGAAGAACCATTCGGCCCATCTAGTCTGCCAAATTTTCTAAATACTTTCATTAGTCCCTGGCCTTATCTTATAGTTAGGATAGCCTTATGCCTATCCCACGCATGCTTAAACTCCTTTACTGTGTTAACCTTGACCACTTCAGCTGGAAGGCTATTCCATGCATCCACTACCCTCTCAGTAAAGTAATACTTCCTGATATTATTTTTAAACCTTTGTCCCTCTAATTTAAGACTATGTCCTCTTGTTGTGGTAGTCTTTCTTCTCTTAAATATAGTCTCCTCCTTTACTGTGTTGATTCCCTTTATATATTTAAATGTTTCTATCATATCCCCCCTGTCTCATCTTTATAAAAAAAAAAATTATTATTATTTCCAATCAAATTAGAAAAATCTATGCATTATCTATATACTGCAGTAAAACTAGCGATGGAAAATCCACATTTAAGTGTCACTTTTTTTGGGACACATAAATATTAAATAAAAAAATTCAACTTTACTGCTTCTTTTATTTTTACACAGTATTGCTTTTGTTTTATTACATTTCTTTTTTTTTTTTTACAGACCCCTTTACTAACTTGGTCAACTGATAAAATATAGAGGGCAAATTTTATTAAAGGACAAGGAGGCGAGTATTAGGCTTATCTCTTTCTTTTATTCCTCAGCAGCAAAGAAAGCTAAGGTATTTATAATATAGAAAAAAAAATTTAACAAAGTACCCGCACAGGGTTAACCATTACATCACATATCCTATCCAATAGGAACAGTCCACATATCATATAGTCCCATGTGACCCCATCTCTTCCTCTTTCTTTGCTGCTGCCTCAGCTAAGTACCACCATTTTGTTACCACTCTGACATGATTTAGTGTTTTGTATATTTATCTGCATATCTGTTTAATTATGCTTGTTGGTTATATTGTTTAATCGCTCTGTCTCTGTTTGGAGTACTATTTCCTTTTACTGTGCTACCCCCTTTCAGGGGAACCACCTAGGGGGGAACAGCTGCTGATTGCCGCCCCTCCCGAGATGTCCCGCCCGCCAGGATGGCTAATACATTCTCCCCCCTCGTATTCCGGGTAGTTTATTACCTATTTGCTTGCACGGTTCGCGGCGGCCGATCGCCCAGACGTGGGAAGTGTCCGTTCACGCTGGGCTCAGTCCGCGGTCGGGTGCTGCTCGCGCATGCGCCGTCGTGGCTGCGCATCGCGACGGCCATACTGTGAGTGGCAAAACTTTGCCATGCTTTTCTTCTGGCTCGCGTGGCCCACTGAGGGGCGGGCGCGATCTGATTGGACAGGAAGGCTGCTGGGGTGCACTGGTAAGATGACAGCTCAGTATTTTGTTTTGTGCCTTGCCTGCAGTTTCTTTTGCCTGTCACTACAGTGTATGATTTTAGACTGTTAAGTCTTGACAGCCAAAACTCTGCCCACTGTTATTTTGTCTATTTGTCCTATAACCTGCTTAACTAGCTCTTGCTTTAATATGCAGACCCCTAAAGATAACCCTAGCATTGCCCCCACTTAAGCAGGGAGTGCCTCCAGGCACCCTTTAACTGCGGAGCCTGGACCCCAACTCAGCCAAGGGGAGGATATAACCCCTATGGAGCAACTTAACTCAGAGGAACTCCATTCCCTCTTGGACAATACCATGACCAGATCGGTCACCCAGGCTATTTACTCCGCTATGGGGACAATGTCAGACACTATATCCCACTCCATTACTAACGCCATCAGGGCGTCTAACCGTAACCCTGACGTGACCCAACCTAAGGCCTGTGAGAATAAGCCTATAGCGTCGAGCGGCCGTAAAGCCACCGCAAAGACCCACCACGTGGGTGCGCATGCCTCCAAAACTGATTTTATGGACAGGTTGCGTCCTGTCAGCATTGAGGTCGTGGGGCCCCCACGAAAGAGAGCCACCCGCCGGGCAAAAAAGGCGCGGACATGGAAAAGGGCAATAGCCCTATCAGACTCATCTGACTTGGATTCGGATTCGGAGGAGTCCTTGAACAAGCCCAATGACATCGGCTCCACTGAATCAGAGGTTTCCTCCACGGGCCACAGCCCGAAAGGCAAAACAGCCATACCCGCTGTAGATAACACGGATACATCCGCTATCCTGGACCCACAAAGGGAACCCCTATTTGATCCAGATGAGTTACAAAACCCAAGGTCGGCGGAATGGTTTCCGACCGATCACGTGGCATGCTATATAGAGGCCAGGATCAGGAAACCCCTGGACAAAGCCACGAGGAACAAACTGAGGGAGGAGTGCCCCTCCCTGCGCCACACCAGACAGAGGCCCTAAAGTGGCTCAATCTTTGGGGAAATCCGTCTGGAAGGCGAAAAAGGGACTTGACTACTCCTTACGCCACTGCCTGGACAAGGTACTAGACACGTTAGGCCCAAGTGCAAAAATATTTGAGATGGTCGAAGCGGACTTAACTGAGGGGATCCCAATTGATCTGCTGGCCATTAGGGGTTGGGTCCAGCGTTCAATATGCCTTATCAGCAACGCTAATGCAGCTCTGGCTACGGAGCGAAGAAAGGCCATCCTGATAAAAATCAAACCAAAACTGGTGAATATGGCCATATCTGAGCCTGGGCCACAGGCAAAAGGGTTTCTCTTCGGAGATACATTCGTAAAGGAGCTGGGTACCTACGTCAGTACCTTTACAGTGTTAGACAAGGCACAAACAAATTTAAAAAGAGTGTTCTCTCCCCAAATTTTTGGTGGGGCCGGCAGACACCGGTGCCGTCTGTCCGTCCGCTCTTCCCAAGGTTCATACAGAGGATATCGAGGCCCTTCTACAACCAGATTTCAGCCTCCAGAAACCAAGCCCCCCTCTTCCCAGTCAGGGGCAGATCGTGGGAAACACGAGGGACCAGGGGCGTCTCATATGGCCGACGGCCTTATGGTTAGTGTACTACCAACCCATTCCCCGTGTATGTCTATGGTGGGGGGCAGACTGTCTCACTTTATTGTGGCCTGGCACACATTGACATAAATATGGTCGTAGGGTACCAAATCGAATTTCTACAACACCCGATCCAAACATCCAGACCGCATCTCCGCACACGACAAGACCCTGGTAGGCGAGGAAATCCTTGCGCTGCAAGAAAAGGACGTGATCTATCAGGTCCTGCCAGGCTCCCATGGTTTCGAAAGCAACCTCTTCCTAGTGCCCAAGAAAGGCGGTGGGTGCGTCCAGTCATCAACCTATGCCTCCTAAATGCATTCGTGCGATACCACCACTTCAAAATGGAGGAAATCCATTGCCTGCTGGACCGCCTCAGATTGGAGGAATGGATGGTGAAGCTAGACCTCCAAGACGCCTACCTCACAATCCCCATTGCCAAAGATTGCCAGAACCTTCTTCAATTCCAATGGGAAGGGACAACGTGGAGGTTCCAATGCCTTCCCTTTGGACTCTTATCAGCACCGTGGTGCTTCACCAAACTGCTGAAGCCAGTGGTAGCCCTCCTACGCAGCAGGGGTGTACGGATGATCATATATCTGGACGATATGCTGATCATGGCACACGACACCCAACTGCTGAGACAACACCTCTCATGGGCACTGTCCCTCCTACAAAATTTGGGATTTTTAATCAATTGGAAAAAGTCAATATTAACCCCATCCCAAACTATGGAATTCCTGGGATTCAATATAGACGCGGCAAAAAGAACACAGTCTGCCAACCATGAAGGTCAAGAGCATCAAGAAAGAAATACGCAGGACATTAGCACGCCCGATATTAACCTTACGTCAACTGGCCAACCTTACACAATATCTCGGTCCAAGCAGAATATATTCCTGGTTTTTCCTATCTAGTAGCGGATTGGAACTCCAGACATCTGCGGGATGCCAGCGATTGGCGACTGGATCACGAAACATTCCTACAACTTCAAACGCTCTGGGACCCGATGTCCATCGACCTGTTTGCATCTCGTTTGAATCCCCAGTTACCAACGTTCTTCAGCTGGAGACCAGACCCAGACGCCCTAGCAGCGGATGCCTTCCTCCAGCACTGGCCGAGGAGTCGATTGTACGCATTTCCCGCTTTCGCTCTCATGGCACGGACATTAGTACACCTCAGACGAACCCAAACTCCATTCTGGCCCGCGCAACCTTGGTTCCCATCCTTCATGGAAATGTCCATCGACCTTCCGAGATTACTACCCAATGTCTCACATCTTTTACTGGACCCAGAGGGCAACCCACACCCCTTACTATTTCAGGGGAACCTCAGACTCTTAGCATGGCTCCTTTCCCTGGGTCATACCAGATGTTCCACAGGACACTCTCGACCTGCTGGTAGGTTCATGGGCACCTGGAAGAAGACGATCCTACCAATATGCCTGGAACGGATGTAGTTGCTGCATGGAACAACAGGTGGATCCCATACGTGCTCCTGTAACCTACCTGTTACGTTTCCTTACAACCCTATATAACCAAGAACTGGCCTACCGTACTATTAACGTCTACAGATCGGCAATCTCTGCCGGCCATCGAGGTCTAGGGGGACCCCAGCTGGCCAACAACTGCTACTGTGCCTACAAGGCATAAGATTTGCTCAACCTCCCCAGCCTCGATAAACATCGTTGTGGGATGTGAACTTAGTCCTTCGTTAACTGGAATCATGGCCACGAAATGAGGGACTCACACTTAAACAATTATCAGCAAAACTGGCCATGCTACTTTGCCTGATATCCTGCAAAAGGGTCTCAGATGTCCGGGCATTGGACATAGATGCATGATCTTTCACACCCATGGGAGTGTCATTTAACATTTCCAGACGAACTAAATCATCAACTTCCTCGGTTTACTATCTGGCATTCCCCGGTGTTATGTCAATCTCTGCCCGGTAGCTTGCCTACAAGAATACGAAAAATGAACGCAGGAATTCCGGAGTCCAGTACATCAAGAATTGTTCTTCAAATGGATAATGACCTTGGCAAACGTGGATACATCTATATATGGCGCTCATTCTACCAGAGGAGCCATGGCTTCAAAGATTTTCAATTTGGGTTGTAGACTGGAAGACCTTCTCAGAACAGCGGATCAGTCACGTGAATCTACGTTTAGAGAACATTATTTTAGACTTACAGAACACATTTCATCTACAGTTATTTCACAGCTTTAAACTAGCCTAATAAGAGCCTCTGTGTCCTTTAATAAAATTACCAGATTTTACTAATTACATGATGTAAAGTCATGATTTTATTAACGACACGGAGGCGAGTATTCGCCCACCCAGATATGGTAAGTTTGGACAGTTTTTTTGTACCCAGTCCAGATACGTGAGAAGTTGTTCATATACATGGTGGAGTCTTTTGTATTTAATGCCTGACTCTTAGAATTTCTCAACAGCTATCATAGAGATGTCTTATTCAGTGAAGTAAAGGATTATATTTCAGATGGTTTAATACTATGATAGTATGAACATAGTTGGGAGGACATATTTTACCATTTGTTTTCTCTGTCCCCCTCTACCCTAAAAGTTACAACACCATGACAACACCGACATCTTCCACAGTTCGAGAGGATCAGTTCCGAAGATCCGGCTCTCTCTAGGAAGGATTTGTTGCCAGGATTTTCAGTTACCTGCCGTTTCTGCTGTTTGAGTTGTTTGGTTAAATGCTCTTATTAAATGTTAGCTTCGGCATCAACAAGAAAGAGGAAGAGATGGGGGTCACATGGGACTATATGATATGTGGACTGTTCCTATTGGATAGGATATGTGATGTAATGGTTAACCCTGTGCGGGTACTTTGTTTCATTTTTTTTTCTATATTATAAATACCTTAGCTTTCTTTGCTGCTGAGGAATAAAAGAAAGAGATAAGCCTAATACTCGCCTCCATGTCCTTAATAAAATCATGACTTTACATCATAAAATCTGGTAATTATTTTAGCATTAGTGAAGCAGGTATAAAATCTGGTATCTCTTACAATACTCAAGGAGCAAATATGAACTACGATCAGTGGAGACTAACAGAAGTATTTATGATGATATTCCTGTTTGCAGTAAAGTGATACAGTAAAGAGCTGGAGGCAGGGCCGGATTAAGAGCCCATATTGCCTGGTGCTGACAATTATGATGGGCCTTATCGATAGAAAACACTAAAACAGTCATACATGGAGGGCCGGAGTTTGGGGAAGCCTGTCCTATGCTAATCTCTCGCATTCATCTTTCAAGTCAGTCCATACCCCCTAACAACAGTGTCTGGTGAAGCAGGACTTCGGTGGGCGGGGGAAAGTTACGTGAATTACGTAACCAGAACTGCCTAAAGGGGCGAACATGCCCAAAAAGGGGGCATCTCTGCACGAAGAATTAGATTGTCAGCCTGGCGTGAATGCACATCAGGCAGCCTGCCAATCATGCAGGATGACCAACCAATGGCATACTGTGCAGACAGCACCCTTGGTATAAATGTGTTTAATGGTATAAATGTGTCTAATGATGCGCTAGCTCTATGCTTTCTATGGACTTTCCCCTAGCATTCACTGGTCTACTTCTCTCCTAACCTTCTTAATAGTAGGCAGAAGCTCCTGTTATACAGTCTGGGACAGAAAAAAAAATGTATGTAGTGAGTGTAGAAGCAAAGGAACATGCCACAGTGTTAGAGAGACCAAAGCAGCAAGAGCATAGTGCACAACGTCAGCTTTACCTGAGTTCATTGTCAGCCAATCCACACCAGTTTTGTTCCCCTATATCCCTCTTAAGTTTCCATACTTAAGCAAGAGCATGTGAAGAGTAGTTTTTTTGTTTTAAATCAGTGGGCCTATTCTATAGGCATGGGCCTGGAGCTGCAGCTCCATCAGCCCCCATGTTAATCCAGGAGGTCTGACTATTTCATTATCTCATCAATATACCAGCAATGTAAAGATGGTGCTCCAATAGACCTGTTCCTCTGATAACTTCATTGGTAGGTCCCAGGGGGTGTTACGTCCCAAATTGTGAAAGAAGAAGTCAGGGGAATGTGAGGCCTGGTGGATTATCTTATCAATGCCAAGCAGATACTGCTTGATGATCTAGAGCAAAACATGAACTAACAGACAAAACTGAATGGAGCAGAACTAACTAAGATCAATCAGATACCCGGATAAAGGCTCTGCTGGACAAAAACTATTAGAATCACATTATAAAGGGATTCTGTACCTACCAAAGCTGCACGAAAAGCACTTAGTAACAAAGTGGTATTAAAGAAATCCCAGGAAGTTAGATAAGGAGACTTGGTACAATACATCTCTGTTGTCACATAATCTTCTAATGATAGGCCTCAGAAAGACATTAAAAATACGTAAGTAAAATATATCCAAAAGGACTTTAGTAAAAAATACGTCTTAGATGCAAAATTAGTAAAACATTGGACAGGAAGAGAAGAACATTAGGATAAAAAAAAAAAAAAAAAGAATTTTAAAAATCACACCTAGGTGTTTACAGATATCATTTACAGCAAATATACAAGGTATCCACATAAAAGCACATTACTGTAGAAGATCAAAAATGTGTGATGTAGAAATAAATAATTATTGATCTACCTAACTGTCTGGGCTGAACCACAGGAAAAGACTCTCATATTTTTGCGTAGTTTTTTTTTTAACTAACCGAAAGTCTTAAAAAAAAATGTTTATAGTTTGGTAAGCAGAGTGAACCACGACTTGTCTTCTCTGCCACAGTCAAAATTTGCACTAAAAAATAATAATAATAAAAAAAAGATTGTATATATTTTAGGGAGAACACACACAGGTGCTGACTCAGTGCTCCTGTGTGGGCAAACAGTAGTGGGGTAAATGGTTTTGGACTACAAAATTACATTTCCTAACTATAGTCTTGAGATTCTAGAAGCACAAATCTTTCACAAGCAAGAGTAAATACAGGTCTTGTCTAAATAATTCTCATAAGCCCCAACCCATCAACTTCTTTATGGCTTTTTAAACATTTTAAAGGAGGAAATGCCACTTTTTGGATATTTGCCTAATCTAGTAGCTTAGCTTCAAATTAGTTATGGGCTATACTATTTACAAAATGATTATTATTATTTTTTAAGAAATACACTTTAAAAAAAAAAAAAAATTCCATCATATGCAAGGCTATCAAATATGCATGGCATATTATGTAAATCCGTTTTTCTTCTCAACCTATGGAGAAGTATAAAAATCACAAAATAAAAATATTATACACACATAATAGTTACACTGCACACTGAAACACACACACATTTACACACAGAGGATAATGACACACATACACAAAGAGGACAATGATACACACACATTAACATCTAGAGGACACTGACAGAGGACACTGACACACACACATTTAAACCCAGAGGACACCTACACACACACACACACACACACATTTATACACAGAGGACACTGATATACATTTACACACAGAAGACACTAACACACACTCTCACTGATTTGTGTGAATGATTTGTGAAGACACACGTCTGAAACACACTCAATCACTGACAGACACTTCACTGACAGACACACTTAGTAATACATCCACATTCACTGACAGACAACTACACTCGCAGACAGACACATTCACTGATTTGTCATACACTCACAGCCACACACATTCACTGACAGACAACCACTGACTGAAAGATACGCACACACTCACTGACAGACGCACACACTCACTGACAGACACACTCCTGGTTTGACACACACTGACAGACACACTCCCTGACACACACTCTTATAGATTTTACACACACTGACAGAAACACACACATTTACTGACAGACACACACTCCCTGACAGGCACATACACATTCTCTCACACATCTACAAATTATTTTTGTTTGGGAGAGCTGGAGTGGATCCTCTCCCTGGGTACCAATGTGGGGCTTGTGTAATCTTCATGCCCTTCCAGCACTGCTCCCCCGTGTACTGACATCACTCAAAGGCAGGAGTTATAGCATCAATGCACAGTGCATGAGGGAGCAGTGCTGGAAGGGCATGAAGAGCACTGCTCCCTTGCCACCTCCCCCCCCCTTCTCCTCCAGCTGGCTGCCTCCTGGGGGGGCTCTAAGGTGGCCAGCTGGCCACGGCTTGGCTTACCCCCTGTCATTGATGTACCTACCCCCTGGGGTATGCATACAACGGGTTGAGAAACTAGGATGCAAATCACCCAGTCTCCCATGAATCTGTGCAGATGGGACAAAGGCAATATCAGAGAACAAGACATTCAAACCATTTAAAAAGTACATTTCAAAAACACACAACATTTCAGAGCTTCTGCAGCAAATAGCAATTAGACTTTTTTGATGTGCTGAAAAAAAAAATCACATACATGGGAATGTGCGCTATAGTAATTTTAAGGTGTAAGCATTGCTTAAAAAGTTTAATTAATTGCACCAGTTATTGCAACTATGATCTAAGTCATAGTTTAAAGGGAACGGCCACTTCTCTGGAAATTAGACAATGGAGTAATGCATTGATATATAGTATATTGATATATGTTTTTAAATAAACTTGGATGTACAGGCCAATTCCCGTGGCTTTGCACCCCTTCCTGTCACCGGTGCCTCATTCCAGTGCCCTCTCAAAATAATGATAATAAAAGGTTTCCCATAAAAGATTGGATAACATGCCACTCCACCAATGTTATCTACTTGCTGATACGTCCATGCGGATTGTTTAATGTAGGACGCACAAAGAGAGCACTACATATTAGTATAGAAGAACATGTGCGAAATAGTAAAAAGGCTTGTGAATGACACAGTATATATCATCATTTTAAGTTAGCCATAATAACAACCCACAGGGCCTCAGGTTTTTAGGCATACAAAGGGTTTTAGGCAAATGGAGAGGGGGAGATATAGTCAAACAATTAGGGATGGCAGAAATTAAATACATTTTTACTTTAAATTGATTGCAGCCACTGGGACATAAATTTTGAACTTTGACATTTTTTCAAATACATTTTTATTGACCATTTTTCGATTAAAATACGTAAACTTTTTCATTTTGTTCCCTTTTTCCTTCTTTTTCATTTATATAAACTTAGCTTTTAAAAATTTTTTTACACAATTATAAAACAGCAGTATGGGCCCCTCTAACATCCAAATGCGGACATTGCTTGGCCAGACAGCAGGAAGTGAAAAGACACAAAAGACGTCACTTCGGTGACCGGCCAATGATGTAATTTGCGGCAGCCGTGGTTGACATCCTTGCTAATTCCAGAACACATTAGCGAGGGAAGCTTGCGCTAAAGCATGATGATAGACTTAGCCGCACCATGTGACCACGCCAAGCAATTAGGCAAAATGAATTAAAAATTGGACTGCTTACTGGACATCTATATTGCCGACTGAAGAAGCTATACTGTACAGACGTCTGTTAAGTGCATTCTTCACATCTTTTTTTTTTATATTGTTAATGTGATTTATCAGTAAATAAACATTTGTCTAGCACCTCTGGCAGTGTTCCTTGAATCCAGGTTTGCAGTTGGGGAAGTGCCACCCCACAATTTGGCACTAAGCCCTTCAACCTTAAAGCCAGGGATTTACAGGGCTCTAAAAAAGGTGAGCTTAACTAGTTCACCTATATATAATGTGTACAGACATATTGCACTATTACTTTTTCTCTTTGTTTTATATCCTGAGAGTGAAAACTTCCTTGAAGCAAGGTGTGGTGATGCCTTAAAGAACACAACTGTGTGAAAATTGAGCCATACATTTAGGCTCTAACCCATGTGAGTGTATCCAGGGCCAGATTACGAGCCCAGTGGGCCTGGTGCTGACAATTATGATGGGGCCTAATTACAGAGACCAAAAACACTAAAACAGTCATACCTCTCAAGAGTCATGTATCTGATGGAGTTGGTGTTGGAGGGAAACTCAAAGGATGCAGCTATAAGAAAACACATACTCTATGCTAATCTCTTTATCTAATTAATGCTTTCATCTTCCAAGTAAATCCATACCCCATAACAGCAGTGTCCATGGGCGGGGTAAAAGGGTGCACCACTGACGCGAATCACGTGACCAGAACTGCCAAAAGGGGTGAACATGCCCAAAAAGGGGGCATGTCTGTCCAAAGAATTGGAAGACCAGCCTGGCATCAGTGTCCCTATGTATCACAGTGTCAATGTCCCCATGTCACCCAGTCTCCCAGTGTCTGTGTCCCCATTTTTCCCAGTGTCCCCATATCTCAGTGTGTCCCATGTCACTAGGATAATAGGGGACACCGAAAGACATGGGGACACTGAGAGACCCGGGGACACTGAGAGACATGGGGCACTTGTGAATACAGACATGGGGACACTGGGAGACATGAGGACACAGACATTTGGGGACACTGGGAGAAATGAGGAGACAGACACTAGGGACACAGACATGGGGACACAGACACTAGGAGACATGGGGACACAGACACTAGGGACACTGGCTGGGAGGCATGGGGACACAGACACTTGGGGACACTGGGACACATGGGGCACTTGTGGACATAGACATAGGGACACTAGGAGGCATGGGGACACTGAGACATTTGGGGAGACTGGGAGACATGGGGACACTAAGGACACAGAGACATGGGGACACAGACACTGGGAGACATGGGAACACTAAGGCACCAGGGACACTGGCTGGGAGACATAGGGACACTTGGAGACATGGGGACACTGAGACACTAGCTGGGAGTCATGGGGACACTGAGAGACATGGGGACATTGAGAGACATTGGGACACAGAGACATGGGGACACAGAGACATGGGACACAGACACTTGGGGACACTGTGAGACATGGGGCACTTGTGGACATAGACATGGGGACACTGAGACATTTGGGGCACTGGGAGACATGGGGACACTAAGGACATAGAGACATGGGGACACTGAGACACTAGGGATACTGGCTGGGAAACATAGGGACACTGGGAGACATGGGGACACTGGCTGGGAGTCATGGGGACACTGGGAGACATGGGGACACAGATACTGGGATACTAGGGGACACTGGGAGCCATGGTGACACAGACATTTGGGGAAACTAAGACACTAGGGACACTGAAAGACATAGGGACACAGACACTAGGGACACTGGCAATGTTCCTGGACACGGACACTTGGGGATACTGGGAGACATGGGGCACTTGTGGACATAGACATGGGGATACTGGGAGACATGGGGACACTGAAACATTTGGGGACACTGGGAGACATGGGGACACTAAGGACACAGAGTCATGGGGACACAGACACTGGGAGACATGGGGACACTGAGACACTGGCTGGGAGACATAGGGACACTGGGAGATATGGGGACTGGCTGGGAGTCATGGGGACACTGGGAGACATGGGGACACTGAGAGACATGTGTCCCCATGTCTCCCTGCTGCCTTTCCCCCCATCCTTCACATACCTGAGTCTGTCTCTGCAGGCTGGGAGCTGCTGTCTGGACTCTCTGTGCTGTGTAGCTGCTCCCCTGCGGATCAGTGAGTAGAGAGAAGCAGGGAGATGCTGTAACTTCCTATCCCTGCCTCTCTCCACACACAGTGACCCCTACTGGCCGGTGCTGGTACTGCAGAGAAATCTCAGTTTATACGGAGAAAAATATTTGCATTTGTATTGCTGGTATTACTGCAGTACCGTCATGGCCAGGCAGCCTCCAATACAAGCTGTGCCTTAAAATACCAGCCAGGTGGTAAACCTAAGAGTAGTCTGTACTCCATGGGCCTGGGCCTGGAGCTGCAGCTCCATCAGCCCCTATGTTAATCTGGCCCTGAGTGTATCCACAACGTTATCTTTAAATCACTGAGTGTTTTTAATATCTGCACCATATATTCTCTTTGCTTTGGTTTTCATGTGGTGTTGCACTGTATCTCCCATTTATCTGCACTTTATAAGGGGTAGGACAGTCCTTTTTATTTAGCACTCCACTATTTTGAAAATATTTCACTTATAATATATATTTTTTAGGTGATGGCTGTATAACTGGATCAGAGCAACTCCAAAACTGCAAGTCTTGTGGGGTGGTCCCTGTTTCCAGTCTTTGGTACCTACCACAAGTGATGCCAGGAAGGACAACCAGTGAATTGAGCAGAGGTTCCAAGGCTCAAAGCAGAGGTTTCATTGTGTAATGTTTAGCACTCTGGAATCTGAATCCAGCGTTTTCTGTTAGATATCCTTAGGAAGCTAATATGTGTGAAAAATAGTTAATGTAGAACTTTTTATAAGTCCCTAAATCATACTGTTCTTGGCAAAGCTTGCATGTAATTTTAAAAAGCATGCGTAACAATTAGCCGAAGCTGCAAATTTGTCTTGATTTACCATTTTTATATCAAAAACATGGAAATCATTTATGCGTCAAAAGTTCAACTTAATACATTCAGAAATATAATCACTTGCTTGCTTAAGGAAACTGGAATTCTTCTTAAATTAGAGGGGCAAAGGTTTAAAAATAATATCCTTAAGTATTACTTAGTGGATTCATGGACTAGCCTTCCAGCTGAAGTGGTAGAAGTTAACACACAGGAATTTAAGCATGCATGGGATAGGCATAAGGCTATCCTAATATAACAGACTAATGAACGTATTTATAAAATTGGGCAGACTAGATGGGCCGAATGGTTCTTATCTGATGTCATAGTCTATGTTTTTAATGATGTATGTGCAGACTGAATGCTAGCCGGTCTGGTCTGAACACACAGAAGAGCTACTGTTGCTCAAATTGTTGAAAGCCCTAATGCAGGCCATGATAGAAAGGTGTCAGAACACACAAAGACCTTCAGTGGGGACATGAGCATCAGAACTGGACTATGGAGCAATGAAAGAAGGTTCCCTGGTATGATGATTCACGGTTTATTTTAGATCTAGTGGATGGCCGCATGCCTGTCCGTCATTTACCTGGGGAAGAGATGGCAGAAGGTTGCACTATGGGAAGAAGGCAGAGAAATCAGGCTGGCAGAGGCAGTGTTATGCTCTGGGTAATGTTCTGCTAGGAAACCTTGGATCCTGGCATTCATGTGGATGTTACTTTGATACATACCACCTACATAGGGATTTGTCACAGACCAAGTACACCTCTTTATGGCAACAGTGTTTCCTGATGGCAGGGGCCTCTTTTAGCAGGTTAATGCACTATTCCACACTACACAAATTGTTCAGGAATGGTTTAAGACACATGACAAAGAGTTCAAGGTGTTGACTTGGCCTCCAAATTCCCCAGATCTCAATCCAACTAAGCATCTGAGGGATGTGCTGGAACTACAAATCCGATCCATGTAGGTCCCACATCACAACTTGCAGTACCTGCTGCTAATAGTGCATGTGGTAAAGCTTTTTTTTAAAGATTGGGGATGTAAACTGGAAGCATTTAAAATGGTATTATGATCCATTGGTTTAGAAGTCAAGCTACGTTTGATTTTTCCATCTTTAAATCCAGATATTGGAAACGATTCCCACTTATCTTTGCAATCATCTATACAGGTGTAGGAAGTTGTTTGATGTAATTACCCAAAGTTTGCACCTTTTCTTCATACCCTTTCCATAGTATCAGAATATCATCTATGCACCAATAGTACCCCTTGATGTCTTTGTACTGCCAAATGATATTCTTCTCCAAAAACTGAAACATATATGCATTGGCATACATGGGGGCCAAATTTGAAATAGTTGTTTTGCATTGTATGTGATAGTAGCTCCATGACAAATTCGACATGGAGTCCATAATATACTGATGAACATGTTAATAATTCTCTCATGGCTTCTACTCCATAACCATGAGATATAATTATATAGAGATTTTTTTACATCCATGGTGATCAATATCACCTCAGATTCTAAACTAACCATGGTAATTTCTTTCCAGTAACATCTTTCTATCTCTTACACACATATATATAAATCCCCTAAATTGGTATTTTAAATGTATTAGAAATAGACTTCATCTGCATTCTTATCTGAGGGGACATCTTAAATACTTGCCACAGGATTCACAAAGCTATTTGTCACTACTCAGTTGTCTCTCCTCTATGGTTCAATCTAGCACATTATGCCATGAATAAAAGGAGGCAGGTGGCAAAAGAGGTGAGTTGAGGTCAGAAAGGTATTATTTTGTTTTTTTAGTACATTTATAAATGCTCCAGCAGACATTAATGTCCCACCCTTGTCCATGGTGCTGACAGAGGGGACCAGGAGACGCAGGGCTAGCAACACACCAAAAATCCCAGAAAAATCACAGTAATTAGACTAATTTATTCCTCCAATTATCATTGTGGTGTGAATAGAAACATAGAATGTGACGGCAGATAAGAACCATTCGGCCCATCTAGTCTGCCCAATTTTCTAAATACTTTCATTAGTTCCTGGCCTTATCTTATAGTTAGGATAGCCTTATGCCTATCCCACGCATGCTTAAACTCCTTTACTGTGTTAACCTCTACCACTTCAGCTGGAAGGCTATTCCATGCATCCACTACCCTCTCAGTAAAGTAATACTTCCTGATATTATTTTTAAACCTTTGTCCCTCTAATTTAAGACTATGTCCTCTTGTTGTGGTAGTTTTTCTTCTTTTAAATATAGTCTCCTCCTTTACTGTGTTGATTCCCTTTATGTATGTAAATGTTTCTATCATATCCCCCCTGTCTCGTCTTTCCTCCAAGCTATACATGTTAAGATCCTTTAACCTTTACTGGTAAGTTTTATCCCGCAATCCATGAACCAGTTTAGTAGCCCTTCTCTGAACTCTCTCTAAGGTATCAATATCCTTCTGAAGATACGGTCTCCAGTACTGCGTACAATACTCCAAGTGAGGTCTCACCAGTGTTCTGTACTGGTGAGACCTCACTTAACATATGTTAATATTTTTTAGAACAATACAACTCTAGTTCAACGTTTTGCTCTACCATAATAAGCAACTTAGACAAAGCAGACATTTTGTGGGTCAACTGAGATGGAATTATATTTTTGTCCTAGACCCAGCCAAATTAGTACATATCCAACTTGTATGTTTTGTTTTGCACCCCCAGTTATATGTAACGTGTAGGTAGAATGTGTGCTATCAGGTGTGCAAATATACATGTAATGCGTGTAATTACATCACCAAAAACCTAGTTAGTTACTCTCACACATATTTAATGACAGTCAATTACTGCAGTCGGTTTCAAACACTAATTCCCAAAACCATAAACACACACATACGTATATACTTACAGAGACACAAGCACACAAATGTAGCCGTTTATAGTCATATACATATATACAGTAAATATACTTAGATAACCTTCATACACACACACCACTAGCTAGTCATTCATACAGAGATACTCACATAAACTTTATCACTAAATTAACATCCCTTTGGTCCCTCTGTCTTCCATGTCTTTAAGGAGTGAGACATTACAGCAGGTATCTCATATTCTGGCACCCACAGATGTTGCAGAACTACAACTACTGTGTGTCTTTGAAAAAATTCTGGGAGTTGTAGTATATCAAGATCAGGGGGACAGAGTTTAAAATCCCAGATTTGGAAGAACATGAAAAAATTGTGTGACATCACAGGGCCATCATTACTACCTGACTACCGACTGAAAAATGTCATAACAAAACATATAATAGGCGCTTTCTTGAACCAATGTGCATCATGTTTAAGTGACAGTATAAGATGATTCATGTTTTAAAAGCAATTATCAGCAAAATTTCTCCATCCAAACAGATCATTTTTATTTTATAGAGAATTATTTTCAGCTCAACTCCGCCTACAAAATAAATACAGCAACCGTTACATTACCATTTTTTTTTAAATTACCCTTTCTATAAAGATTTTTTATTGCATATATATTCTTTTACACACAGATTCACTAATGTGTAATAATTTTATTGAAATAGCCAACCCACATACTGGCCCATATCCAACCACTTTTCAATTTTGCTTCTTGTTGAAATTATCCAAATAATTTGCAGTGAGTTCCACACTGGCAGAATTCCATTGCTCTAATTAAAATAATTTGCCGGGAATGATACACTGAATTTGATACAAAATGTCTATGACTGATATTAACGTACGATCTGAGAAAGACAATGGAAATAGAGGACATTACTCCGGACCACTGTAAATCTCTGTCAGAAGATTAATATTAGTTTGCCCAATTTCTCTGCCTTCCTGTGTGATTTTAACCTTGGTTTTAGATCAATTCTGTTGCAGTTTGTGGGGTTTGTGAAACCCACATGAGCAAACGTTTGCAATGTTTTCAATATCACAGTATTTAGTCGCAACATAAATATTTACATAGTTGAAGCACAGTTGACTGGCCATGATTTTGGTAGATTTCCAACAAAGAATGAAAATAATATTGATGAAAACATGTAATTATACACTACTACCTGGAGTCTATTTTCTTGCGTGTTGAATGCAATATAACTCGATTTGTCAGCTTAAGGTTGGTTATTTGTTCTGAATCGGATATCCTGTTGAATACTGTAGATTTTCATAACACGTTTAAGTATAGGTTCTTCCTTCATTCATTCAAGAAGCCTTTCTAATAATTAAAAGGGTCATCTATGCTCCTTATGATAGTCCAGTGTAGTAGTTATGGTAGAATGAGGCTATGAGCCCTGACCAACGTTTTTTGTCAAACTGTTTGGGAGTGGTTTGATAATACAGAGGCTATCTCTGACACCTGTTTTGAGTTGCATTGATTGAATTCTTAAGGTTTTTTTGGCATTTTTTTTAAAGGGTTTAACTGGTAACAGGCATATAATTCTTTAAATAGTGGCTAAATTGCAGAGAATTGCCTTTAACATCAGATTTCCTGAAGCATCAATATTGTGATAAATTATGCTACATGAGAGCTCTGCTCTCGAACTGCCCAACACAAATATGTATGTCAGCATTCTTTAGAACATATCTAAAGAAAATGGCCTAAACTGTGGCTTCTGAAATATATTTCATTTAACATAGGGACAGTCTATGGAAGGTTTATGGCAGGCCTCAAAATTTCCACTCGCCAACTAGCCAGTAAAAATTCAGCAAGTCAAAATTTAATTCTGGTGAGTAGAAATTCCCCCCTGGTGAGTGTGCCATGACATGGACCCTCCAAACTTGTAGTGGTGAGCACATTTAATGCCTGGTCAGTAGAGTTGAATTTGACGTTTTGAGACCTGGTCTATGACATAATAATCTATTCTAGACAGATCCTATACCAAAATGGAGTATTCTTCACAATTATAGCACTAACATGTTGGCATAAGAGTTTTAAAGACCATATTTTGGTCACAGAAAAATGCATTATTACCTCCACAGCTCTTCCAGATATGGATGATATAACTGTCTATGCTCATGAGTGCTCAGGTATCTTTTAAGGAAATGCTATAGGCAGGCTCGCAGAATTTCTACTCTAGCTCTGTACTCTTGCATGCTTCCTTACAGATCCTGCGCACATCATCATGGGGGTAAAGAAATTTACATAATTTGCCTGGTTCTCTCAAGCCAACCAGGCCAGCTTGGCATATTATTTAAATAAAAACCTAAAACTCTAAAAAGGCTCTACAAATTGCCAAGTTAGAGAATTTTTTATTTTTTTTACTTTTTGTTTTTATTTTTTAAGCAATTGTGCAATTTCCTTGTCGATTCTCCTAAATGCCTAGAAAAGTGGATAAACTACATGGAAGATATTCATCAATCCAAAACAGGTGCTAGTCTGGGTGCACGGTAGTAAATGTTAACAAACATTTTTTTGGTTTCTATGGTGATTGCCCCTTTATTTAGCACTTTTTGGAATTGCATCTGTTTTTGCTTTGATAAATCTCTCCGATAGTTTCATGTCATTATTAGTTCCAATAGCAGTGATGGGTTTCTGTAAAAGAGTGAGGGCTGTGAGGTTATTGGGGACTCAAGCACAAATACAGAAGACCCCTATTCTTCCCGGTCTATATTTATACGCAAACATTGGAGGATTGCCAGTCTTCAAATGCTTCACTGTTCAGTTTATCTATAGCACAATTAGTGGAGCAGTCTGTGCATCTTACATAAACTACACATACAAGTGGCAAGGTGGCTGATGAGATCCTAAGGAGCTGTCACGCTCAAATGCTCAGAAGTGGAAATCATTGAAAAGTAGAAAAGCTTGTTTTGTATTTTGGTTCTTTTTTTAATTTTTTTTTAACACAGAATTCTTGCAGTGAAAATAATTGCATGGGGTTTTCCAGCAACGATGTGGAATAGAAGGGCAAGACATAACTTGATAAAACATACCAAGGCGGGTGTCTCACTTGCAAGGCGTTGGAAGTTGAGCTGAGATTCTCTGAGGTCCTGGGTTAGTAGTCTGAATGCTTACGGGGTTAATTCATTGTTCCAGTCCTTTTGAACAGGTCTAATTTCTAAGTATGATGGGAAATATTAAGGCAGCCTTCAGATCCTTAGTGTTATTTTTTAATTCACTTTTATTTACACTTTTTTTCTTTGCTCTTTTAAATGGTCCTGGCTAAGTACGAGGAACCATCTGTGTTTGTGGTGCCCCATGTCAGAGGATCACCCATAATGCTTTCTTCTTTCCTGTATTGTTAGCATTGGTGCAGGAGCAATGAAAGTTTTATGTATCCATTCCCCAAATGAGAACTTCTGTTAATGAGTGAGTGGTAATTATGAAAAGTTACAACTCAACAGCATCAACCTCCTAAATTGGCCAAATCATACAAACTCATTACTGCAGCCAGAGCTTAATCAACTTCATTGGCCAATGCAACACTCAGTTTGAAATGCAAAACCATAAGAGAAATAAAGTCATATATGTATAAAACAGCTGTAATTAAATAATCAAATTCAAATATGTAAAAGAAAAAATGTGTTTTGATTGAAAAAGACCCTTAGGGGTCGAAACGTTGATCGGGACAGATAGTTTGTTGATGTATTAATCACAATAAAATAATCACTTGGGAAAGACCTATGAGTGCACCTCTCAATCTGTGGAATACATATATATTGTTTGTCCATCGATTTGACGAGGACCACTCATTCGTCCGTGAATTGCTAATGCAGGTTTTATGTAAGTGTGCACAGATGGCTTACAAGCCCCATCCTTTTACAGAAGGTCCAATGACAGATGGGACAGGAGTGGAGGAGGACATCTTCAAAAAGGTTGCTGGCACAAGTTCTTCTAGCTAGTCTCTTTTCTGCTGCAGCCGTTCTTTAGGCCTTACATGAATCAGCACCTTTTGACACAAGAGAGCGCCATGACATCCGATTCCTTGTGCTTTGTTCCCAAGAGACAGAGTTGAGGTCAAATGCTTCGAGGGCGATCTTGAGAGTGTCTTTAAAACACTGCATTTAAATCCCTTGCTTCAGCTCGCCTTAAAAAACTATCTTTGGTAGCCCATTGTTTTACGGACTACATGCCCTCCCATGTTGTTTGTCTGTCGATTTGACGAGGACCATTCAGTCATCTGTGAATTGCTACTGCAGGTACTATGCGTGTGTGCACAGATGGCTAACAAGGCCACAAAAAAGAAAAATGTACATATGTATATAAAAAAATAGCATATATATTGATTCAATGCATCTCTATGAGGAGGTGCTGATTGGCCAAAACGGCATTTGCCCCCGCCCCCTTGCCTATTTTAGCCAAGGATCAAACCGAGGGGTTGGATTAGCAAAAAATTGGCAACTCTGATGATGTCACCAAGGGGGTGGAGCCAGCGCCGGTGGACCAGTGCGGCGATGGAAATAAGGTGAGTTTTATTCACTTTTAAGGGGGCTAAGGAGGGGCAAGCTACCTAAATGGTGTTGTAAACACTATAGGGTCAGGAATACATGTTGTGTTCCTGACCCTATACTGTTCCTTTAAATAAGTTTTTGTTTTTTTAAAACAGAAAGATAAACTTGAGACTTTTATCAACCTATCATACTATATAATTATGTAACAATCACCATATTGACCTTATATACAAGAATTCAGAGATACTCTGTTCAAACTAGGTGCAAAATCTTCAAGAATACAGTTTTAATGTAAACATCATATATCTACAGTGATAAGGCTAACAGACTTATTCGCTAAAGAGAGAATTCAAAGTGAGTTTTATATACAAAGACCAGTCCCATTTATGCCACAATGCCCTCTCTGTCAGACGTGGTCCTCCTGGTAGGAGAATGTCCTTCACAAGGTTAAATCCAATGGTCAGTCGTGATAGCCTCAATTCATAGGCATTGCTAGGGGCAACTTTAGGAACTATTGCTCCAAATTTGTGTCTTTATGTTGAAAATGCATGAGTGTTACTCAACCGCCTACACACTACCCCCTACCCATGATTGCTGTCCTACCCATGATTGCCATGTTAATAAATTAAGGCTTTGCAGTCGAACTGTCCTGTAAAACTACGCCAGATGGGGACATCTACTCTTCCTGGTGTTTGCTGACCGGAACTGATGGTCCAGCGATCGCTGTGTTTATTCTTAAGAAGTCTGCCCTGTGCATGGCTTCGCTCATTTGGACTGGACAGAGTGATCTCCTGGAGTGAGAAGGGAGAGAACTGGCAAGGAGAGGGGAGAGGACAGGAGCCAAAACGGCCAACTCAGATATAACAACAACACACACCCCAAGTCATATTGTTACCCTTTATCTTATCCTGATATACATATCATACAAACTGTATATAAACAGTGTATAAAGATAAGAATACATCAAAAAACTAAAAAACACTTTGATTGATCCCTATGGCAGACACGGTGTATTGCAGTGCATTCTAAAAGTTATCGTGATTAATAAACTAAGCACTCAATATGTAAAGAATATTGGGTATATTTTCTAACCTGTGATTTTTGGCTGATTATTAATGTCTCTGTGGCTGATGCCCAGCATTGGGAGGGAAAAGGGTAGCTCCTTTCATTTATATTATTTTCAAGTTCATTAATACACACTGCTACTGCACACACACACACTACTACCTCTAGAGTACACACAAATACTGCTATGCACACTGTAAATACAAACACTGCTACACACACTACTACACATGCTGCTACTCGCACTATTACAAACACACACACACCGCTGCAAGCACACTCTACAAACTCACTGACACACATACACAGAAATACATATACACATAGACATACATGCATGGCTGCTGACAAGTACCCCATACCCCATTGCCCAATAAACAAACAAGTATAATATGACTTTGGGTAAGGGCAACGGCCACAGCTTTATTGATAACTTCGATAGCCAGCATCTTAACTCAGTTAGCTGTTGGGATGTTTTACCAACAGACAGTTCTATCCAGTATAAACAAAGAGTCCGGAGCAGCCTGCCCCTGCCATCAGCTCTCAGCAGGCTGCGACTACCCAAGCCGATTCTGCACCATTTTCCACTTCTAACTGCGCTGGCCAGGAATACCGCAAGGTGTGACAACACAAAAGAAACAGCAACAGCACCCACAACCTCTGCAACATACAGACACACTTGCAGCTCTTGGGCGGGCGCGCGGGTGGGAAAAGTTAGGCTCACTACACTTCTGCCAGGAGACTGGTGAGTTCCCTCCCTCTTCACCCCTTTTTATCATGTCCCTTGGTTGCAACAATCTATACCCCCAAATCCACCCCCTTATCCCTGTCAGCCCTCATGTCCTCCCTTCCTCATCATTCCAGGGAGGTTCTTTCTTACACATGGACACACACACACTCTTTATGTGTGTATATACAACAATTTGTATTGTATTTAAAAGGTCAAGTTTTTTTTTTCTTATTTGTTTTTTTTTGGAAGTTTGGAAGGGGGCATTGGGAATATTTTCTGCCTACAGGTGCTTGGGATTTAAATCAAGCCCTGTATCCTCAACGTTTTCTTTGTGCTTGGGACCTAGCAACCCCCTGTCTCAAATCACAATACTATGTACCTTGGCTACTATTAAGTTAGATAGACAGATGGGAGGACAAACAGACAGAGACATACAGGCAGAGAGATATTGATAGATACATCGAGAGGCAAACAGATGGATGGACAGACAGATATTGATTATGTATAAGGCGGCACCTCTGTATGCTTCCAGGAAATGCTTATCAAAACTAGTTTTTTTCAGTGCAGGAATCTTAATTTCCAGGTATAAATTATATGGTTTCTTTAAATGTGCAGATAAGTCATGTATTTCCATTACAACCGTGTTTGCATGTACAAGTTTACAATGAGTGATAACTGTTATGTGTTTAGCAACTGAGATAATTCTGCAAAGCTGAGATATCAATCGCCGTGAAAAGATTGTATGCTTTGCTTGTCGGCATGGGGAGTGGAAAGGGAAACAGTCAGGCTTGCAACCAGTACAGCTTGGCCATACTTCTTTTAACCCATTAAACATCAGTTGCATTCTTTGGCGTCCTTGCAATCTAATCCATGACAACTCTGCGCCAATGTGGAATGATCTGCTGTATGGTGTCCTGCAGTCACTAAAGAGTAGGGACTTTGAGGACTGAATTGGTAGACTCTCATCGGTAAGCTATTAACTAGTTATTTATGAAAAAACAGCGAGAGTATTAATCAGAAAACTGAATTCCACTTTTGCTGATAAAATTGTTTTATTGACCTTTTTTAACATCGACCCAAAATATGTACATGTAACTTGTCAAGCTATTCTAGAATTGTAAAATGAACTCAGTGGCTAATTCCTCAACTGTAAGATATAACAAAATATATGAAAATAAAGGACTCTTCCCAGTGCCACAGGAGTCTCCTCTGTACTGGGGAAGACAGGATTGCTACAATAAACAGCTTACTAAGGACAGTTGCCACGGACTTAATGGACATGATGTGTCTATTCTAACTTTTGGGGACCCACACATTAGGCCCCAATTTTGAGTCCTGAGACAAGAGATAAGAACCACTGAAACAGAACCATCAAGTGTAATAAAACATTTCAGAGGCGATCTGTATGTATCTGACCATTCAAGTAAAATTGACAAAATTTATTTTGATACAATTTATTGACCATGAATTAGGATCAGATTACCAAAATTATCCTTAAATTGAGATTCTCAGAAAATGATGAGATATTAATTCCTAAATTAGACATACACAATTGACTTGTCACCTTTCTTTGTAACCAGGAGGCAAATGGTTAATGCATTAATAAATTTAAAAAAAACAACAAAAAAACGAAAATCAATCATTAAAATATAGTTTTTTTTAAGTGCCTGCATTTGTTACAAAGCCCCTCTACCATGATATTGGAAGTGAGCTTTTATCAAACCAGAAAATGACCACTGAATACTTCAAATGGCAGTCTAAGCACCATAACCACAACAGCCTACTACATCAATGAAAATATATCTCTTGTAGAATTTAAACTTCATGTTTACATTTATTAGAAAGAAATAAGGTGGTTAGAAAACCCAGGCAAAGGGCAAACCATTGCAATATAAAGGACACAAGCTGGTAAAATTTTACAGTTTAGATATTTGACCTACATTATGCAATTCCCTTCACCATACTTTAGTGCTAATTAATAAATGCCTGTATACCAGAGATACCAGAGTTTATTCACTATCAGGGATAGGCAGCCTTCGGCACTCCAGATGTTGTGGACTACATCTCCTATAATGCTTTTACACCCATAATGTTGGCAAAGCATCATGGGCGGCGTAGTCCAAAACATCTGGAGTACCGAAGGTTGCCTACGCCTGCACTAAACTCTGAACTGTATTGAGATGGATGACAAAACCGAGGATAAAAGCTGTGGCTATATCAGAGTTGGAGAAATTTAATAGATCAGTTATTTTTGCCCAAATATTGCATTTCTGAGTTCAGTTCATACAGTTTGGAGATTAGTGAATAATCATTTCTAATTAGTAAATACAGCCAGGTCCGGACTGGGAGAAAAATTCGGCCCGGGCATTTTTTTAACACAGCGGCCCACTAAAAAGGGGGCGGGGCAGAGGAGGTGTGTTTTGTCATCACCAATGACAAACACGCCTCCTCTCAAAGTGAGCATGTTGGTTCAATGCTCTTCCAGGGCAGACCATGCGCAGAGCTCTGCTGAAGAGCTCTAGCATGAGAAAAAAGTCCTGTATTTGTTCTGCACAGTGCAAGCAAATTTAATAACATGCTTGCACTGTGTTTCCTTGCAACTTGTCTCTGGTGTCTCTATAAATGGATACCAGGAGACAAAAGGCCAGGAAAGAGTATTGTGCATGTGTTTGGAGCCTGCTTGTGGTATTGCGTGTGTGTAGAGTGAGCTGGTCGTGGTGTGGTATTGTGTAATAAGGTCGGTTTTAGTCGTGTTGTGTTTGTGGTGTAATGTGATGCATATGTGGCTCAGGGACCCCCTCCCGCCCGGCTCTGGAAAGGGGTTAAAACTTACCTTTTTCCAGCGCCGGGCGGGGAGCTCTCCTCCTCCGATCCGCCCCGTCGGCTGAATGCGCACGCGCGGCAAGAGCTGCGCGCGCATTCAGCCGGTCGCATAGGAAAGCATTTATAATGCTTTCCTATGGACGCTTGCGTGCTCTCACTGTGATTTTCACAGTGAAAAGCACGCAAGCACCTCTAGCGGCTGTCAATGAGACAGCTGCTAGAGGCTTTGGGGGAAGGCTTAACCCATTGATAAACATAGCAGTTTCTCTGAAACTGCTATGTTTATAAAACAATAGGTTAACCCTAGAAGGACCTGGCACCAAGACCACTTCATTAAGCTGAAGTGGTCTGGGTGGCTAGAGTGGTCCTTTAAGAGTGTAGTGTGTGTGTGTGTATATATATATATATATTTGGAAGTATTGTGTATGTGTGTGGTGCAGTGTGTTGGGGGGGTTCTGTGTGTATGTGAGGGGTGCGGTATGTGTGTGTGTGAGGGTGCGGTGTATGTGTGTGTGTGAGGGTGCGGTGTGTGTGTGATGTGTGTGAGAGTGCCGTGTGTGAGTGATGGGTGTGAGAGTGCCGTGTGTGAGTGATGGGTGTGTGAGTGCTGTGTGAGATGGGTGTGAGAGAGTGCTGTGAGAGAGTGCTGTGTGTGTGTGAAAGTGCTGTGTGTGATGGGTGTGAGAGTGCTGTGTGTGTGTGAGTGCTCTGTGAGAGTGCGCTGTGTGTGATGGTGTGGGAGTGCTGGGTGTGAGAGTGCTGTGTGTGATGGGTAAGAGAGTGCTGGGTGTGAGTGATGGGTGTGAGAGTGCTGTGTGTGAGAGTGCTATGTGTGATAGTGCTGTGTGTGATGGGTGTGAGAGTGCTGTGTGAGAGAGTGCTGTGTGTGATGGGTGTGAGAGTGCTGTGTGAGAGAGTGCTGTGTGTAATGTGTGTGAGAGTGCTGTGTGTAATGTGTGTGAGAGTGCTGTGTGTGTGATGGGTGAGAGTGCTGTGTGTGAGAGTGCTGTGTGTAATGTGTGTGAGAGTGCTGTGTGAGAGTGCTGTGTGTGATGTGATTGTGAGAGTGCTGTGTGAGAGTGCTGTGTGTGATGGGAGAGGTGCTGTGTGTGTGATGGTGTGAGAGAGTGCTGTGTGAGAGAGTGCTGTGTGTGATGGGTGTGAGAGTGCTGTGGGAGAGAGTGCTGTGTGTGATGGGTGTGAGAGTGCTGTATAAATGTTATTGTGTGTGTGTGTAGGGGGGGGTAAATAAAAAAAAATATAGTCATTATGTCCCCCCCTCCCTTCTTACCTTTAGCCTGGGAGGGGGGGGGGGTCCGGCACGCTGGCAGGCGGGGTGGAGCTGTTCCCTGGTGGTCCTCGTGGGTGAGTGAACTCTAGCCTGTGAGGCTAGAGTTCACTCTCGCGAGATCCGGTCGTTGCCATGGCAACGCGCCGGATCTCGCGAGAGGAACCCGGCGGAGCTGCAAGTTAGTGCTCCGCCGGGTCCTCTCTCCAGCCTAGCTAGCTGGCTGTCTCCCTCCCTCCCCGCCGGCGGCCGCATGTGGGCCGGTCAGGGAGATCCTTGATCTCCCCACCGGCCCGTCGTGGCAAACAGCGGGGCCGGCGCTAGGAGAGTGCCGGCCCTGCATAGACCGGCAGGGGAGATCCTGTGATCTCCCCTGCCGGCCTCGGCCCATGGCCACCGCGGCCCACCGGGCATTTGCCCGGTGTGCCCGATGGCCAGTCCGGGCCTGAATACAGCTCTGTCCCTGCCATTGAACCTCTTGGTTTGTATTTTAAGGGTAGCCTATAGTTTAAAAAACAAATCTCCATTTTCTCAGGTTGATCATTTACTTGTATTTATAAAGCGACAACAAATTCTGCAGCGCTGTACAATGGCACAATGATTGTGATCCAGATTATTTAATTATTCACCAACAGCAGTTCACAGTTTGTTTGTACAGTCATCAAACTTTAGAAATTGCTGGAGATTCAGCAACAAACACAAAAAAAAAACCCCAAAAACTTTTTGCAACTTTGTACATTATTTTCCTTACTGGCTGGCTCAGCAACATAAGAGTGCACTCCACATGATATAAATAACTGCTATAGGATATACCCTGCAGACTGAAAGTACTGAGTGTTAGACAGCACCAGAACCGGCATTGTACTCGCCCTGAAGCAGCTCCCAGTAACTGAGCATTCTAATGAATGAAACAAGTGTGGAACTTTCAGTATATAAACTGGAGTCAACCATGTCCCGCCCCAGGAGGGGGGGTTTGTAATTTGTAACATCGTCCTTGACCTGCCCATTCCTCCTCCCCTACTCAAACCCCCCCTTCTCCTCCTTGTTGCTCCATCCCGGGATTCCTACAGCTGAGCTGACATTCTCCGTCTGACCCAGGCAGGAGGCGCACTCACTGGGCATTCTGTGGCACTGCTAGGAGACTTGACATTCTGTCTGCACTGCTTGCTCTGACTCCCGGCTCCTGTCAGCAGCTAGAGGTCGCTGTGCTGTCCCTCAGCCACCTGCAGATCAGCCCTCACAGACCTGAGACTGAGGGGTCCTCACCTCCCCTGCTGGTCCTGGCTGATAGGGGGTGACCATTTATACCCAGCTCACTGGCACCTCACCCACCTCCCCAGGAAATTAGATTGGAGACCAAGATACAATGTATCCATAACTCTTTATCCTGGTCTGCTCTCATTAGCCTTTAAATCTGGATACATTAACAAAAGAAGAGGGGACATCTCCTATCATATATCTATATCCCAGGTGGGAGTCCTTTACTGACTACAAGAACACATTTATTTCATTTTTGGGGGATGTTTTATTATTTTTCTCTTAACAAGACAGTAAGGGAGAAGACACCATAACCACTGAGGATCTACAACAACCAACCTGTTGCATTTCTGTTCTATTTTGAGTTTTTGGTTGGGTTTTTTTTTGTTTGTTTGTTTTTTGGGATTCCCCCACACCTTCATCAGGATGACCCCAGAATACTTCTTGAGGTCTCTGTTGATGTTGATTTTAGCTGTGTTCTCTGCTAATGCTAGCAACTGGCTGTAAGTTGGAAAACCATTTCATTTATTTATATGCTTGCTTTTTTTTTCTTTTCCATGTTTTGGGTTTTAGGTGTCCTAAAAGTTGTTTATTGTTTTTAATATAGTTTTTTATTGTTTGTTTGTATATTTTTTTTATTTTTATTTTTGCAATTGCCTCTCCTTTAAGTGTAAAGTTAATGAGCTGGACCACCATTCATGTTCTCTGGTACACCATAGATATTCATTCCAATACAAATCTGAAACTGCTGCAGAACACACTTAGAACTGTCAATGTCATGTTTCATGCCCACAGGTTTCACGTGAGATATTTGTAATAAAATCTAGAAATAGATCTGGAAGTCATTGTTATATTTCATGAACTGGATTTTTATAATAGCAAAGTGAACAAAACCTGGACACCACCTTAGTTACAGGAGTTCAGAGTTGCACCTGCTGCAGAACTTCGTAGTTGTCCTCTGCCTGTTGAAGAACTAAATTTTTTAAATGTATCTGCTGCAGAACCTCTTTGTTGACTTAAATTGGCTTAAGAACCTTTCAGATGAAACTGTTGCAGAACCTCTTGGACAGTTTCACTGTGTTTTTATTTATTAACATCTTCTACCTGTTTGTGGGTTTTGTTTTGTTTTAAATACAGGGGAAAAAAATATCCACTATAATTATTGGCCATATTTGCTTTCCAAGAAGTGTCCAAAGTGAATGACAAGACCCCTACAAACATAGAATTGTGAGTGATAGTGATGGTGTGATTTGTAGACCTTTAAATTGCTGGATCTCCACAACCCAAAACTAGTCAGATTGTCCTGAGCTGAGTGGCAGACACACACATTGCTGCACTGTGTTGTGTATGAAGTGTTGTGTAAGTGATCATAGCTAGATCTGTAAAATGCAAGGCATGGCAGTGCAATGAGGACTTAGGAAACTGGGAGCGTGTTAAGATTATTTTTGTTGCAGTGTGGTAAACTAAACTCTGAAACTGATCCCTCAAGCACAGCTAAAGCTCTGTTTACAATTAATCCCAATTTCCTATACATAATATGCTGGAGTTACAATTTACTTCCTTTATCCACTGTCCTGTACATATAAGTTTAACACTGTGAACTGCCTAACAGGTGTTTTATTACAAGGGCTGCAAAAAGTCAATTCTTGTATATTATTTTTATTTTAGCCTTCCTTCTCCTGTTCAAAGTGAAAGTTATCATTTGCAATCATTAAACAGTTGTTGCACACTGCAAGTTAATTATTAGATAAGTCATGTAAGCTTAGATGGCAATGAATTGGTGTTTTTAGTTATAATTATTGTGATGGTCAATTTATTGTGATCAACTAAAACACTTTATCAGGCAGTGATGGTTGGATTGCTAGATGTATTTCCAGGCAGGGTTTTGGGTTAATAAGAAAGTTTATATGTAGCAAGTATTAAATATATAAAAGTAATAATAATAATAATAATATAAAAGAACACATTTCAGATATTTTATCTAAAATTCTGGATAATAATTTTAACCGCCAAAAATTTATATTCGCAATAGAGTGATTCAAATAATTTATTGTACAATGTCGTAGATTTTACTGTAATTTTATGGAAAATAATATAGTTTTAGCATAAAGCCATATGAATCCATAATTTGGGAAATAACCAAGTTTTAGGCACAAGTTTGTGATTTTTTTTTTGCTATTTCAAACTACGTAAATTCATTGGTCCATATTATATATGATAATATTAAAAATAATGACACATATATTCCGTAAATTTAAAGTGTGCGTTATTAATTTTTTTGAAACCCATCAATTGATACATGTCTTGTAATTTAGAATGCTTATCAGCTCACATGGAGTTTCTGGGTTCTTTAACTTCTGTCCCTAAACTTTTCGTGAGTGGTGAAGAATGGGCATTTTTCTTTTTTTTAGAATCACATCTTCTTTCATTGTAACTAAGTTAGTTTCGAAACCAAATTCCTGGCAATAACACTATACCAGTCTAATCCAGATGGGAAAATTCATGACAGTTTGTCTTTGGCTATTATGATGAGGCATGACGAGTGGCAAGCGAGGACATGCTGTCATCATTTAGGAAAAAGTAGGGTTTGATTGCATGAATTGCTTGGAGATTCTTTCTAACACAGGACATTTTATACATTTTTCTAGGACCAGTAGTCAAGATATAATTTTCTTGGGAATGACCCCTAGTGGTAACATCAGGGACACTTTATATTATTAAATAGCAAAACCAAAATTAAGAAATTTCATAAAAAATAATATGTTCTGTAGACATTTCACATCAATGGAAACGACCTTTCAATATCCCTTGTTTAATGTCCCTTCGTTGTTTAAAAATTAAACAATAAAAACAAAGTTTGAAATGTAGTATTTTAGAAATACTAAGTACTCCGCTTAATTTAATAAAGTACTATAAAATAATTTTAAAAAATGTGAGTGCACAGTGCTTCTCAAATATGTGTATGTATGCATGTGCTTGTAAATATACATATGTATATGATGTGTACATATTTGTACGTTATTCTTAAAAATTCCGATCCTAAAATTAATTGTAACTCTGAACCCATTGTGCCCTGAATTCAGACCCTGGGTCGTCCAATATTCATTCAGCTATTTGAAAGATGATTTGTTGTAATATAAATAATAAACCATTTAAGAATGATTTTGATGATAACAAGTTACAAAGTCACGTTCTTTCAAATTTAGATTATATATACTAATCTACATGTAACATTTAAACATTTCCCTTTAACCTGAAAGGAGAATTAATTAGAAATATCCAAATAAATTAAGAATAAAACAACTCTTGTTACATATTAACTCTTATCTCATTATTGCTGTATACAATTTGTGGTACATATTAAAAAAAAATAAAAATTAATTCATGGGATTATTCATTACAAAAGCTAGTTTAATTCTGTGGGTACTAGAAGTTTTTAAGAACCAACACTTGGCATTATAAGAAAGTTTAAGAACTGCCATCTATGACAGAATTTGAACCCTAATTCCCCAAATGAATAATGTAATTGTTTGAATTGCAACAATTAAAACACACCAAATTAAAACATAAATTAATTGTAGAGTAGGTCTAACTACTTTATGAGACAATGAAACCTGCGTGCAATCACTTTATGTTTGTTGAATTTCAAAAAATAGATAAATATCTAAATATCTGTATTGTTACCCAAACGTAACAATTAATTGAGCTCGGCAGAACATCTCCAGTCGTTCTTTAGCAATCCGCTTATTGTTTCTAAAAGTAACTGGAGAATGGCACACTAAATCAAGCAGATAAGAAAAACTTTGTTATAGGAATTAAGTCACATAAATGATCATTTAGGAAATGTTTTACTAGAAGAATCCCCAAAAAATGTTTAAATTGTAAAATTTTTAAAAATGGCATAAATATGGAATATACAGATATATTAACGTAAGATCTTTCAGAGTGCTGATGGTCCCCTAGCTTTCTAATTGCTCATACGGCTAAAATAAAAAAGCTATACAAATACCCAAACACGATTATCCAATAATGTCTGTCTCAATTGACAGGAATTTAAAGTGAATTTTTAATTTTAGGCTCTAATTAAGAAGATTAGATAAATAGATAGACATAGTTAAATAGATAGATAGATAGATTTTTAAAAAAATGTTTAAGTTAGACGTGTTAATATAATGGATTACTGGGGCCTCCCCATGTTAAAAAAAAAAGCTTCTCAGAAAAAAGCACTAGACTTGTGCCCACCATCTTGCATCAGCATACTTTGCATGTTGACATTAGATATAAAAAAGATTCAATTATGCAATCTATTTTATGTCCAAAGCCTCAAGTTGCAGTCTGTCTGACAGCCACTAGAGGCCTGGGAATTGCAAAATATAAACAATGGTGTTTCTTTTTTATATATTCATCCTTGCCATCTGTTACTATGGAAACCAGTAGAATGTTTCTGCCGATTAACTTTATTTTTATTTTTTTGGGGGAGATTGCACCACTAGTGGATCTATGCCACACCTTATCAATGGCAACACTTTTGTAAATGACCATAATAGACCAGTCAATCTGTTACATAAAGAAATCACAGAGTCCAATTTAGATTTTTTTTTTTTTTTTTTTAAAGCATCAGGCACAGGACTTAAAATGTTCTATTGTGCAGTACCTCAGTCCTTTCTGTAGATGGCAAAGGTTAGTAGCATCTGAAGAATGTGGTAGATGTTATATATATAGATTTCAATTTTCAGACCCAGATTCTAAAAAGAAGTTACTAGATGCTAAAAAATAGACCTCCAAAATAGTCTATAGCAATAGATTTTCTGAGGATGCAGCCAGAACCCCGAAAGACGTATTGCAGGAAGTCACATACAGAGTGCTGATTGGTCTAGTCTGAGCAGTTACGCCACTTTGTGGCAGAATAGTGATGGCACGGTTGGAAGGAGACAATAGAATTTAATGCACCTAAACCTGAAAGTTGATTTATATTTTCACAACATTCTTTTCAAGAGTCACTCTAAGGTAGTGGGGTGTCCTAGGCATTAAAATTGGTACCACACCCCTGATTAAAAATTTACCAATATTTACAAACTTATCGAAGTGGGACACAAAATTAGACATTAATTTAAAAAACATTTTTTTTAAATGAGTCTTACATCCCACATAGCTGTCTAGTACAATCTTACCAGGAAGAAGCCTGATATTTGGGGCCCAGTTTGACTGTGCACTTTGAGTGCATACCCTATTGCCAGTTGAATAAAACAACTCTGTTCATGATGAGCAGAAAATATCTAAAAAAATAAATTATACCAGAGGATTAGATGGATTTATTAACATTTTCAGAGTTTGGCACAAGCTTGCTGTAATTAAAGGGTTATTCGAACATAATATGGTACGCCTCAATATAATCTGTATAAATTCTGCAAGTGTCAGAGAAGTGGCGTTTGAATACCCATCTGGAATTCAAAGAGTTAAAATGGGCACTCTGTGGTATTCAATTTAATAACCCTGTAAGGGTGCCAAGGAGGAGTGGGGAGGAGTGGTTGTATGCACGCTGCTCTGACATCTAATGTAAAAAGGAAGCCTTTACACTGTGTTGAAGGATGAGATTTATTGATATGTGAATTCTTTGTGTGCATAAAACATGGAATGTCCCTTTAACACAAAGGGTTAAATGTGTGATTGATACAGAATAAGTTCAAATCATGATATGAATCATACCTTGAATTATCGCAACAGTAAATGGAACTTTATCATCAAACCTCAAAGGGTTGAGAAGGTGATTCCTAAGAAGTATTACATAATTTAGAGGGCGCAAAGCAATTTGCAAAGCAAAGGCTGATCAATGCCAATCTACAGGGTAAGCTATATTGACCTTGTAATGACCAACGAAGTGTGCCATGCTTTTGCATTCAAATGAATAGCCCACCTTCCTGTCCCTCAAAGGGTTAAAAAAGGTCAACGATATCTTCAAATCTGCTGTATAAAATGTAAAATAAAACCATAAGTAATTAGATCTAGTCTTAACTCTGGTTGTAAGGTCACTGGCCTCTCTCCTGTGGGAGAAAAGCTCTGTTGCAAGTGAAGCCTGTCTGTTATGTGAGACGTATGATCGCTAATGTGCTGATAGTATATCGGGCAAGTAATTTGAGCTATAATATTCATTTCATGAAGCTAGAATGGGATTCACCCAAAATTTATTATGCATTTTTTGTTTAACAATTACATTGTACTCATTAGACATGAGAGTAGAAATTGCTAAAACTTTGGAAAATGAATGCAAATCTCACAATTCACTAAACCTGTGAAATAATTATCTACAAGAACTTTAACGTAGTAGAAATTGGGAAAAGAAATCTGGTACTTTGTTTGCAAGTTTTTTAAAGATTTTTATTTGTTAAAAAATGAACTGTGCCCTATGGAAAACGGAAAATGAATTAATTAAAAAGTGAACTATAGGAAACAAAAAAATATATATATCAGAAAAATGTAAGCTACAATAAATTCCTTTATTCCTGATATTGTGGCCTACAAAGTACAATTCAATGATCAATCTACCACAATTCACTTATGCAGTACACATATCACTAACTGGCTCCCAATTGTCGTGCTATCCTGCTTTTGGCGGGACAATCCTAATTTCAGAGTCTTTTTTCCGCTGTCCGGATGACATGAGGGAACTGTCACGGACAGCACAGTTTGAGCGCATCATTAGCGGGTACTAAGACCATGCAAAGAGTGCTTCAGCAGTCTGCATGGTCCTGTATATAAGGGCCAGCCAGGAGGCTGTCTATCAACCTGGACTGCTTGGTGCCAGGCTGATATGCTCATTCAGTGGATGGGCACATCCACTTCCCAGGCGTGCCTGCCCACTAAGGGCATCGCCAGTGACAAAGGTTGTATCACTGAAAACCCCCACCTGGATTTCATGCATCCCAGTGCTGGGAGGTTATGTACTAATACGGTTAGTCATTACACTAGAAATTGTCAGGATTTTAAAGTGAAATGTTATATTTTAGGCCAGAATAAATGGATTGGAAGAATTCTCCAGGACAGCTATATTTTTAGGTTGATGATTTTGGTGTAAAATATGAAATTCACTTTGATTTTCCGGCTATTCACATGTTAGGCAAAAATCCTGCTCATCCAGGTTTTTCAAGGCAAAATTGGAATAATTCTAATTCAAAGTGCTAATGTGGAGTCATTGGGCACATTCCGTTGGTGTCATGATAGTTTCTCAAAATCTCTCTTGCTCAGCGAGCCTTGTACAATTTAGGATAAAAAGCTCCAATAATAGGCAGATTTTTTTTCCACCTCTCTATTTTCGTCTCAGTGCTTATGCGACTGCCAGTTTAATTTAAAGGAATACTATAGTCACCAAAACAACTTTAGCTTAATTAAGTAGTTTTGGTGTATAGATCATGTCACTGCAGTCTCACTGCTCAATTCTTTGCCATTTAGGAGTTAAATCACTTTTGTTTTAGTTTATGCAGACATTGCCACACTTCCCCTGGCTGTGATTCATGCATTTTGCATGCAAAAAAAAAAAAAGTTTCGTTTTTAATAAGAGGTTAACTTACTTTAGCAGTTTTTATCACCTGCTCTGTAAATTGAGCTTTAACCACACCCAGGAGATTCCTGCAAAGTCTAGCCAACTATTAACAGTGCAGGAGATAAGAAATGGTAAATTAAACATACTGTGCAATAAAGGAAGTGTAAAAATTAGATCTAATTTTACAGGAAGTGTTTAGTAAGGTTGTATAAGTCACACGCAGGGAGGTGTGACTAGGTCTGTGATTTAACTCACAAATGTCAGTAAATTGAGCAGTGGGACTGTAGATGCATGATCTATATACCAAAACAGTTTAATTAAGCTAAAGCTAGTTTGGTGACTATAGTGTCCCTTTAAGTGTCTGTTTAGTTAATATACCTTCTAATATGTATTACTATTGACAAGCCAATCATAACCAAATACCATCAGGGTCATTCAATAAGGTGAGAATGCAAAAGTGAACTCAACATGAATTTCAAATTTAAGGTTGAAGTAACTTAACTGGGAAATTCTCCAAGTCTTTGAAGCTTTCACTTCAACTATTCTGGTCTTAATGTTGAAATATACTTTGACATTGCTTTCAATTCTTATTTTAGTAAATAACCTAGTGTACATTCTCTTACTGTCTGCTCTAAGCCACCTTATTACTCTGCAGCAAGGGTGGCTAAAAGCTAGTGCCCCTTCTGTCGTAGAAGTCTAAAGCCTGACAAAGCATCATGGGTATTGCAGTTTTGCAGCAGCTGGGGGCTGACCCTCCCAGTTCAACTGTAACTGTAGATATTAAATTGTTAATTAGATATACCTGGAAATCTATCTTCCTTTGTGGAAGCATTGTGTGGAAACCTTTACCAGCTTTTACCTAGAGCAGGGATAGGCAACCTTTGGCACTCCAGATGTTGTGGACTACATCCCCCATAATGTTCTTACACCCATAATGCTGGCAAAGCATCGTGGGAGGTGTAGTCCAAAACATCTGGAGTGCCGAAGGTTGACTATGCCTGACCTAGAGTCTACTGGTTTTCCCATTCTTCAAATGAAAGGAGGCATGTGGTGGCTAAATCCACTCTCTGTCTGGCCCTACCCTCAAGGAGCAAAACCCTGCCTAGTTGGCGTACCTACGTCTATGGGCGAGACCAACTTGGTTTGCCTTGGGCTGTGCAATTCCTTCATCCAAATGGATGATAATTGGCAAGGATGTTTGAAATATTCCTATGCAACTTTACATATTGCTTCATTTAATCTTTAAACTATTTTCAGGAGGCCCTTTGTCATCGTTTGTTAATTTGTGTGCCATCAGTTACTTGTTTTGTAATCCACTGTGTTGTTTTATAAACATCTTTATTAAAAAAATGATTACAGTGAGAAGGCAAGTTAGCATTTTTACATATCAGTTTACAAAGAGAATCAATTCGCTTGTTAAAATTATATGTTTCTAATATGTTTAGATATAAGTTTTTTTCTTTTTTTTTTGGCAAATGTGTTTACTGCATCCTGCTCTTCTTGTTCCAGAACTCAAAGAGGAACAATTCCAGACACTTTGAGAGTTATTATTAACAAATGATATCCAGTCCTTTCTCAAGCTTGATGTCATTAGGAAATCCACTCTTGGAATCAGTTTTAATTAGTGTTCCGCATAGCAAGCACATTTGACATTTTGTTAAACTGTACATTCATTCCTTTTAGTGATCCACTAATACATATTCTGAAACACTCATAATAAAAGCCGCACTTTTATAATTTAAATTGCATAAAACTTCACCAGGCTGTTTTTATTTTAAAATATAGATAATGTAATATAAAATATAGCCATCTTATCATGCCCTATATTTTTTTCAGTACTGGCTAACTTGTATAATAAATTTCATATCATGCTGAACCAAACTTTAAAATGCAGTGCTTTATGTGTAAAGAGTGTGTCCTCTTTTTAATTTTACAAAAAGGGAAGATTTCAATAGAAATTGGCATGTTTATAAATGTTCTTGCTACACCCCCTGACCCCTAGGAAATCAATTAGTCCTGTTACTTCCTGGTTTGGTTAGCTCAGTGTAGCTAAACTCACGTGTCAGGCACTTGCCTTACAAAGACTTCTCTCTGAGCTGCGTTTGGGAGTCTGTAATTGGACAGCCATAGAATGTCTGGGCTAGGGAAGAAGACGAGGGATTGCAAAACCTGCAGACAATAAATCTGCAGCTATTGCAAGCTGTTTTGAGATATAGCCCAATGAAAAAAAAGGCATAATTAAAGGCATGCATGTTTTTATGTGGGTATATATACTAAAAAGTAATTTAAAAAAAAAATTATTTGGGCAGTGCGGTGTTCCTTTTAGCATCCTCATGTGGAATGCAGTAAATAAATATCTTCAGTGCTATGTAAACCATCACTGAGATAAGATAGGATGAGATAATAAGGCATTTAAAAGCCCCCATAAAGCAAATAATAAATGAAAAAAGATAATAGGATGAATGTATTTTAGTTCTAAAATGTCTTATAACATTTATAGTTTGCTGTTGGTATATTGAAGTGTAATCACTTATTATTGAATGCATCCTTTTTTCAAATCGGTAGTTTAAGACTAGTTTATGATATTTACTGTCACTTTCTCCCCCACCTTCTCCCACCCTGTCACTGTCTGTCATGTTAAGCGTCTTTCAAGAAGAAAAACATACACGCTAAATAAATAGCATTTTATTGTACCATTAGAAGGATTAGTAGGTAGAAATTACTTCTGAGTCTTTAATTCTGTAATGGAGCTTTTAAAGTGACAGTGCATACTTGCCAATTTAAGGAAAAAAAACATGTATGTTGGTTTTAACCACATTTCAGTGGGGGCTTATTCACTAAACACAGAATTGTAGTAATGATTACTATATAGTGAGTTACTTTTTCAGGGGGAATTGGATAGCGAAACAGCTTATCATACTGGCTGTTTTATCATTTATTGCAGCCAATTGCATCAAGTCCAAACTAAGCCTGTCCCTAATTGGCAGATATACTTCGGGCTGTTGTGTTTTGATATATGCAATGAATTCTATTATAGTTTCATAGACTGGATAACGGTTCCCTTCAAGCAGATTTTATAACTGTTTGCATATGAAAAAACAGAACTCAGCTGCTGTTTCATGTCTGAATTATTCTACTGAGATGGAACACTATGCCTGATTAACCTATTGAAGCACTAAAACTAGGTTGTTCTTCTAGATATGCTTGGGAAAAAAGTATACTTAGCAGTGACCTGAAATTTATAGATAATTCCTGAGATTTAATAATGTTAAAAAAAGGTTTTTTTTTAAAAGAATGTGGATTAAACAAAAGTCTACCCCCTGAACTGGATGACATTACATATATGGGGTGTTTACTAAATGGAACTTCCAAGTGAATTCAAAGTTATTTTCAAATTTAAGGCCAAAGTAGCCGAACTAGAGGCATTGCTGATTTACAGAATGTTTCCAGATCAGCTATTTTCCCTTGATTTTGAATTCACTTCTAATTCTCATTTAAGTGAATAATTTGCAAAAAAGAAGTTATAGAATTTAGGTAGAGGTGGTGTGAGTTCATAATATCATCACTTTTGTTCCATATTTGCCATATATACTATTCGATGTATGGTTTCTTATCTTTTTATCTGTATATTTTTGTCTTTTATTATGTGGTTAAAGGTTTGGGAGGAATATTTGTAAATACAGATTAAGTAAGAGTAGTTATATTGCTCTTAATATCTTTTCACTGGTGTTTTTCAATTCAAGCGAGTTGTGATTTTTTGCTTTTAGAGGTAGTAAGGGCTAACACATTACTGTTCTCAGTAAGAAACATAATGTACAGTGTGGATTGTGGTTTTTAGATAGATATTTCAAGGTCTAGATGGGTCACATGGTTAATATCTGTCATATATTATGTTTAGAATATTTAAAAACAGAATTTTGAGCCTTTGCGTATTGAACAGTTATACAGTAAGTAACATGCGAGAATTATTTTCCTATTCTGTAAAATATATGTTATATACTGTTATCTCTGTGATGCCTGCAAGATTGACAGAAGCCTGCTGCATGGCTCTAAGTTTGTTCATGATAAATGTCATGACAGATACTGTCGTCACGATCGACACAGGATATACAGTGCGTAACTTTCAATCCTTTATAGGTCACTGCAGTTCTAATTAAATAATAGCACAAACCAAAGTTAACTTTTCGTTGCGCTGTGCAAAAAATCTTGCAAGTAACAGTCTCCCGTTACCTCTTACATGTGAGCAAATTTCTTGTGTGCATTTAAAAAAAATTAATGAAACCGTAATATTCATCACAGTAAAAGCTATAATTAGCATCAAATCCCCCAGAAACAAAAGGTCTCACAAGTGTAATATAATTGTCTGCTAGTTATGATAGCGTTGAAAATAACATTTTAAAGGGACATTCTCAGCATTACATCTGCTAAAAGCCACTATAGTTGTTATGTTGTCAGGAGTTGAAATGGTTTGACATTTACCTGGGTCCTACAGACCTTCGTGGGTTGTTGTCTTTTTTTAGATATCCCTAAAGTAGAAGTTTCTGTTTGGTCGTGTAAGTTGTGTCCTAATTTGAACAAATTTATTGGCTAACACTTCCAGCCAATAAAATCCATCCAAGAGAGTACTGCTCTGGACTGGGAAGACACGACTGCTGCCCAGTAGTAAGGGGGATGGCACAAAGGTTCAAACATTGTTGCATCTTGGAGGGGGATAAAAAGAAGAACCAGGGGAGGGGACTCACCAGTCACCTAGAAGGAGTGTAGGGGACCCTGACTCTTTCCCGCTCTTTCTGGCATTTGGCTGGCATTTCCTAAAAAAAAGATAAATAAATAACTAGTAGTTGTGCTGTCTTGTGAGTAGTAGGAGTTGGAGTTTGAATCTACCATGGCGGCAGCATCCTCAGCAAGGTCCCATGGGGAGATGGGGCGATGTTACAGGCTTACCTGGAGTCCCATGGCTCAGGTGCCTTGGATGCGGTGGTGGCCGGCGTTGTAGGAAGATTGGGAGATGGTGAGTCAGAGAGGACAGCGCCGGTATCCCCTGCACACAGTCGGAGGGCCAAGTGGCCTCCGACGCAGTTGTCACCCATCCCTGTGAGGAGCAGCAGGACCTGGCGTGATGAGAGGATGGAAGCGGATGGCCGATGGACGGCAGCAGAGGTTCTTAGTGTGCCCAGGCGGAGTGGTCGGCCCAGTGGGGACGTTGAGGTGAGGGCCCAAGATGGCGCGAAATGGCGGGACGCTCACTAAGTCTGCCTTCTCTTCCGGGATGGGCGGATGTGACGTCAAGACGTCGGATAGCAGGAAGAAGACGGGTGACGTCAGTGCAGGGACACGGCCACATCACAGGCCCTGCCTCCTTTACCTCTCCGGCGAGACGGAGACACCAAAGGAGGACAGGAAGCTGGCAGAACTCTGCCTGAAGTGGGCAGGAGGATTGGAGAGAGTGGAGCCTACCGGGAAGAGTCGGATTCGACCTCAGGTGTGGACGGTGAGGAGGACACAGCCCAGCCTGCAGTCCTGAAGTCAGCTGTCCATCTCCCCAGGGGTGAGTTAACTTGCGCTAGCGTTTGGGGTGATATGCATGGGGCGCATGGGGAATCTAGTGATGTGCTGGGATTGCTGCGTGCAGTTTTAGACAAGTTGCCCAAGGGTAGTGGGTTAAGTCCAGCGCACGCTCAGGTGAACTGTGCGAGTGGGTATCGCCCTCCCGGGTTGTGTTTTGTTCCACTTGGGGATACATGTCCCCTCCGAGACCCATGAGAGGATTCTGAGGGATGAGTATGTGGACTTCTTAGCCTTAGAGGATAGGCCACGCAGAGGGGAGGCTCAGGACGGGGATAAGGCAAAACAACTCCCGCACACATTTGGGAACTGGCTGCAGGGATTTAACGTTTTTGCGAGTATCCTGGCGTGGCGGTTCCCAGAAAAGGCCCGCTCTCTGTTTGGCTATATTGATTTAATTTGGGGGGCTTATAAGTTCTATGGCGGGCAATGTTGGTTTCGCTATGACCAACAATTCAGGCAGAAGATGGCGGCGTGTCCGGGGATAGATTTTAGCGTGCAGGATGGTAGCCTATGGCTGCTACTGATGACTCTGTGTAGGCCTTCGCAGGACAGAAAGAAGGAGTATGCTGGCTCCTGTTGGTTCCGGCATGAATGCGCCCATTGTGGAGGAGCGCATCCCTATATGCGTTGCTTTAAAAAAAGGTAAGGGAGGGATGATGTATCTAGAGGTGAGGACGCTGGTGAGCATAGTAAGGATGCGGCCGGGCTCGCTGGGTACCCCAATAGGTGCACTGCAGACGTTTTGGATGGGGGCTTTTCTGAGGGTTTTTGGATACCGTTTGTTTTTTCAGAAGTTTTTTCTTTCGTGGATAATTTGAAGTCGGTGTTAGGGAAAAAGGTGATTTTGCAGAACAAACTGGACAATGAGGTCTGGTTGGGGCGGATGGCGGGCCCTTTGACTTCCCCCCCTTTTCCAATTTGCGTGTTTCCCCGTTGGGACTGGTTCCCAAGAAGGAAGCAGGGTCCTTCCTGTTGATTCATCTCCTTTCCTACACGGCCGGGGGATTGGTGAAGACGACATTGGGAGGGAGGTCTGCCGGGTGAGATATGCTTCCTTTGATAGGGCGTTGGAATTGGTGCAGGAAGCGGCGGCCTGTGCCATTTCTCCTCATTGCTTCGGTTGGCGTTGTGTGCCTATGGAGTGGATGTCTCTGGGTACTCTGCTCACTCCTTTCAGATTGGTGCCACCATGCATGCGGGAGTCTTAAGTTATTCAGCGGCTGTGATTAAGCGTTTGGGCAGATGGGACTCAGGTCGTTTTCGGCTGTATCTTCGGCAATGTGGTTTTAATGAGGAGAGATGGAGTTAATCTGACGGGGATTGGTCTGGACATTTTTTACTTGGGACTACAGTCTGGGTTGGAGGTGGCGCTGGCTGCGGGGGCGCGATGCCGACCAAAGGGGCTAGTCTCGGTCGACATTGCGGTGGCGGTACTCCTGGCCAGCGAAATGGAAAGTATTGGGAAGCGATGAGTCAACTTGAGGATTCGCAGCCTGCCGAGGGCTGATGGCGGTAGGCAGGCTGATACAAACTCTGGACAAGGAAGTGGTACCTGTCTGTTGGGGGAAGTTACCCAACAGCTGACAGTTGGATAGAATCCTGATCCGTTAAAAAGTTGTAAAATGAATAAAGCTGTGGCCGTTGCCCTTACCTATATTTCTGGTCTCATGTGTTTATGTTGGGGGCAAAGGGGGGAAAGGATTGGTCAGCAGCCATGGAAAAAATTGATATGCTGATATGAAGTTAGTACCTCCATTTGAGAAATTTGTGTGAAGGACCAGAGCATTATAAGTGTCACACTGTTCAAAAATGTTTGACTTAAGAGATGGATAGTGCCTTTGGACCTTTGGCATTGTAACCATTACAGTTGAGAGCATCTTTAATAAACCAGACTAAATGGACTCAGGCTGAGGATAAAACAGCATGTCTTTTTAACATGCATGTTTTTAAATTTTTATCCTGTATGTGGTGCCTCCGTATTTCAATGTAAAACAGATTGAGGACAGTCACTTGCTGCAAACTGATTCAGTTTTACATAGAAACAATAGATCAAACTGCTAACTTAGTAGCCGTGATACACTCACTTTGCCAACAGCTAGTACTGATTGGACGGTGATACGCTGATGCTGACAATTCACAGTTCCAGTCTGGTCAGCTGTGAGGATAAGTTCAGCATAGTCATGCTACTACGCAATGTATCTACCAAGATACCAATAATTTCAATAATGTACTTTGGCAATCAGAATATATTATCATTTTTTTTTTATTATGGTATTTTTATTAAATGTAATGCCTTTTAAAGTGCCACTAAGCTTGGAAAGTATTCTTGTTTATTTTGTATAGCAAAATTATTTGTACTATTTTATATATGTTGTGCTTTCAATAAAAATAAAATTACTGTTAATCTCTAAAAAAATTAAAGCAAAAGTAAATTTTTTATAACGCACTTAGATTTGTGAAACTTCAAGCATGCATTATTCCTGATATTTAGAAAATCATAACCAGCTACAGATGGAGAATAATCATCAAAAATACTTACCTTATTATATGTATTTGTCTTATTTTTATATCCACGTTAATTTTTACATTTAAATACTGTAGGTTGTAGAATTACGCAGGTGATAAGAACACTAGACCATGGGTAGGGTATCAAAAAGGTGGGTCGCAAGCTGTTACATACTTACAACTCCCATAGCATCATGGGAACTGGGGTTCTACTACAGCTGGAGATTTATTTCCTGAACATTCCGATTTAGACCCTCAGAGTTTTTATTGCATATGGTAAAAAAGGCAAAATATGGTAACCATGTCCACAAAAGAGTCTGGAGCAAGATTCGTAGCAAGGACATCAGACACCGGGCAGGAAGTGCACTATCTGTGTTGTGAGTTGTGCATAAAGGACGTCTGTGTCCATTGTGTGGGGTTTAGATCTGTTTTGTGTGTTGGGTGGCTGTTTGTGGGGACAGCTGTGTATCATGTGTGAAATGGCTGCATATAAGGAGACTGTGCGTGGCATGTCTTCATTATACATTTTTATTTTAAAAACATTTTTGTGCCCCTTTTTCCTCCTACTGTCTTACCTTTAAGTAGAGATGGAGGCTACCATCCCTGATATCTTTAGGTGGGCATCAAACAGGCACATGGGAGCAACCGCCCCTCCATTTCAATTAGTGGTGCTTTCATAGTTTTATTTAAACAGGTTTATAAAGGTTGATAATTCAATTCTGTGTTCATTTTAAGATTTTGCTTTCATGTGACCTATTGTTTGACAAAGTCTCAACCGATTCCATTTGGTGCGCAACAGTTTGTGTCTCCTGTTTCTCCTTGCAAAATCAAATTTAATCATGTGTGCCTTTTTTTTTTAATTGTGCCCCTTGATACATCAAATAATGTGTACAGTTTGGGCATAGACTGTTTATCCTCTTTGCAACTGATATTTTTAATACATATGAGTACTAACCACCATACCCCATTCATGTTTGCAAACAGTGTAATAACAATGATTACATTTTGCAGCTATTGCAATAGTTGTTATTCAGTAGCTTCAGGATAAATTTGCTATTCATGTGGGGTTTCCTTTATTTTGGGATAGCTGAGTGGGCCAAAATGTTTAGTTGTTAGGATAGCACAGAGTCCCAACATGCAAATCTATGACAGCAGAGGAAAAATGCAGATATTACTGGTCCTTAGGGTGGCAAGGTTTAACGTGTAGGATAGATCCTATAGACTGTAAGCTCGCTTGAGCAGGGTCCTCTTAATTCTATCATTCCTGTAAGTTTTCTTGTAATTGTCCTATTTATAGTTAAATCCCCCCTCTCATAATATTGTAAAGCGCTAGGAATCTGTTGGCGCTATATAAATGGTGATAATGATAACGAATGATGATCATATAGACAGTCAATATACATGCCAAGTTCAAAGGAGTACAGAGGATCAACAAGACGTATGAAGAGGCCCAGGTCAGGACAGGAGAGATCAACGAAGTCAAAATGCAAGCCAATGTCAAAACCAGATAAATCAGTAACACACAGGAACGCACACTTGTTTAACTAAATAACACAACAGGGCACTGAGCTTTAGCGTGAGCAAATACATCGTCACCACAATGGCAAAACATTATAGAACGGCAATGCTGGAATGATGCCGTAATTGCGTAATATTTAGAAAAAGTTTTGTTCCAAATATATCATGTCACGTCATTTATGAAGCCAGTATGATGCATCGTGTCAATACAGAGATTAGGATTCCTAAAAGAACCCCTTGCGTGTAAATCAATACACCTTGTGGGTGCATATGTCTATTAACATGTCATTGGTCAAGGAATCCTGCTTAAAAAAATTGATGACGCACAGCCGCATTAGTTAAAATGTTGCTGGTTAAGGTACGCTGCGTCAACACTGATGCACAGTATTGTTAAACATAACAGAATGATGCTGTCTAGAAGTGGGTATCCTTAACCCCTTAAGGACCAAACTTCTGGAATAAAAGGGAATCATGACATGTCACACATGTCATGTGTCCTTAAGGGGTTAAGTTTGTATGGCATGAATACTGGTCTGCATGTTGCAGAATTTCAGATAGTTGTGCTCCAGATCTGTATACTTTCCATAGTATATATGCAGGACCGCCATCAGGGGTTGACAACCATAACGGTTGTCACGGGCCCGGTGATCCTGGGAGGCCCGGCCGCCGAGGCCTCACATGTGGGGCCCATCGGGTGGCCCACACACTTAGGGCCACCTGATGGGCCCTATATCTCAAAGGGCCGGTCAGCGCTGTGGCCATGGTATAGCGCGACCGGGCCCCTTTAAAAAAAAAAAAAAAACAGCCGCAAGTGCTCCTGGGAGGAAGTGGTCACTTCCTCCCTGCTCACTCCGCGCGGGAGGAGCGCGCGCGCCGGTGAAAAGGGAGAGCCAGGCAGCGAAGAGAGAGCCGCGCCGACTCCCCTTAGCCCCAGCCACACTCCTGCAAAGAAAAGGTAAGAGACAGGAGGGTGGCTGGAAAATGAGCTGTGTGTGTATGTGTGTGTGTCTGTCTGTCTGTATGCATGTATGTGTATCACGTATGTATGTCTGTATGTCTGTCTGTATGCATGTATGTCTGTCTGTATGTATGTGTATGTATGTCTGTATGTATGTCTGTCTGTATGTATGTATGTATGTTTATGCATGTCTGTCTATGCATGCGTGTATGTCTGTATGTATGTGTATGTATGTATGTCTGTATACATGTATGTCTGTATGTCTGTCTGTATGTCTATGTATGTCTGTCTGTGTATGTATGTATGTCTGTATGTCTGTATGTATGTGTATGTCTGTATGTCTGTATGCATGTATGTATGTCTGTCTGTATGAATGTATCTCTATGTATGTATATGTATGTCTATCTGTCATGTATGTCTATGTATGTATGCATGCATGTATGTCTGTATGTATGTCTGTATGTCTATGTCTGTCTGTATGTCTGTAAGCATGCATGTCTGTCTGTATGTATGTCTGTATGTATGTGTATGTCTGTATGTCTGTCTGTATGTCTGTCTGCATGCATGTCTGTCCGTATGTCTGCATGCATGTATGTAAGTCTATGTATGTCTGTATGCATGCATGTCTGTCTTTTTGTCTGTCTGTATGTATGCATGTCTGAATGCATGTATGTCTATGTATGTATGTCTATGTATGCATGTATGTATGTCTGTCTGTATGCATGCATGTCTGTGTGTATGTCTATGTTTGTCTGTCTGGCTGTATGCATGCATGTATGTCTATGTATGTATGTCTGTGTATGTATGTATGTGTATGTCTGTATGTATGTATGTCTGTATGTATGCATGTATGTCTATGGATGTATGTATGTCTGTATGCATGCATGTCTGTGTGTATGTCTGTGTGTATGTCTATGTTTGTCTGTCTGTCTGACTGTATGCATGCATGTATGTCTATGTATGTATGTATGTCTGTGTATGTATGTATGTGTATGTCTGTATGTATGTATGTATGTATGCATGCATGTATGTCTATGGATGTATGTATGTCTGCCTGTATGTATGCATATATGTATGTCTGTATGTCATTATATATGTATATATGTATGTCTGTATGCCAGTATGAATGTATGTCTGCATATCATTATGAACGTATGTCTGTGTGTATGTGTGTATGGATGTCTGTATGCATGTCTGTCTGTCAGTATGTCTGTATATATGCATGTATGTCAGTCTGAATGTATGTATGTATGTATGTCTGTATGCCATTATGGATGTATGTCTGTGTATGTCTGTATGCCATTATGAATGTATGTGTGTATGGATGTCAGTGTCTGTATGTCTGTCAGTATGTCTGTATGTGTGTATGTCGGTGTCTGTATGTATGTGTCTTTATGTCCTCATGCATGTGTGTCTGTATGTATGTTAGTATGTGTCTATCTGTCACTATGTATGCTTGTGTGTATGTCTCAGTATGTGTGTGTCAGTATGTATGCCGGTATGCGTGTATGTCTGTTTCAGTATGTGTGTCTGTTAGTATGTATCTGTGTCCTTTTGTATCAGTGTGTGTGTTTGTGTCTGTGTGTGTATTCCTGTGGGCGGTATTTGGAGGTGGACCCAGTGGGCGGTATTTGGAGGCGAGCCCCAGGGGGCCCAGACCCTGAGCTGAGTTAGGGGCCCCAAAATTTCTGGTGGCGAACCTGTATATATGTATTAACTTTACCATACATGGCTCTGCACAAATGCCAACACTGTGAATTGTAGTCTTCAGCATGTTAAAAGGGCAAACGTCACACAGACATCACACACTCATTAACCAGGTCAAATGAAATCCTTATCCATTTGCATTTCGTTTTCCTCTCCTACAAAAATGTGTTTTATGGCAGCATTATTAAAATGTGGGATAAACTCTTCCGATAATAATGTACAGTTTGTATATTCATTTATAGCTCTTTTGACTGTAATAACCACTTAACCTTTAGTCTTGTGGTTTATATGTTACAGAACCACTCAACTGCTGAGTTATTTGGAATAGTTGGGGGTACGGTATCGTATGTGTAAACCATTGTGGTTTATAAAGCCATTATGTTTTAGTAACATAAATTTTACAGTTTCAATTACAGAAGTAACTATCAAGTACAGATGTAAAATTTATGTTCAGCATTACCTAATTTACTCATTGTGATGAAAAGGCTATACAAATACCACGGGTGTGTTCTGTTTTAAAACATGGAAGTAGAGAGACAAGCATAACAATAGTGTTTAAATATGCTGAAATATTGGGTTAGCCAGCTCAGAGATTTCTCAGGGAAAATGAAGCATCTGGCAACCCAGGCTGGGTGAAAATTCAAATATCATACCTTTAGCATGATAGGGAAGGCACCTGAGGCATGCTGGCACCAATAGTGGTTGTGGTGTGTATATGCCCTTTTTTAAAATAAATAAAAAGTGTAATTTTACAGAATAAATTAACACAGATGCATAATACAATGTAATTTTTGTAGTTAACTCTATATTTAGTTACAATATTAAACTAGTGTTAGTGGGATATCAATGCTGTTCTCCTAGAAGTGGTGACAACATGGAAATATGTACAGACTTAGTGGCACAGACATATGACCACTAGCTAGGCCTAAGGACCCAGATGTAGATCGACACCATCTCTGATGAATTGTTGTACCATTGGTGGAACTACCACAGTCGCAATGGTCAGGACCACACCCTAAAGTTCTGCCTGTCAAGGGGGACCCTTGCCCGGCTGGGAGCACCCATTGCAAAATGGTTATTTAGTGTTTTACCAATTCAGAAATATACTAAATAAATTAATTTCAGCCAAGCACGAGGGGATGCGGGCACAGTAATCCGATTGTGTTGCACCCTCGTGAAGTCTCAGTCCTGGGGTAGCACATTTTACATAGTAACGCATAGTGCGCTGCATCCACTACTGGCCAAGGCTTACTGGGGCAGCAGGGCAAGAGAACAAATAACAGCAAGAGGGGCAAGTAGAGGGAGCAGCATGAGAGGAATAGGGGCAAGAAGAGGGAGCAGCATGGCAGCAATGGGTGGCAGGAAGGAAAGGGCCAGCAGCTGTCTCCTCTCTCATACTCTGTATGTGACAGAGAGAAACAGCTTGCAGTGTAGGCCCTGATAGTTTGTGTGTGTGTGTGTGTGTCTGTATGCGTATGCCTGTATTTGCCTTGTATGTGCTTGTTTGTGTGTATCTATGTATGCCTGCCTGTGTATGCCTATGTCTGTATGTGTGCATGTGACTGTGTAGTCTGTCTTTTGTCTGTATGCACACCTGTGTCTCTGTGTGCCCGTCTGTGTATGCCTGTGTCTGTGTATCCTGTTTATGCACCCTGCCTGGGTGTGTGCCTGTTTGTGCCTATCCACACTTGGAGGGTAAAAACATGCACCTTTATTTATTTTGCTCAGTTTTTACTCCATTACTGAACTTATTTTAATACTGGAATTTTTGGTTTCCTGGTTTTAGTCTACAGTACCAGTTCTCTTTGAATTCTCTGTACAGAATGATTCTTTGCTGCTAACCTCGGAATGCTCAGAACTGAGTAATTCTTTGCAATCCTTTGCTGTGCTTGCAAGCACTTGGAAGGGTTAATCAAACATGCCATGCCCCAAGGTAGTAGTCTCTGAAATAATATTTGGAAAGATCCTGGCTTTCAACAGCATGACAATAAAGATGATGTACTATTTCACAATGCACTATAAGTAGCTCGTGCGTGTATGTCACCTGTGCCCAAATGCACAGTTGTTTAAATACCAGTCCCTTTTTTCTCGTTACCCTTTTACAGTAGGGAACTGGATTAGCGATTCAGCTTAGCATTTAATAAGGCATCGCATTTTCCATAGCTTACTTAAAACATGCTGAAACCTGTTCAGTATGAAGCTATGTTGGTAAATTATAGCATTCATTTTACAAAAATGTAATGCAGTCAAACTAAGGGGCTTATTCACTAAGCTGTACATTGTTGACAAATGAATCACAACATTTTGATTAACAAAATAAACATGTCACCAACTCATTCGTTTTTTCATCTTTACTTTCTGGTCTAAATTCTGCAAATATCCCACAGTTTACATTTGATTCAAAACCACCTTATCAATTGAAAAGATAACGTAATAATTTAGATTAAGTGGTAACTAACCTATGCTTAAAGAGGCAACGTAGGTGCCCTACAGTGCTATGCATATGGTAATGGTTTGTATTAGTTTACATTAGTTATGCTCTATTGTTCAAGTTCTGAACCAAATCAAATCAAATCATAGAATTTGAGCTATATATCATTTTGTTCAGGAGAAATACTGCTTTTATTACACACCAAATATTTATATATGGAACATAATTTAATATGAATAAAAAAGTGTGAATATGTATTTCACAAGTTCTGAATTGTATTGTAACTGTGAATGTCATAATACTTTTAGCTGTCACTGCTGCAATATAGCACACATATTGTATTCTGTGATGTAACATGCATTCAATGGTACCCCCCCATAGCCAGGTTTCATGGTGTTTTGGAAAGTTACAGGGTCAAGTAAAGAGCTTGCCCATTTCAGTTTTTACACACTGAAATTTGCCAAATTTGTTTGCTGGGTCTATGTTGTCTTTTAGACTGTATGAAAATTACCCCCATTCTGTCATAACATTTACAAAAGTAGACAACCCAGTGTATTCAAAATGGGGTAGGTCCAGTTTTTTTAGTAGCCATTTAGTCCCAAACCCTGGCCAGTTGAGCATTCATATTTGGTATTTGTATTTTTCACAAAAAAACTGTCTTTTCACTGATGATATCATCAGCATTATACATTTTACTGCTCTAAAACACACATATTTGTGTTCAGCAATGTCTCACGAGTACAACAGTGAGACATTGCATGAGTACAGTACACTCATGCACCGTTCTTTAATGGGGTTTTGGAAAGTTACAGGGTCCAAAACAGGGCCTGCATTTCTCTGTTATTTCTGCCTTGTTTGTCAGGCAGGTCTCCAATATTTAATTAATAAAATAATATATTTTATATATAAATTATATATAAATTCACTTAATCCCCTTGCAGCCAATCCCGCCGATCCGAGTTGTGATCTCATGTTGGCATAATCAGGCGAGGAGGCTGAGTATTTGGGCTGGAGGTAGGGTCCACTTGTTTGGTCGTGCTATACCACCCCAATGGCATTAAAGCCCTCCTCTTATAGGACATCATAGTACGCCCCTAAGGGGTTAACTTTTGGTAAAAGTGATCTCCGCCTCTTAACCTGCAGGGTTTCCTTTATTCATTGCAGTACTACAGTTTATGATGTCTTCTAGGGATGCACCAAAATTTCAGCCGCTGAAATTTTTGGCAGAAAATGGGTCTATACCGTTTTGGCCAAAAACTGGTCAAATTTGCAGAAATTAAAAAAAAAATAAAAAAATTTTTGTAGATATTTTTTGGGGGGGAGTGCATAGTTTAATAGACAACATGTTTGCATTAACAATTTGGATGATTATATATCACAATGAAAGATAGTAATGGGACAGGGGGAGAGAACACTATGGGACAGGGGAAGGGGGGAAAGAACACCATGGGACAGGGGAGTGGGGAAAGAACACCATGGGACAGGAGAGGGGGGAAAGAACACCATGGGACAGGGGAGGGTGGGAAAAAAAAACACTATGGGACACGGGAGTGGGGGTCACTATGGGACTGGGGAGGAGGGGGGAAAGAACACTAAAAAAGAGGGAGGGGAGAGGAACATTAAGTGGGAGAAGCACTGAAAGAGAAGGGAGAAGGGAAGTTTTTCATATTAGATTACTTAAATTCATTAAAAAGTCTAATATTAATAACATTTTCGGAAAAAAAAACTTTTTTAAATCATTTGGGGGAAAAAGTCATTTTTGGTTTCGATTTTTGGCCCAGAATTTTCATTTCAGTGCATCCCTAATTGTCATCACATATATAGTATAAGTAGTGTCCTACGTTGATTCACAAACGCTCTTGGAGTTTAAGCCCTTTCAGCTGTGTTGCAGTCATTTCATTCATAAAAATTAAAGCTAATAGCAGTGACACTGCTCTTTTTACAACCTTTCACCAACAGTTTAATTTGTGGGTTTTTATGAATGAATTGCAACCTACGTACCACAAACCTTCAGTCTTGTAATGGATCCAAGGGAACAATAGACAACCGAGTGGAACTATTACCAAGACTCTTGGATAAGCTCTTCCAGCCAGTAGAGAGATCATGGAAATTTCCGCTGTTAAGATCTAGCTCTCTGGCATTAATAGTGGAGGAGCAACATCTGGTGTACCCCAGGTAAGCAGTCAAATCATTCAAAAATTATTACTGGTATTTATATAGCGCCAGCATATTCCGTAGTGTTTTACAATTTTATCAAAGGGGGAGATTTAACAAGAAATGAGAAAATTACAAAAACGTACAGGAACAATAGGTTGAAGAGGACTACTTAAAGGGACACTATAGTCACCAGAACAACTACAGCTTATTGAATTTGTTCTGGTGAGTAGAATCATTACCTTCAGGCTTTTTGCTGTAAACACTATCTTTTCAGAGAAAATGCAGTGTTTACATTACAGCCTAGTGATAACTTCACTGGCCACTCCTTAGATGGCTGTTAGAGATCGTTCCTGGGTCATGGCTGCCTAAAATGCATCCAAACATTCAGTATCTCCTCCCTCTGCATGCAGACACTGAACTTTCCTGAGAGAGATTCATTGATTCAATTCATCTCTATGAGGAGATGCTGATTGGGCAGGGCTGTGTTTGAATCATGCTGGCTCTGCCCCTGATCTGCCTCCTTGTCAGTCTCAGCCAATCCTATGGGGAAGCATTGTGAGTGGATCAGGCTACCACTTCTGATTATGTCAGCAGACTGCTTGTTTTTCTGAGTTAGACAGGGCAGAGCCAGCAGCTTCAGGCTTGAATATAGTAAGATTTTTACTATATTTATGGAGGCATGAGGTGCCCAGGGGGGCTAGATGGTGGTTTTAACACTATAGGGTCCGGAATACATGTTTGTATTCCTGACCCTATAGTGATCCTTTAAGATGCAGTGCACCAATGGGCTCCTGAAACCATAATCATTACAGAGAGATGTAGTGGTGATAGTGCTAGGAGTTTACCTTTAATGTCTACAAACACTTAATATATTCTCTATTAGAGATGTTTATTGCATATTTAAGTATATTTAAGCACTAAAGCCAGTCTATCAGCATGGTGTATGTGTTTGAATGAACTGAATATGAATGAACATTTCATGGTGTTCTGGTGTAGGTGATATGGCAATATATTGGAACATTAGTCTTTGCCGTTTGTGTACGTCCAGTTTGATGAATTCTATGTATTACAGTATCAACGGATGTGAGAAGTGTGCTGAAGTTGCAACACAAGAGTTGGCTATGTGACCCTGTTGATATCTTTTTAACCACGAGCATCCACTGATTGTTGGTATTAGCAATGCTTAAAGTGGCACTATAGGATCAGGAACACAAACATACATTTCTGACCTTATAGTGTTAAACCCACCATCTAGCCCCCCTGGCCCCTCTTGCCTCCCTAAATATAGTAAAATCATACTTGTCCCTGTTTGCAGCCTCTGCCTGCTGACATCATCAGAAGTGGTGGTCTGAGTTAATCACAGTGTTTCCCCATAGGATTGGCTGAGACTGTCAAGGAGGCAGAGCCAGCACAAGTCAAACACGGCCCCGGCCAATCAGCATCTCCTCATAGAGATGAATTGAATCAATGAATCTCTATGAGGAAAGTTCAGTGTCTGCATGCAGAGGGAGGAGATACTGAATGTTTGGATGCATTTTAGGCAGCCCTGACCCAGGAAGGATCTCTAACAGCCACCTGAGGAGTGGCCAGTGAAGTTATCACTAGGCTGTAATGTAAACACTGCATTTTCTCTGAAAAGACAGTGTTTACTGTGAAATGCCTGAAGGTAAAGATTCTACTCACCAGAACAAATGCAATAAGCTGTAGTTGTTCTGGTGTCTATAGTGTCCGTTTAAAGGCTGCTTTTTAGTGACAATCATGGAAAGGACACAATTGTTTGTAGACAGAGAGAGAGCAGCATTCTGGGCCTTCTTTTCCTGTTTTGGTTAAGGACCCTTATAACTGGACTTATGCCTGGAAATATAGAGCTCATAAGTGTGCAATGCCACTGTGAAAGAGAAAACCTGTACTCCAGTTACTAAGGCTGCCCAGAAGGAACTGTAGATTCAGGCAGAGATCTTTCTGTCATCGTACCTCCACCATTCAACATAAGCAGGGCAGTAAACAAGGCTCCACTGCTGAGTGATGTAATCAAGAGCACACCATCAGCTGCTAGCAGGCTCATCTTTACGCGGCAAGTCAGCTGTCCATGTGGTTGGACATCCTCTGCTACACAGCCATCCAGGGCATACAGAAAGAAGCTTCAGAATGTTATAATTGGGAAGATTCCAGATTTACTACAACTATTATACAGAAAAGAAAATGCATTAGTGATAAATTAAGAATTGGTTTGCAAGTATTAAATATGAAGACTAATTTAGGTGAGTTAATTATGAGGATCAAGTCACAAGTGATTGAAAAATACAAGTGAGAAGAAGCCCACCTAAATATTGGCACTCATGTTAACATGGACTCTAAATAGCCTCTATAAGCTCAGCCACCTTCTCATTACAGGCTATGTACCTCCTCACCTCCACCACCCTCTTGGTAGGAAACCTCATATGTTGGCAATGCTTGTTGGGTTTTCTTTAGAAATAGAATAAACTCTAGTTTGGCTATTATTAACCTACATTGTGCAATCCAGTTGTCATCTTACCTCAGATTCATGTATATATAATAGAGACATTAATTGTGTGTTTGCCAACAATTTAAATGTAAATTACTAGACTGCATGAGCATCATGGAAAAATAAGTTCTCAGCATATGAATTGTGGAGTTCTGTCCCATTGAGATCAAAATTTCTAATAGAAAGTTCCATTATTGTATTTGCTCTTACACGTTATTTTTATGTTTCTATTATTACTTTACCTACCATACGTCCCTCATTCACGCAGATCCAACCACTTTTGTGCCCATACAGTTGAGGCGTTACTGGGAGCTACCCGAAAAACGGAACAAATATTTTTCTTTTTATTTCGCAAACTAGACAACTACCTTTGGCAACTTGGGAGGCCATGTCATAGGGAGTTAAAATATTCTTATGGGTATATAAGTAGCACTCAAGTTAGCATGTGAACTTGCAATATAAATCATGAATAAGGTGGCAGAATGAAACAAAATATGTACGTAGCTAATTATCCCTTTAAGCAACATCACATTTATTATTAGAAAAAAATGGAGAACGCATTATACCACCCAGGCACTACATAAAGCACACCAGGTGGCCTTCCCAAATTGAGCAACCATGCAAGAAATAAACTGGTTCAGTTTGTTACTCTGTAACCAACAAAATTCTTGTGAGAACGTCAAGGTTCCGTGTCAGAGATGGGAATCATTGTTTACATATCAACATGAAGCCGGTTCCTACACATAGCTGAATTATATGGACAGGTGGAAAAAAGAAAGTAATTACTCAAAATACCTCATCTCGCATAGCATACTTAGTTTATGGAAAGGGTGTAGATGATATCCTACATCTGAGGGAGGGGGTGATATTTTGTGTTCAGGCAAGAGAGTAATTTAAAGTGGTTCTGTCATCGGATACTTTCGTTGCACCATCATAGAGCACTTTACAAACTGCCATACCTGCCATTTATCATTTTAAAACTGGTCAGCAGGTTTTTTTTTAATCTTATGGTCGAACAAATGATTTTTATCTAACATGGACTCCGTGTGGGTATGTTGGACATGTAGCGTTATGACATAACCCTGCCCAATGGAACATTGGGATCTAATTAGTTGTACTGACAGATTCCAATTGATGGCTGACTTCACAAGCACTCCATTCCTCCTGCATCTCCTGCATCAGGGGACATGTAAGACAAGGAAAATAACAAGAAGGGGACAGGAGCCACTCCAAAAACTCATGAAAAATGTGTGCCATGATTGAATGGAGTGGCTAGACTTGCTTACCCGTTGTTTACCATTTTGCGAGCTGTGTGATTAGTCATATAATGCTCCCTTGTTTTCTCACATCCCTTAGTATAATCCAATTTTTCCATACTCCGCACCTCTCAGTGCTGTTCCTGTAGTTGAGAGTACTTTTTTGTGCCAGGCAGGGTGATAAAATTGTGTGGAAAATTGGAGATGTGGATCAACGTGATTTGTCATTACCCCTGAAACATTCTAATGTGGAGATCTGGCAATTTCCCCACCAGTCCCAAAGAACCAGTACCTGATCCACATCTAATGGAAAAAGATTAGTCAATTATTCCCATATATATATATATACATATATATATATATATACACAATATATATCTGCTAGACATTTTACACATTGACAATATATGTAGATTACATTATATTGTGTACCTTAGAAATAGAATAGCCCAGTATGAGGAAGCTGGAGATTCAGTAGTAGAAAAAAGACTGAATGTACCGTAAATTGAGATATCCTATCTATCATAATTGGTGCACTTTATGGTAATGCACTCTATTAATAAAATCTGGACTTTTGGGTTGAATGATACACTACTTTTTTGAGGTTTATGTTATTTTTTTTTACAAATTATTAGCAGAATTGTTACTGTAATTTAAATGAACACTCTAAGTACCATAACCACAACAGTCTGCAACAGTGGTTATGGTGTGCCACGAGTGAGCTGGCTCCCCCCATTGTAAGTCAAACTGTTTTTGAATGGTTTTACTTCTTACCTTGGTGAACCAGGTGCTGCTCCCCGCCTCCACTACTAAAGCCAGAGAGCTGGAAGTTCCTAAGCAGTGCATGGCTTAGCTAATTGGCTGAGAGCAATCAGCTCAGCTGTTGTGGTTATGGTGCTTGGAATTTTCCTTTTAAACATGAAAATACATTTTCCTCAGTTATATTCATTTGCAGTTTCTTCTAACACGAAGAGCCTGCAAAGGTGACCAAATGTTTTGCCTTAGGAAGAGATTTGCCTTGAGTAATGATTTGACATCAGGTTTCTAGGCTTAGTTTCCAGGGCAAAGATCGAGCTGTAGCTTGAGGGCAAAATCAATGAGTGGCAAACTAAAGTATGTCAGTTACAAGAGCAACAGAGGATATGCATCTTCTTAAGTTGTGCTTAATGGGATCGTTATGCGCGTAGAAGTCAGAGTTACGCAACGCCTGAACAATATGTGAACAGTGAACAGGGCAACATTACCTATTACACAACACCGAGGTCTTTTAGCTAATCAAGACAGGTCACCAACACTCAGCCATGTCTAAAGCTGAAATCATTTAAAAATATTTTCGATGAATCACTAACATTCTGTGGTTTTACATGAGCCCACAACATACTAAAATACTGCATAAAAAGATACAATCCAGCGGTATTTAATGTGCACTGTACGTGTTTGGTAAAGGAATATATTTTTAAATCTAAAGTCACAAATGTTATAAAGTGTCTCTCTTGTATCTGGCAAATTGGGATTTACCTATGGCAGCTGGGTGTCTGACACCATTCCTCCCATGAAAAAGAAAAACCTATAGAAATGTAATAGTACTTTTGGTAATTTTTTAATGGTAATCTTTTTATTATACATTTTAAATGGAGACTCCAAGCACCATAACTATTGCAGTGGTCATGGTGCTAGGAAACTGTATATAAAAAGTTACCTTCTAAATCCTCAAGAGATTTTTGACATGCTGACACCACCTGCTTTCATGTGACATCATATTGGGTAGTCTCCGGGCAGTATCCAATGTTACGACAAGCAGGACTCTGTGGATTTCTGTGCCTTCTCTTCATCAGGAGTTGGTAAAGCATCACAGTTCATTAGGGTCGCAGGTTTAAATCCCGGCAGGGTTGACTCAGCCCTTCATCCTTCCGAGGTAGATAAAATGAGTACCATTAAATTGGGTAATAGTAAAAATCCCTGGATGTTGGGCTAAGGTAGCATAACCAGGACATACTTGAAAACCAGAGTAATCTGAAGGTACCTTTCCTGGTTATATATTTTGTTATTATTATCAGTAGTAGTACATACCATATGTCTTTTTTCACAGACATTTTTAATTAGTGTGTCCCAGCAGGTTGCTGCAGTATCAATGGTCCTTCTGACTCCTTGGACTGTCATTGGGAACAGTTGGGAGATAACGCCACGATATCTGTGGTGCACTTCTGGGTCCCCCACTTTTGCTTCTGCCAATCTTGTTCTTCTCCTCCCTCCTGCAGTTGTGGACCGCATACACAGGATGTTCCTTAGAGGTTGCCATGGGGTTGGTATAGTGGGTTATTTACTATGCTGCATGTGAATGGCTTATAAGCCTCCTTAAAGCAAGGATTGTATCAGTAAGAGCAGATGTTAATAGCAGTAGGTCACAATATCTGGACGGGGTCAAAACAATTTGGTAATTTGTTACCGCTAATAGCTACCCACTGTTTTTATAGCAACAGCGTACATGACACATTGGAAGTAAGCTCTGAGTTTGGAAATAAATCCAGAGTCATGGTGGCTAGCCCCCAGCACACAATTACTAACATCTATGTATGTGCAGTAAAACAGTAGACATACTGACTCCTACCACCATAACCACTTCAAATAACTAAAGTATTCATGTTGTAAAGTATATATATTTTTACAGTTCTTTTTTTATAGTTCTCTGAACTGTACACCAGGTATGCATAATAATAAAAAGATTGCTGACATTTCCTTTCCTAAGAAATCTGACATTGTTCAAATCTCCTCTAGGGAAATATTTGATATAATTACATTCTGTAACTCGAAGCAGCGGGTTGTAGAAAGATTTAAGCTTGGTTTCTGCATTTTACCCAATACATAGTATAATATTCCCCATTTTGTATAATATTCTCCAGTAATGTTTACTGTTCCTTTAATAGTTGTTTATCGGGTGTTTTGTTGTTTAAATTCAGGAAAATTCCAGACTTTTATTTTGGAAACTGAAATAAAAATGTTCAATAAATTATAAATTAACTGGGAATAACTTATCAGCTAAACTGTAAGTTTGAAGGTCGTTATGTTCAACTTAGGCCTGAAAAATAGCAGATATTTTTTTGTCTCTTTTATATTGACCTGCACTTTCTCAGCTAGCTACAACTTATTCTTACTCTTAATAATCTTGTTTTAGCTGGCAAAGAATCTCCTGACTTAGGCTGAGTCTGGAAGGAGGGTAACTTGATCAATAATATAAGGTGGTTGGGACATCCTTTTTTGGACTGCCTTAGCAGGTGGTAAATCAATAACCCGGTGTCGGTAGCAGGAAACGCCTTTAACCCAAGTGTTAGTGCAGGGGAATCTCAAACATATATGCAGAAGATAAATAGTACTTCAGGTTAGCTGCAGAAAGGAAGTTTAAGTATTTGAGGCCTTTAAATCTTTTGTGGGCATGTCTAAAATGTTAAAACCCCTTCGGTGAACTCAATATCATATGGTCTGCTATGTTCTTCATTGCTCCTGCAAGTTGTACTCTGTGAGCACAGCTAGCTGGGGGGATCTAATGAGACTGAAAGAATTTCAGCAGCTTAACACATAATTTATAGTGCAGCCTCTTCAGTGAAAAATGAGTTATGGGAATATATAGAATCTTGCATTTACATGGTGGATACAAGAGTTCCAGGCACAGCTAGAGTTTTCAACATTTTAAGCAGTCAAACATTTGTACAGGGAAAAATGTGTGATTATTTCCTTCAGAATGGATATTATATGATACTAGAGGAACAATTACAGTATGCAAAGATCAGGCCTTAAAAATAAAAATTCCCGTGACCGAAATTCTCAATGCAGTACAACATTTTGATAGCCCGGTGGAAGAACCTTAGTTCTGATATCTCAAAACTTGGTATCAGCAACTGCAGTCACTTTATGGGTCGCCAGATAAACATGCGTTCTGTATCTTAATTGTTCACTACTCCATTAGTAACAAAGGCTGGTTAGGACCTTCCAGGGCAACAATAAAAATATGGTCGTACTTACTGTATTCAGCACAATAAACAGGACAGGATTTCAGGAGATCTCTTCCCTACTTGTGCTCAGGTGTTTCAGAAAACAAAAGACCAGCGATACCCGCTTTGTGATAAAGAAGTGATATAATAACATTTTGTCCTGTTGGTAGGTCAGTAGGATAGTTATTAAGAGCACAAGTTTATATAGTATGTTCATTGTTGTATTTCCTGAGGTTATTAGTTTGCACGCCCCAAATTTCCAGAGAAATACACCTTAGTTTACTAAACTTACTGTCAAGAAAATAATGATCTACAAATATACCGTAGTCCAAATTGTGGAGAGAGGGTGACTTGCACAAGGTGTGTCATCAGGGCAGGATTTACCCTCCTTGCTCCCCCAAGGCGAGTTTACATGTATATTGTAAGGTGGACAGGGGCTGCTTAAAAAAAAATGTTAGATTAAAATAAAATAAAAATCTAAAGTGTATTTCTCCCTCCCTGATGCTTACCTTGGTCCAAGGAGGGGGGAACCTGATGATCCCTGGTGGACCTGTGGCAGATGTTGCACCCAGTGGGTGCAGACAGATCCTTCTGGCCAGTGCAGAGTCCAGGCTTTGCAGTGAGTTTCTAATACAATGAAATTTTATCTGCACTTGAAACCGCGGCCGTGCAGCAGATCTCCACATCAGTTTGGCCCCATGGCTAGAGAATTGGCTGGCCGGCAATCTTTGATCTCCCCACCGACCGTGCCACCCCTCGCCTGCCTGCTGTCCCAAGTATGGCTATTACCAGACCTGCGTGTCATCATAAAATGTATTTGCCCTAGTGCTGATATGTGAACTGGCAGTCCCTCAACCTCCCACATGGACAAGGAAAGTTTTTTGCTGTCCAGGAGTAAGACACCAGATAAATAATTCACAATGGTCAGCCATGTGACTTGGTTGCGGATCCTATGGAATCGGGGATAGCTCGTGGTTGAGGAATCCTACCCACAGATATGTATAAATATACTCCCCCCCTGTAAAAAAAAGTTGATCTAATTAATTTCCCGTAGCAATACAACTAATACTACAGCTTTGTATTTAAAGCAGTGATGGCCTTCATCAGAGCTTTAGATGGGCTTTTTTTAGAGCATACAAGTAATTAATACATTGCCTTGAACACAGGAAGACTGTACTACCTTCTTGTAATTGGACAGCGTTAAGACTCCCGCCGAGTGAACAAATCTGGTTCTCAAACATTGGGACTAAAGTCTTGTGTGCTCAAGCCAAAACCTTGTTCAGGTTGAAGGGATTTTCCCAGCACGTCCCCACTTCGCTTGCTCTATTTATTTCAATTTGTCATAATGAAATATTTTAAACAATAGAGATTATTTATCAAAGTTCAGAGAATGTCACACTGGCACATTACATACATTTCCATTAATGAATGCAATATGGAACTTTGTGTACTGAAGATGAATATAAAATAAATAAAATTGACAACACTGTGTTCTAAAACCTTGTATACAAAAATAATAACCTTGTTCATTTTACTATAGTAAAATATATAGCCAGGAAGTTGTCTTCTCCTAAAATAAAATATGATTCTTTATACAGTGTAGACTTTAGGGTGTGTTTATCTCATGAATTGTCTCTACATAGGTTTTGAGACCTGCAGAGGATCATGGGATTTGTATTTTGTTTTTAGCTAGAGAGCAACAGACATACATCTTACCCTTATTTAAGTCTGGTGATGTGTAAGCTTTGGTAAAAGTAGCTCACAACACCTTTAGTGCCATATGTTAAATATCAATAGTCTATATCAGCGTTTCCCAAACCAGTCCTCAAGACCCACCAACAGTCCAGGTTTTATTAGTATCTCCATTGGAATAAAACAGAGAAATACATAAATCCTGGACTGCTGGTGGGCCATGAGGACTGATTTGGGAACCACTGGTCTACATAGTTCAGTTTAACAACAGACCACCCTCTGAAGTCCATAGGAAGTCTGTTCAAGAGTGCTTGTAATATTGTATGTACAATGCAGTTAATGGCAAAGTGAGTAGGATGTGCTGGGTCCAATAGGCTTCATGAATCAATGACTATACTTTCCCGACCAACAATGTCACAGAAAACACAATTCATGAGGATATGCTATAGAAAATCAGTGGGTGTTTATTTAGGGTTCTATTTACGAAAATAAAGGTTCCATTGTAAATTACATACAGATGTTCTATTGTCTTATCTGAGATAAAGGGCACTTGGGGATGATGTCTTTATAACACATCACTGTGAGAGCATGGGGGACAGATCTGTGCTACTGGAATACAGATCTTTTGGCCATCCTCTAACTAACCAGATATAAGAGGGACATATGGGTTGCAGATGACCTAGTATTTCTGGGACTTGGCCTAGTGGTACCTTTACCCTTAGCATCCTTTAATGTTACACAAGAGTTCAGTATGCTCCATCCAAATGTCTACAGCAGTGCTTCCCAAACCTGTCCTCAAGGCACCCCTACCAGTCCAGGATTTGGGGATTGCCCAGTTATGTCTAAGGTGCTTTTAGAAAAAAACAAAAAAAACACCTTAGACACAACTGGGTAATCCTTAAATCCTGGACTGGTAGGGGTGCCTTGAGGCCTCTTTTGGGAACCACTGGTCTACAGTATTTTTTAAAAATTGTTATATCTTACCTATTCCCCATAAAATATCACATTTTTGAACCTCTTTATGATAAAATGACATTTTAGAATAGTTAGGGTATAATGGGATTTGCCCAAATCTGTGACATGAAAGAGTTAATATGTACAATAGACCATTAAACTGCATTGCTACAAATAACACACAAGGAAGCTTAAAAAGAGCTGAGGTTAATGTTAACTACATAAATAAATAACTACACAGGTAATGATTCCTAGCTCCGATAATATGATCCAGAAAAGAGGAATATTTCTCAAAAACAACCAACGGCTGATTTAATTTTTTAGAATTTTTAGGCACCCATCCTTCTCACTTCATTGAAAACCCTGAACACGTACACCAGGGAATAGTTTAAAGTCCCATGCAGATAAATGACAATCTTATAGGTAAAAAAAATCTGGATTATGTAGGAAAGTGGTTTGGAACAATGTGTTTGTCAGTGTGCAGAAGCCATGTAAAAGCCGAGTGAACAGTGTGGCAGCTGGAAGCTGGCAGAGGTAACTATTTTCTGCTTATTTTGGCTGGCTCCGAAGACCTCTGGCTTCTCCTAGTAGTACTTGGATATGGCAGTAATCAGGATTTCTGACAAGATAGATTCCAAGTACGGAATGCTCATCTCCTCAGTATCAGCCAGATAGAAGAGAAAGTTGCCGAGTTGTAAGCATGAGGGCGTATCACGGACTGAACTTCCTGCAAGATATGTCAGTTTGAAGACGATTGATCACTGGGATAGAGACAGATGTATTGTCAAGCAGCCAAGATTAAATTTACAGGAGGGAAGTGTATCCAACAAAGAAGAAAAGTTGGGTAGTCAGGTTTAGTGACTCTGTGTGTTTTTTTTCTTGAAATATGTACTATTCCCAATAAAGACCAGTCAGCGTTTTCTTTAAATATGCATTTTTTGCAGGCTGTATGTAGTCTGTACATATAAATCGGAAACAATCATGTCGTCTGTGGTCTCAGCAAATCAGTTGCAAGACATTTACAGAGGTATTGGCAAAACATCGTACATTGCCAACATTGTTAACACTTAATAGAAGAAGAGAATGTTCTGCAATCGGAGGTGTGTCTAAATCAGCACATTTTGTGTTATATACAGATCCAAATTAGAACACCATATACATTGCCCACAATCTCTCCCCACTGCACAGTTTATGCATCAGTTTACGGAGGGTCATAGTGAGTATCCAGCATACCGAGCGATGACCCACCAGATTTGCCAAAGTGCCCAGGTTATTGTTTGGCCTTAGGGGAAATGCCATAACATCTAGTCAGGTAACATATTATTTAAAACCTGCAACTCCATACTTAACACTGCATGGTATCCCTTTAAATTTTTGTCTGGGAAAAACAACAAGCATATCCTGTTATCAACATTGTTTATGATTGTCATAAAGTCTGTGTTTAGTATGGAGATCTCTCTATATAGATGTCTTGGGTTTAGGGTGAGTTCTATGTGCCCGCCTATCTGATACGCAAAATGTTAATGGCATTATGAATGTGCCAATATAGCACTTAAAATATGGTGGCGTTACCAAATACTACATTTTAAATTTTAACGTGGTTGACATACCCATCCACTTTCACTCTAAACTATTGACCCTTATTTTGGCATAACATTTGGAACCCAAATAGTTTATTTTATCTTTTTAGGGGGCTATTAGCACCTTTAAACCTGCTGCCTTAAATGTCATTGTACTGCTTTGTCCAGATACTTGGTGCCTGTTCATTTGCTTAAGTAGTCCACAGAGCACTTTCACGTTGCGGCAAAATTATTTCAAAATGTTTTGCTAGAACACAGACTGACTATCTTTATAAATATGTTTCTGTAAGTATTGCACCAATAATTATGTCGATTTTCTATGAACACAGAAACTTTCTCTTTGTCGAGCTTGGGGAAAAAAAACAACCCTTTGTATTAAGGATGTTTCTAAATATATACAGTGTAGTGAAAATATATCAAAATTGGGTCCCTTTGATATAACAAAAGGGAAATACAGATGGATCCTGACTTATTTCATCCATCCAAATTTTTTTCCAGTTATATTTTTGGTTAAAGTAGATGGCCATTGTTTTGATTTTTATTAATTTTGTTGAGTTAACTAAAGTCCACCTATTCTGACCTTCATTTCTAAACTGCTGCATTTCCCTTTTTTACCCAAAACTACCGCTGTACTATTCAGCTGTTAGCTTTCTATATTTGAAAGCTGATACTTATTCTTCTTGGTCCAGCGAATGGTCTCTCCACTGTCTCCACCAAGGGGTAAAGTAATATAAAAAGGACTAAGGATATTCCCAGTCTTTTTGGCCCTATAAACTGTATGACTTGGTAAGAGTCCGGTAGATGCCCAGTCCCTTGAATTCTATTATTAAAAGGAGCCAAAAGAACCCAGTGCATGCCCAGTCTCCTGACCTCAAACGGGATGAACACATTTTAAAGGAACACTATAGGCACCCAGACCACTTCATCTCACAAAGGCTGAAAACATTGCCATTCTGCATGTTTTCTTTGCCGAGTTACTGACTAGAGACGCTTCCATGAAATAACAGAGTAAAACTCTGTGTACCGCGCATGTGCACTTGACTTCTCTCAACATTGATGATCTCAGCCAAAGAGGTAGAGCTTCATGCAGAAGACCGGTGTGGCAAGGGCTGAAAGGTAAGTAAATCACCTTTTTAACCCAGGCACGGACTATTACCAAAACAGAGACTAGGGCACAATAGGGTTAGGAATACACATTTGTTTTCCTAACACTGTGACTATAGTGTTCCTTTAAGGATTCCATTTAGACTGTACATTTACTGTCACTTTTACTTGCACAGCTATTAGATTAGACATCGCAAACCACACTTTTGTAGATTACAGTTTCCCTTTAATATATGTCCCATTTATTTTATTATTATTATTATTATGTTCACTGGTAATATATAAAACAAGCTATTTTATTTCTGTTTTGCCAGATTGGTAGTTATAATCATTAAACTGCCAAGTACTTAAAAAACAGTGTCTTGGTGACAGAAAAAAAGATTAAATATAGTGAAATTTCTGTGTTTTGATAATGCAGTTTGGGCAATTGCTCACCCTTGAGCAGTAGGGAGATTTAATTACTAGTGCAACAGTTACTGGGTTTTAGGTTAAAGAAACGTTCTGGAGTGGAGTTGAACCACACTTTTAATTCATTTTGTAAGAAAATAATACTTGATAAACTATAAAAATATATATTTTTGAACTTCATATATAGAACTTGAAGCTTTGTCAGTGAGCTTTAACCTGACCAATGCTACAAACTTCTCAGCCAATCCCGGTGCTGTACTTACCTTTCTGTTTGAGTGATATGCAAATTAGCTAAGCCCCTAGGGGCTTTTTGGGATCCATAGTTCAGTTGTTAACTTTCTTTTTTTTTTTTTTTTTTACAGTTGTACAGCCTGAGGCAGATCAGGCAATTAATTTCATTCCGAAAAATTAGAAATGAAGTTATCTGTAAATAATGCATTTTTTAAAATTAAAAAGCAGATTTTTAAAAATGTTTAATAGATATTAAAGTCAATTATAAATAATATAAACCTCTTAAGCGGGGGGAGGGATTGCTACTTTTGGTCTAGGCTGGAGACCCCAAGTACAAATACCCACTCAGGTAACCCACGTATTAATCATCGTCTGGTAACCTAATTGGCCAGGGATGATGCAGATCTTGGAGTATTAAAGGAATCCAAAACTGGATTCCTAACCATATAGTGCCCTCTGCCACCCCCTCTCTTGCACCCCCAGGTTGGGCTCCTCCTCCGCCGACATCACAGTGATTCAGAAACCTAGTGCACTTGCACAACGAGCGCAGCAGGCGTAAGCATTGAGTCAATGCTTTCCTAAGGCATTTTTGAGGATGCTGAACATGCAGCATTGTTTCACAGAGTGAAAACTGAGGTTTTCAGTTAACCGATACAGTGCAGTACTGGCAACTGATCTTACTCATGTGTTTTCCGTGACATTTGGTGCAGGTGGCACTTATGCAGCCACTCTACATTAAATCCTACATTAAATCAGCAAAATATTGAGAATGTGAGGTTGTTCTACTGCTGTTTACAAGGCGGTGACTTTTTTTAACCTATGCTTTGTTTATATTATATAGGTACCTGGCAAAGTTGTCTTCTGTGGGCAGCATTTCAGAGGAAGAAACCTGTGAAAAACTCAAAGGATTAATTCAGCGCCAGGTTCAAATGTGCAAGAGAAACCTTGAGGTAATGGACTCGGTACGTCGAGGGGCTCAGCTGGCGATAGACGAATGCCAGTATCAATTTAGGAATCGACGGTGGAACTGCTCAACACTGGACACGCTTCCAGTATTTGGAAAAGTGGTGACACAAGGTAGGAAAGAAGTCAAAAAACTTCACATTGCAAACAAGTCTATTCCATTTTTTTCCTGTTTTGAAGTGATAAAATACAATATCAGAATTAAATCAATAAACTACTTGCTAGAGAGATAAGTCAGTGGTTAGTGCACCACCTTTTATACTTCTAGTAATTGGGAAATCCTCAGCGTATGCTCAGCCACTTAATCTTGTGATGCTGATGAAAATAATGTCACTAAGTTAGTTAATTAATAATATGATCTAAAGACCAAGACATAGTTGTAAACCATGACAAAAACTAGACATACACTTCCTTTGTAAATCGTTTATGACAAGGGGGCTAAAAGGTGGATCCCCAAATGTTTTACAATTACAACTTCTACGATGTTTTGTTATTCTAAAGGAATACAAAGCATTGTGGGAGTTGTAGTTTTACAAAAGCTGGGGATCTACCTTTTGGGCACCACTGGTTTATGATATTAATTACTGTGTTAAAAAATATGTACGTTTTTACCAAATATCAGGCCATTTTTGAGATATGAATGTTGAATACACAAATGTAGTTATTTGTAAAATAAGTCAATATCAAGGTGTCTCTATGGACATTCAGACACATAAAAGCTAATATTTGATGTTATAGGTGAAAACATGGCTGTTGCAGAACTCGGAATGGTCAATATAATCATAACTCCTCCTTGTGTGCTTTGGAACCTCAATAAATAAATATGCTTCTCTAGGTAACCTCCAAGTTTCCTACTGTGAAGTCTGTTACTCGCCATTACATCTGTGCAAAGTTCTCCGTAGGGTCATTTCAGTGGAGAGGTGTTCTGTAACACATTGCTGGATAGGAAGTGACATCATTCATCTGAGCATCCATCAGTTATATCTTGGTAAAGGTCCAATGTGGGAATTAAACTTTAAATGCTTTTGTTTACTAACGTTTTTCTGGTAATGATTTATACCCTGTGGGAGCTATAAATATGTATTATCCTATGCGAGCAGAATATCCTGTTGTTTGAAACTGTCCTCCTGATTTACCCATTGGGGGAACATCATTTTCCCTGGATCTGGCAGCATAAATCCAGTAGACAAGTCTTAAGATCCAATATATTGAGTGATATTTCCCTCATGACCTGGGTGGATCATGATCAATATCTAATTCAAGGAGAAACAGGGCCAGATTGACAACAGTTCTTTACCTCTGCATTCTTTTTGTCTCCCGCCAGGCAAAAGTCCCTTTACAGTCTCCCTATACACTGCCCAATCCAAATCACCCCCGGACTCTTAATCCATTTCCCTGTTTCTCTGTTCTGAAATCTTGTCAATGCCAATTACATTTCTGTTTCTTCTTTCTCAAATATAAATTATCCTTAATCCTCCTATTTTATACATTTTATACACAGCTTTTCTCTCATCATATTTACTCTTACAAAACATTTATTCCTCTATACCTCCCCACTCTTACATCCACAATTTTACCACTCTTACCGAGATGGACACCAAAATCACACATTCCTTTGCCCTTTCCTGTGTTATTTGAAAGTTAATGTAAGCCTTCAGTTTTCTCACACGTTGCCATGTGCTACTGAAGTATTGGCTACTAATCTAGTTACATAGTAGTGGTAGCCTCTTAATATTTTGATATTGCAATCAGTATATGTAGAAAATGACAGACCTCCAAAGTGTCCCTATTTAGGAGGCACAGTCTCTGTTTTGGGTGCAAATAACTCTGTCCCTCTTTTATAACCTAATTTCCCTATTTTGTAGGAGCTCCATATTGTTGGTGTGTCTGAGTGTATAACAGAGTTCCACAGCAATGATACTCACAGCAATGAGTCTTTAAACTAAAATAAATGTGTTTAGAAATCAGTCTGTGTAAATAAGATACATTGTTCTTGTTCTAAATTACATTTTAGTTTAGTCACTTAAATTTTCTCAGAACTGCCATGCTCCTGGCCACATACACACTCACACCCCTTATATGAAAGTATTCCTGAAATGTTGGGTAGTATGCCATAATATAAAAAGTCCATACATTTACACACAAAAGGTAAAGTTAAATTGGGATATTTTAGAATATTATTATGCTACAATAAAATATAACAGACCCACTTTAATGTCTGTAGTATAGAAGCTATTTAGTGTAGATTGTAAACTCACAACAGTAGGACCCCCAATCCTTTTAGTAAGAATCTATGTACAATGTATGCTATATTTATATTTTAGTCTAATACTATCCTTACCTTTTTGTGTCATTTTACCCCACTCCCTCTAGCATGTAAGCTCATTGAGCAGGGCCCTCAACCCCTCTGTTCCTGTGTGTCCAACTTGTCTGGTTACAACTACCTGTCTGTTCGTCCACCCATTGTAAAGCGCTGCGGAATTTGACGGCGCTCCATAAATATCATAATAATAATAATAATATTTAATGCAATATTTACCATATGTCAACTTAATGATGTTTTATTCAAAAATATTGTAACTAATAAAAGTAATAATACAGTGAACATCCCAAATTTATGTTAAATGGTATCTAAAGGAATCCTACAATGCCTTCAATTTGTTGCAGCTGAACTAGCAGATTTAATCCCCCCCTCCACCACCAAACCGCCCTTACATGTATTTAACGGTATGATATATGTGCAAAATGAAAGGATCTGCGTACATCTATGAAATGGAAACAAAACACAGTTTGCTAGCAGCTATAATTATTTTAATATGTGTTGTTGACGATTGGAAAGCCTCTGCTGTGTCTGTTTTATCGTTGGCGTTTTTCGTTCCTTTTTTAAATGACAGCCTTTGAAAGCCAAACACAAACATTTGTCTTTGGTTGTAAAAGTAAATGTTATATTATTATTACAACCAATGTCAAACACTTTTCCTCTAACGTAGTATATGGGATTTCTAAGTAAAGTGTCTTTTTCCAATTTATCAAAATGCTCCTGTGAATTATGACATGGAAACCGGACTGCCGACCCGATAATAAAATTTTAAAATGTGAGCTATTTAGCGTTATGCTCTTATTGGCTAAGGGTCAATATTGTAAATATTGTACTTCATGATAGGTAGACCTTAGGGAATCCAGTCAAAATCGCAGTTTCTTCTTTCACATTGAAATGATCAAGTATTTTATTTGTAGACACAAGGTCATTGCCTGTTGAGCAGTTGAACTATGGATCATTACTAAGATTAGCACTAGAAAATAAAAAACGCAATTAAAGGAACATTATTCAGCCATGAATATCAAATTAGTAATGTGAATCTAAATATTTATTTAGATTGATTTTAGGTTTGTTGAGTTATTTGTCTTAAATGAAACAAATATAGTTTTAGACCTATGCGCATTAGCACCCGCTTGTCGAGGGGCGTTAAAGGAGGCGTAGTAAGTAAGTAAAGGGTTTTTAACCCTTTATTTACCACTGTGGAGGGCGCAAAGGATGGGGGAGGCAGAGGGTGCTATAGTGCCAGGAATACAGAACGTATAGCTTACTTTAAGAAATTCCTACCTGGCTTTTGTGCCCTAAAATTGGCAATTTCACTTGAACAAACTTTGAATCTCCAACAATAACCCTGATTTAGGTAATTTCGGAAAAAGTATTGCACAACAGTCTGCATATTCTTTTTTTCTCCCACCATTGCTACTCCTATAGCAGAGGTGTTAGCACTAGCATGTTAAGCTTTTACCCATAGAAATCAATGGTATTTGTGCACAGTATATCTAGATTACATTTATTTAAATTAATTTTATTTAGCTCTCTAAAAAAAACCAGTGAAGTCTCTCAATCTCGGTCTCAAATTTTCACAGCTAATTATATTCTGTTGGGTAGGTTGTTGTAGAAAGAAGTTAATTATTCTGCAGGACAGATCATATTATAAACTCATCTAATGCACTGCAGAATATATTTGTGATTTTAGAAGAAATAACAATGAAGTTGCTGTGAAAAAGTACAACAACCAAACACAAGAATGGAGTTTCTCCTCATGGGAGAGAAAACTAAACTTTCTCACAATAGAATGTTCATTCTCCTTATGAACTTGTATTGAAAGAGTATAGCATTCCACCAGTAGAATGTTTGTTTTAATCATAGACATACGTAAGAAAGTGCAAGGTTTTACCTGAAAATGGTCATTTTCCTTGTGGACTTGCATTGAGGAAGCATAACAGTCCAACAGGTCAATGTACGTTCTCCTTCTTGAATTGACAAAGTAAATTTCACCTACAAAATAGTCATTCTCCTTGTGGACTAGCAATGAGAGAGTAGCACATTCTACCAGGAGAGAGTTTTTTCGTATCACTGACTTGCATTGAGAAAGCACAACATTCCACCAGAAGTGAGCATTGAATTGTCTCATGGATTTGGGCTGACAAAGTTCAGTGTATGTAATGGGAAAATTTTCATTCTCCTCATTGAATGTATTATCGAACCTCAACATTCTACGAGTAGAACCTGCATACTTACCCATGGACTGGAAATTAGGAAGGAACATTCTATAAGTAGAGTGTTCATTCTCCTGTTGGACTTCACTTTGAGAAATCCTAGCATTCTGCTAGAAGAAAGCTTGTTCTGAAATTACCCATTGTGTTATGAGCATTAGCTAGACATAATCAAGCCAAAGCTTTGTACGAACCATCACAGATCTAATCCTGCGAACCTCAAGTTTTTTTTAGGAAACTCATAAAGCATTTATCTTACCTTAAATTTGCCTTTACTATTATGTTATGAGAGAGCAAGACAAGCCCTCAAGGACAATTGCCATCACAATTTCCCAGATATACCTGCATCTTCCAGGGTAAATTTATGTGATACAAACTTTATATATCCACTGTGCTTTTTAAATAGAGAGTGTTGGAGTTTGACATTAGAAGTGTTCTCTAACAATATTTTTAAAGGTGGAAAAAAAGATTTTAGGAATAATTCCTACAACAGCATAGTGAAGGATGTTTTTACAGATCTGAATTCATCCCACACACAAGCTTCTTATTAGGTTCCATAATACATTCCAATTTCAACACTTGTGTTCTGGAGCAAGCTCTAACCCAGTAAATATTTAGGTTGATTAATGCAGCTGTTAACTTTTTTGGTTAAATTAATTTATGTTTTACGTGGATTCTGTTTACTTAGGAATTGTATTTGGATTCGTATAAGCACAATTTCAAGTACACTGCAGGGAAATACAATGACTTGCTAAGCTACCTAAATTCCTTTTATTTAGTTTTTAAATATGCTATTTTTTTTACAGTTAATATATTTTCTATGAGTGAGCGAGCAATAAAGACTTGTGTGAATTTCAGGATAGTAGTTCACATAACGTATTGTTATATATAATATAGCATTAAGCTGTGCCATTGATATGTTAGTTGAACCACGGGGAACTGTAGGTGGGTGATTAAAGGTCCACTAAAGTCACCTCAATGATGTGGGCTAGGTGCAGTGGCTCCTGCTTGTTTAAACCTTCGAGGTAACACACTGCTGTTTTGCAGACAGCCACCAGAGGCATGTTTAAGTCTTTACGACAAGGGTTTATCTTGAAGGGTTAAACATTCCTCTAGTGGTTGTCATACTGAGAGCTACTACACACACTTCCACTGCACTGACGACCAGGTAAAACTCGGTCATGTGATGTTGCAGCTCATAAGAAAGCATTGGATTCAATGCTTACCTGTGAGATGCATTGGATGTGTGTGGCACTGGCAACGAATGCGCATCAGGTCCCCAATGCTTGGATTGGCTTGGAACATGAGCAAACCCCTTGTATTAATCAGTTTTATTGGAATAAATTAGGGGAACTTTGTATAAATAAAGAAATTGTTACTGTGGCGTTAGGAATACAGGTTTGTATACCTTACGCTATAGTGTTCCTTTAAGGAAATCAGTCAACCAAATAAATAAATAACTATTGTTTCTTAAAGTGTTACTGTAAAAAGTTGGTCAACATCGTTTATCCAAACCGTTAGAGGCACATTAAGAAGTTAAGTAAATTGGCTATGGTTGTAATAACACACCACAGATGGACTCACTTGTATTCAATTAGGATTCACTTGGGTTCTTGGGTTTTCCTTGAAGAATTATGTGAGATAAACTAATGTATGATTATTCAAACAAATGTTTGAGAAAGAACCATGTAAACAGCTTGTATGAGCACCTGGATCTGCGCAGACACGTTCCCTAAAATAGCCTGTTTTGGGCAGTTAGTAGACAGGAATGGCTATTTCGATTTTAGTTATGATAGGAGCAGTATGCTGCACAGTCAAAGAAACATAAACATGATTTGTGTACTCTGCTTTAGAATGGTGTTTTTGTGGTCACTGGTAAAGTGTTTTCTTTATCTAGAGTGCAGATATTGCCGTGCATCAACCTTAGATCAACGATGCTTCTCTATGAGAAGCATCTTATTGGACCAGAGATGATCGACCCTGAAGATCTCACTGTGTATGGAGTAGGTGCTCCAAAAAAAATATATGTAAATTTCAAATGTTAAAGTATTTCTTCAAGCAAACATGGCAACATGAAGTCTACTCTGCCCGGGATGTGGCCTATAAAAATATTACAAAGGAAAATATGCCTAGATTAGTTTTTCTAACATTTATAATTTTAAATGAATAAACTCTAAAGTGTTTGTTTGCTAAACAGTTGACAACCAGACATCACAATCTAGCTGCTAAACAAACGTGAATTATGTCATGTGCATCCTGATGTTTCTCCCACCCTAACAAATATAGAGAACACTCACTGACTATATCGTTCAGCTACTTTGTGCACCACTTCGGACACCTTACTGTGGACCAGAGGCGGTGATGCAAATCCTTTTTATTTATTTACATTTATATGTATTCAAATTATTTTCTGCATTGATTTTTTAATATATTGTCTATGCATGTGGACAAGTCTTAGGACTTAAAAACCTTCAAAAATGGTCTTAAGGATGAAGTAGCCTATAGGAGCACTCTGTCTGACAGCCAGTAGAGGTGTCTTTAGAAACTAACTATAATGTTTTATACTGTCTGAGACGAGTAAAGAACAGTATATATGTACATATCACCCGATTTATCTTGACACATGCAAAGAGCTTGCATTTTTATAATAGTCATGTTCCATAAATATTTACTTACAGTGTATGCATTAGTTACAAGCGTGAAACCCGATTCCACGATTTATCCTTTATTTACAATATCTCAAAATGCAGAACACTGCTTATAAAGTAGACTTGAGACTCCCTGGACGGGACATCCTGCTGCATGCCTTGCAAGCTTTGCGATTTGCACTGATCCCATGTTACAGTGTTACAGTGGAGTAACAGAACAGATGTACCACTTTAACAGTGAGACATGAAACCTCAGGCCAGCATACTTGTTGGACATTAAATATCCCTTGGTAAATATGTCCTTATGTTTCCGTTTGGTTTTGCTGACTCACTCTACTCTACTGTTGATTGTTTTTACAGTGGTTGTGTGAAGGAATCAGTGGGATAAAAAGCAATTTATGGTGAAATGGCTATTTCCTATTGGCTTTAGAACAGTACGTCATTGTTTGACACATTTAAAGAGCAACTGCCATAGTTCCTTAACTGATGTTTAACACTGTGGTAATCACAGTAACTACTATTGCTGTACATAATTTTGCCTGCTTAAGTGCTAATAAAACCAACTTTTATATGCTATAAGAACACTATTTATTTTCAGTTTTTCCTTCCCTTTATTTAAACCTGCATATTTTCCAGGGATGGCACTGGTTCCTAAAAGTTATGTCAGGAATCAGACCACCTTAATGGAGACTAAATTAAAGAATTTATTCACCTTCTTCCCGCCATGTAGAGCAGGCATCTCAAAATCTGCCCCACCAAAAGTTCTGGACTACAACTCCTGATTCTCTGACCATCTATTGCATTATTGTATCCGAAGAATTCTGTGAGATCTAGGCCGTCGACATTTATGGAGCCAGAGTTTGAGATCCCTGATTTAAACACTTCGATCAGGGAGTGTGCTGGCAAAGAGAAAGGGGGGGATGGGGCAGCCTAACACATTACCTGGGGCTATAATGTGAGTGTGGCAGCCTGGTGCAAGTGGTATATGCATGTGTTGAAATGCTAGATATCCAGTGAACTAGGCCTGACATAATTAAGCATGCCAGTCGGAGGATTTGCTGGAAATTGGAATAGGGATCATGTGAAATGTAGGTTGATTTGCATTAAATGCCATGGCTGTGCCTTTGGTGAAATTAAAGGGACACAACTCAGAGTTGATCCTGGGTGGTGGAAACTGTCCAAGTGCTGTGTAGATCGACGGGCGAGACTAGGCTCTGTACCCTCAATTTAGGTCCCGCCCCTCTTATTAGGCCCCACTCCTTTGCAATAGGTGCCAGGAGGCAGTGCTGGAAGACAAAAGTTACAAGCTGACAAGCTGTTTGAGGACCAAATGCAAAGTTAGCTTGTCATCTTTTATCTTTTTTCTTCCAGCTATGCCATCCGGTCCCAATCTCAAGGAGGGCAGAGTCTAACTAGACAGGAGAGACCTAAAACAAAGGGCAGTGCCTAGCAATGCACACCTAGCCCATCTGCAGAGCACCTGGGCGGTTTGCACCCACCCAGGATTGGCTCTGAAGACACTGCTGAAATAAAAATAAAAAATAAAAAATCACTACATACTAGATATGCCCACAATAAAAATATACATGTATTTATATTTAGGCACTTTTTCATTGGGGGTTTAAATAAAAACAGCTCTAAAAAGTTGCAGATCTCTTTACTGCAGTCTGCAGCCTTTGCACGCTATCCAATTCTTTCCATAGCTGTCCAATCATAGATTTCCCAGTGCAGTTTGATGAGAAGTCTTTGTAATGCAGGCTCTCTGGGCAATTGCTGCCTCTTGAGTTTAGCTCCACTGAGCTAACCAAACCAGGAAGCAACAGGACCGTTTGTCTGTTTGACAGCCAGGGGGGTGTAACAAGGTAATTCATAAACGTTTGAATTTCCATACAAAAGCAGGATAGATCGAAGCCCTGTTTACATGTCTTTGGGCTCCATATACAACCGCTTTTCCCCTGGTGCGGGAGAAGTAGAACATCCCCTATAATCATGATCCCACCCCCACTGACCCATTTTTTCCTGTCTGCATAAGAGGAAACCAGAAAGTGTACTGACAGAGGATTATGAGAAATGTAATCCAACAACAAATTAAATGGAGTCATAGAGGACTGTCCTACAAATATACTGCGTGTCCTAAAACCTCCTAACATTACAAAAGGACAAAGAGGGACACTTTAGTTTTAGAGGTGTGAAAGGGAGTGTAGCTGGGCTATTCTGAGAAATTTTAGGTAATTTATTAATAATTTATGTAAGTAAACCATAATTTAGAGAACAATGCATCAAATTTATTATAGTTTAAAGACACATTAGTATTAGTATTATTACTGTGGAGCTTGGTAATACACTCAGATGCACCAGCAATATGGAGCTCCTAGAAGAAAGAGACATTATGATAGAAAAGGGGGGCAGAAGGCTTCAGGTCAAAATAGGGACTGTCCTTCCTAATTAGGGACACCTGGGAGGTATGCAATAATTTCTATGCAGTGAATACAAGCTCTACTTTTGTGCAACCAGCGAACATTCATTGTAGTTTAGAAGCACTGCTTGAAAATTCCATAATGAACATACAAAGCAATGGGAGGATCAAGATAGACACGTTCTTCTTAGATTCAGACATAGATATCAGGCTGGAGATGCTGCAAATCTGCAGTATAATTATATATGTTATGTATATGTGCTAAAAAAAAAATCCGTTAAATATCGGTGGCAAAATCCACCCTGGGGGTCCCTTTAGCTTTTACAGTAGACAAGGAGTAATAGGCAAATAATGAGCTGCAGAGACTTGGGGAACGCTCAACTGGTACTTGCTACTTGCATTTATGCATCCCTTTAGTTTATACAATTATTCAGATCCATATTCTATAAAGAAGCTAATTACAAATGAATGTTAAAGGGACACTGTAGGCACCCAGACTACTTCAGCTAATTGAAGTTGCATGGGTGCTGTGTCCATATTGCACTTAGTGCTGCAATGTAAAACATTGCATCGCTAAGTCTGCCCTTGGACGTTTGGTCCGTTATCTGATGCTGGACGTCATCGTGCTCTGCATGAGGACCTCCAGCATCAGATTTTTCCCATAGGCAAGCATTGAATAAGGGTGTGAGGGAGGGAGGGACCTATTGAACATATAGTGCCAGGAAAACAGCTTTGTTTTTCTGACACTATAGGATCCCTTTAAAGTTTAGATGAGTCAACAAAAAGAAAAATTTGTAGAGAAAAGAATTAGAATTTGATATTGGACTTGCTCTTCATTATCCCTATAGTACTGTCATATGGTGCTTATAAGAGAATTACGATAGGGTGACTGGCTCCTCCCCAATCCATGACATCATTCCTTATGGGATGTGTTAAGAGCTTATTTATGCATGACTCAATGACAACATTGTGCATAACCATTAATTTACTGAACCTCTGGTATTTGAATAGTGACAAGAGGTAAGAATTTTAGCAATATGTTTAAAAATAAAAATATTGTTCAAATAGGTAGCCAATTAATTAATTATCTCTTTTACTGATCCAGATTAGTTTATTTGCTATTATTATTAGGTTTATGTATGGGTAATAGCCATTTTATGTGTTTGTCGTTAAATTTATACTGTGCTATGACTGATAAAGCGTATTTTTAAAGATCACGTTAGCGTTTTTGTAAATTCCTTACCCAAAACTTTTTTTGCATTTTTTATTAGAAAACTGCAGTAAGGCTTGGTGTATACTTTCAACACAGCTAGGGAAAATTCAATGTATAAATACACAGTCACGTCTCAAAAAGGAAGTTTGAGTTATGGCTGGGGCAAAGACGGGGGACAAACAGGTCATTAATGTAAATATACCAATATGTGTACCCTGCGCCCATTTATCTTGTGAGCCACCAAAAACAATGTTCTAGGCTTGCTATTTCCAAACCAGTTCTCATTCATTCCCAATGATTTAGAGTTTAGGAAGTTCCTAATTCTGCTGTAACCTGGAAGTCTGGACTTTTTGCTAGCTTCTAGAACAGCATTAGCATAATTCTAGTTGCATACTGACATCCCTTCTATGGTGTTGATCTTGGTTAAAATGAAAGATAATTTTCTAATGGACATATTCGCTGCTCAAGTAAGACATGCCCTCCCCTGCTTTCAGAAAATATGGCTCCCATAGGAATCTTTTCAGGGACCATGAAAGCTCTTGAGCCTAGGATGATGTTTATTTCGGGGGCCTTAAACTCACGGCAGCGCACTCACACCTCTTTCTTCTTCCTCTTCTTCTATTGTTCTATTGCTTTTCTATTCTTTCTGTTTCAACTAATAAGGTAACTCACCTTTCCTCTAAGATGAAATACAGGCTAGCAAAATAGCTTGTACATTGTGTTCAGTACTGAGAATGCTACCTATGCTGAAAGTTCTAACCAGATATAGTTACATTCCCTAATGTTGACGATTATCATGAAAATTATTGTATAGGTTACAGTTGTATGCAGACTGCACTGTATGCATTGTTGTTTCAGCCCACATAAAAAAAAAATAAAAGATTGGACTGTTTTGGGGGTGAGGTAGAATTTTGGGAAATAATCAATCAAGACATTTGTACCTTAAAGAAAAGCATGACTTGCCTGTTTAAAAAAGGTAACTTTGCCACCTCAGACACTCATTATTAATGGTATACTTCATTATTCAAAATTGACGAACTTGGGGTTAACTAACTTGGCAGAAATTATTTCTAAAAACAAAAGTGAAAATATTCAGTGTGTTCTAACACACATGAAACTAGAATGAATAATTTCATTAAATTAAATGTTTTTTAAATGTTCATTAAGAAAGGCATAGAAAACAAATTCAGCCTAGTTCAAAGCAATACATTTTTTTGTACCTTAGCTAATCAATCAGTTCATCTTTCAACAGTGATGTATATAAATCTAAAAAAATGACCTGATGTTTGAAGAATCACAAAAGTCTGCCATGGTTACAAGTGGATGTGTTGATATAAATAGTCCCTTTACACAGTACTTGTCATTGTGGGTCAGACCTATCACATCCTCATTTTCCATGCTGGCAAAAACACAACACAATTTGTGGTAAGAAAGTAGAAAGTGCGAATCTCTGCGACTGCAAAACGCAAGTCTAAGGCTTTGCCTTGCCTCATTGTTTGACATTGCTTGTTTTGGGGGGTTAAATGAAAAAGGGGATAGACTTGTGGCAGTTGGGATTCCGGAATGGAAATACCAACAGTACCATAAAATAAGTCTTTTCTTTTTTGGTAACCACAGTGCAAGACGACCCACACGAGCCTGCAGTTAACCTCAGCTGACTTGGAACACATTCAGTGTCCACAATAGCTTAGTCTTTGGCTGTTCCTTGGCAGACACTTCTTACTATGCCAGATTGTTTTCTATGTTGACTAGTCACCAGAGGTAGCTACGACCACCGGGGTCGTCCCACTTATGATGACGAGCCATTTTTGCATAGGGTTTTGAGAGGTGAGACACAGCTTCAGGATGCATCTTAAATCAATATATCATTCCATCGCCCCAGATGTACTAAAGCGGGAGTTTTGTTTGCTGATGTGGTTAGGTTATGTATGCATGATACAGATCTTGGTGTACCATGCATGTTTTTAGGTCATAAAATTTATTCAGTGTTATTACAAATAAGATTTGGGTTAGTATTGATTGATTTTTTTCTCCTGCAAGTTTGCAACTTTTATGAACATAAATCTCCCACCATATATTTATCGTCTACACCACACTCATTATCTCTGAACCAAATAACCCAGGAAAACAAATTAGCATGGGGAATAGAAATGTAAGACGCACTTATTCAGACACTAAAACACACTGTTCTGCAAATAAGTTCTTCTTATATGTAGAGCAAACAGTGTGTTTGAAGAACTTATTCATAGTATGGGCCAGTGGTAGTTAAAATCCACATGCCGTTGGGTAGGAACATATTGGTTACAATTATAATATATAAACGGTGGAGGGCTGATAAACGATGGAGGGCTGGTAAAATGTGTAGGGGGTAATTGCTCCCCACAGACACTAGCATAGATGAGTTGTCTTCTGCACCATTTGCAGAAGGTGTGATGGAGCATGTCAGGAGCAAAGGAGCAGGAAGGAATTGTACAAGACTTTTGGTAGTCCAGCACTTTTCGTGGCAGCATGCTCTCTTTGTGCTCTCTGCCTGGACTGGCCCACAGGGATATTTCCCATGTGACCGCATTATCTCAGGCTGAACAGGCTGCTGGACTGCTAGAGTATGAATGGTTATGGTGCAGAGGTGTATGCAAGTGGCTGTGGAGTGCCACGCTCATCAACACATAGTGAGTCAGTGTTGGCAACAGAGTTCAGGAAACAGTCTGCTTCTCTCCAGCAAGCACATATCTCTGTGAATGCTCCCTTGTGCTTCGCAGGACATACCAATGAAAGTTGCTGAGATATTTAGTGTCACACCTCACAACTCCAGCAGCCTCCATCTGTCAAAGCCATATATTTCATGCAGTGTGAGTAGAACTATCTACACACATTTGTGTTTGCCCTCCAAACATCTCCATATACATTAATGCATCGGACTACCAAAGAGCCACTTTGAGCTCTTTATAAGCTACATCCAATGAGGGAAATGTTTGGCCAGACCATCCTGATCCCTCAGTATTGTCTTTAGTTGTTTGTATGTATCTCTCTGTTACTTTGACCCATTGCCATTACAATACCGGCATTAAAATCCCAGATTGTAGGCTAATATTGAGCAAGACACTATTTACCTCTTCTGTCTGTCAACATTATTTTGTCTGTTAGTTACTTGTCATTAAATAGAACCATTGTAAATCTGTACAATTAAACACAGTTTCAAAATCCTAAAGTTCTAATGATCTGCTTGTTCTTGATGTTGCAGGAACCAGAGAAGCGGCTTTTGTGTATGCCATATCCTCTGCCGGCGTTGCCTTTGCAGTGACGAGAGCATGCAGCAGTGGAGACCTGGATAAATGTGGCTGTGACAGGACAGTGCATGGCGTCAGCCCACAAGGTAAGTGTTCATATATATATGTATGAATGTACGGAGATCTAAGAATAACAAAATTATGCACTCGAGAGTCATATAAATAATCTACTCCAGACTGTGGTTAACTCCTCCTTACATTAATATCTGGACAATCCATTAAAGAAAGATATGGAAAAAAAAAACTATAACCTAAAATGACATTTAAAGTTAAAAAAGCCTAACTAAACAAAAATAAAAAAAACAATTTCATGTACTTACTTGGATGCCCCAGCAACTGCAGTGAGTTCAACCAAGACCAAGAAGTGACTAGACCAATCATAATGCTTCCTCACCTGTCAAAATCACTGCTATGCAGTGTATTTGATAACCTAAATCTATCGTAGAAAAATAACAACCGAACTACAATTCTAAGAAACCTTTGCTGTGCAGTCTTAGTGCAGACAGCACGCAGAAAGCCATAACTGATGGAGCAGGTAAATACTGCAGGTTAGTTGGAAGGGTCAGAAACGGTGGCCTTGCAAAACAAAATACTTTATCAAAAAAAAATTATCAAAGTAAAGAAGATTTAAAAAAAAATGTTTTAAACACCCAGCATAACTAAAGATAACCTATTCTACACAGCGAATCTAACATGTGTATATGTACCCAATGTACAGCGCTACGGAATGCGATGGCGCTATATAAATAATAAAATAATAATAATAATAATATGTTTAGGTTGTCCTGTTAATAAGTGTTTCCTGTTGACTTCAAGACCTACTTTGCATGAACACTTTTTTGGCTATGCAATTTGGGAAATGTAGTGTTTCAAACATCTGGAGCCGAGGTTAACCATCATTGCCCTGTTTTTTCTCAGGAGGAAAGGAGATTTTATAGTGTTGTCTCTGTGGCATAGGACAAAATGTAGGCAGGTTCTAGCTAAAATGATAAGTGTTTCAGCATCTAATACTTGTGTGTTTTACACCTATAGGTTTGACTAAGCCGATTAATGAGTCCTTTACTACTCATTTACAATTAAAGTAATATTGCTTTAATTTCACACCCGGCTAGATTTCCAGAAATTGGTTCATTAGAACTCTGAAGCAATTTAGTTACTAAATTGTAGTTTAATATTGGTGCATGCATTGAAGAGATGTCATTATTTTAAAATGGAAATAATGACTAGTTAAGCAATAAATTAAGCTTTGGCAGCAAAACATTTAAAGCAGCTCTACAGGTTAATATATTAATATATTAATACAAGGTTAATATTATTTAGATCATCTAACCTAGGTTTTGTAAATGTAGCTCTAATTATCACTTGAAGGTGTGAATGTTTTTCAATATGGAGGTAGCCATTTTGAAATTACATCTCTCCTTTCAATCATTGAGTAACCCTTAAGACAGCTTACAGTTAGCATACAATGAGCAGCAGAATTTGGGATTTGCTGAGTGGATCCCAAATGTCCAGTATTGGGAAACCAAGTTCTTTAGATTATGTATGATTGTGATTCTTCCGACTTGCCTTCCCTTAAAGGGATACTCTAAGAACCATAAACATACCAGATCGCAGTATTGCTTATGGTGCCCTGTTGCCGTCCAGTATAAGTTGTTAACTGTTTACGGACAGTTTGACATGAAGCTGGGTCTGTCAGGTGCCCGCAGTCCTTCCAGTTTGCCTTGCTATGCTAAAACATAAGTTAATACTTCAGCATACCAAAGCATACCAAGTTTGGGCATTGTTTATTAACTGAGAAGTTAGCTGATGACTCTTAGCCTGTGAATAATGTCCAAAAACGTACACTTCGATGGTGCATTTGGACCCCTGGTGCCATTACCACTACTACTGCGCATTGTATTTGTCATGGAACTTAGAGTCCCTTTCAACCCACAACTTTGAATTATTTCCTTATCCTTTTCTCCTCCCCAGAGTACATGACTCCCCTCAAGACTGAATTTTAGCACAGAACGTTCTGTAATTATTCTTTTTTTTAATCTTTCCTTTTTTTTTTTGCATGTTTTTTTATGCCTCAAAAAGGTAGATTTGCTTAAAGTCTAGAAAGTCCCAGAATGCACCTGACGTACCAAATGCTATTCATACATAAATATTTAGTTTAGGAAATTTAGTGCGTAATAAAATGCATTTCCTATATTGTTTTTTGTATAGATGACCTGGTTACAGAAATATTTTTGGAACAATTGTTTATCATGTTTGCTTTTAGGGTTCCAGTGGTCTGGCTGTTCAGATAATATTGCTTATGGAGTAGCATTCTCACAGTCTTTTGTCGATGTACGAGAAAGAAGCAAAGGAGCTTCGTCCAGCCGTGCTCTCATGAACCTTCACAATAACGAAGCGGGACGCAAGGTAACTGATGGTTATTGGCTACATCAAGCTACTTTTTCATTCATTATAAATTGCAATTGCAGATGTACATTTTAAACCAGCAAGCTGGTAACTCAGTAGTTAATCAGTGGTTTGAGTTAGACAGACAGGGTTATTTACTAAACTGAGAATTTAAAGGAACACTCCATTTCCACCAATAAATAATAAATCCATATTTAGCTGATATTCCTCAATGAAAAAGTGCACACATTTAATTATGTATTTTCTATTGGGTGTAGATCTAAAAACAGCTTGCAAAAGCTGCAGATCTCGTGTCTGCAGCTTTTGCAATTCCATCCCTTTACCCCAGCAAACTACTCCAATCAGAGGTGTCTCATTGAGAAGCCTCTGTGCTCAAGTTGCGAAGTTGTGAGTGTGCACGCAATCATGTCTTGCTTATGTTTCTCTATGAGCTATACTACGCTTTACAGAGAAGCGGAAGACAACCTCCTGGCAGTCTGATTGACAGTCAGGGAGTTGTCTCTTCCCCAATTATACACTGTCACAAATGTGACATGCTCCAAACACGCACTTAAGCAAGTTGAAGGGCTTTATGTGTGTGGTCTGTTAGGGACAAAATAAAATAGGAAAAATACTCTAGTCAGCTATACTTACAGATCGACTACTTTGGCCTAAATTTTGAAATTCACTTGCAATGTTGAGATTGTGTTTGCATAGCTATACTTAAATATGAATTGTTGGGAATTCAAAGTAAATTTCAAAGTTCAGGATAAAAAAATCAGCTATTTTTTCAGTTCAGCTTTTTTAGCCTGAACTTTGAATTCCCAACAATTTGATATTTACTTTGAATTCCCAACAATTCATACTTAAGTGAATAACCCTGTATAAATTTAAATCCATCTGTCTATATGCTCTTTTTTTTTTTTTTTTTACTTATAAACAATTGTAAGAGAGATATACCTAGATTTCTGTTAGTCTCTGTTAGTCTCTAGGTGTCAGACTAAATTTTTTAATAATATTTCATTAAAAGTTATATTTTATAAATGTAGATGAATACTTTACAATATAACAGCAGGAAAACATACAATGTTATTATCAGTATTCTTCTTTTGTTTTGTTTAATTTGTTTAATAAGCAATACATGCATATTTTTCAGTGTCCCCCTAGATTTGCCTACTGTTTCCTATTCACTGCTATGTTTCAGACAAATATTCTGAAATATGATGTCATATCCCTCCGTCTCAGTGCATATATGTTGAGACAGAGCAGGGAAGATGTCGTACGAAATAGGGATGCTCTGTCTTAAATATAGCTGCCTGCAAGAGATACGAGACAAAAAGCATCCTGCCACTTGGCAACAAGATCTCCTGGTCTTTCAAAGACCACCAGGAATCAATGGACATATCTAGATTGGGGTCATGGTAGCAAATGTAGCTTAACACCTAATCTTCAAAACTTCTATTTTTCCATTAATACATTTTATGAGCAGATATACATTTTACAAAACCTTTAGGAAGTCTTTTATTTTAATCAAACTTTTGTTTACCATTAGGCCATCTTGAATAACATGCGAGTTGAATGTAAGTGCCATGGTGTTTCTGGCTCCTGCGAGGTGAAAACATGCTGGAAAGCTATGCCACCATTCCGCAAAGTTGGGAATGTTCTAAAGGAGAAATTTGATGGTGCAACTGAAGTTGAACAGAAAAAGATTGGTTCAACCAAAGTTCTTGTTCCCAAAAATTCTCAATTCAAACCACATACGGATGAAGACTTGGTGTATCTAGACTCCAGCCCTGACTTCTGCGACCATGATTTAAAGAATGGTGTTCTAGGAACTACGGGGCGACAGTGTAACAAGACTTCCAAGGCTATTGATGGTTGTGAGCTAATGTGTTGCGGAAGGGGATTTCACACAGAAGAGGTGGAAATTATAGAAAGGTGCAGTTGCAAATTCCACTGGTGCTGTTATGTTAAATGCAAACAGTGCCACAAAGTGGTAGAAATGCACACATGCCGGTGATCTCTGGTGAGGAAATAATAATTTTCATCATATTGGACAATTTTAATCTCTCCTAACCAACTATGTCATTCCTTCCACCAGGACAGTTAAAGCTCCAGAGACTGCAAAAAAAATGATAAGGAGGGACAATGATTTTTTTAAAGAATATTTAAAGTCCCAAAAGATCATTGATGTATATTTGTGTCTTTGTCCTTATTTATTGCTGACAAACAATAATACTGTGGGTCAGTACTTCTACATGTGGTGGAAATTATTTTCTGTTGCTGCTTCTACGGAGAAAGAGAAACGACCCACATAAACTGCTGAAGGATCTAAGCTCATTACATTATGCAAAAACAAGAGTAAGAGAAACTGATATAGGATGACCACTATCCACGTTGTTATTCCAGTGACATTCAACTAACTTCCACCAAATGACCAAAATGACTGATGGATACCTTCATTATATTTTTAAATGGAAACAAAATGGTAGCATAGGTATTTTATATCTATATCATTGTATATAAAATTATATATTCATGTTTTGTATTACAAATATTTCTCAACAACAAAGAATTTTCTAGTATGAATATGAGATTGATACACAGGTTTTGTAATATTTTCTCATTCCTTGATGGAGGGCAGCCAAAGGACACATTTGCCTGCTGGTCTTTATAGGGTAAAATAACCCAACCAATGGCTTTTCCGTATGTTTCCTACTGAATTCCGTTGGATTTTACAAGGCAAAGAAGAATTTGGTACTGGTTAAGCAGCAGTCTTTATAATGCAATTTAAATGTTAGGAAGGGTATAATCTGTACTATTTAATCGTTTATATGTTTGGTTGTTTTTCTGTTATACTACATCCCCAGGGTCCATAATTCATGGTTTAAAAAAAAACATTTGAAAGAAAATATTGAATAGGTAATTGTCTGGTAAGGGCAGGCATGAATTATCAACTGAACAAGATAAAGAATGAATAATACTACTCTATATGACTTTTTCTTGTGTCATTACGAATGGTATTTATGAAAAACATATGTTGCTCGAAACGACTTCTTGACACCAAAAGAGCAGGCCTATGTGTTTTTGTTCATTATACGGCCTTACACACACAATACAAGGATACCCCTAGAGAGTGAGTGCAAGATGTGCATTCACATTTACTGTTATAATATCTATATATTCATACATTTCATACATTTTTATTTTACTGTTGACCACATCACCCAATGTGATGTGTTTTGTACTCATTGTTTATAGTGAGGAATAAAGGTTCAAGTAATTTCATATACACAAGGGGAAGGGGTTCTGATATTTTCCTATTCTGCATTTTGTCATTTTTGTCAAGATTCAGTCCTGACATACCCAGCAAAGATATGAAACCTTGAAATCTTATGGGGGAAGGAAAGTAGGATGGCTGATCTCAAAGGTTGTCTGACTGTCCAGAAAGGGGGAGTCCTCTTAAAAAAGAAGGGGAGAATCTAGGGTGGACAGTACTGCCATTGTGAGGTCGTGACCGGCATGGTATGAGCAGAACCCATTCCAACTGAGATAAATGTACACTGCACCTAAGTTCCCTAATGAGCTAGCCATCACAGAGCTAGAGTGTTTCCAGAAGGATCCTGGGTTGTATGAGGAGACTCAAAGACCCATTTTATAAAAGTATACATTATGTATCAAAATTAATTATTCAGAACACATTGCTACAGGTGATAAAAAGAATGGGACAATTATGACTAATTTATATTAGAAAGAGTTTCCAAAATATAATATTAATAACATAGGTTTTTAACTAAGAGGAAGATTATTTCTACCTTGGTGAGTTGGGTTTATTTTCTATTCACTACATACAATGTCATGCTTGCACAACCTTTAATTCAGCTAAAGTACACCCTGCAGATATTAACTACTAGCACTCATAAAATGAACTAATCACTGCATGCATCTCAGCACTCCTCAGATGTATGAAGTCAACTGTGGAGCTGAACATGGAAGCAGGTCTCCTTCAAAGATCCTTTCCTGACTTTATGCCCAATTGTTTCATTGTTCCCAGAGAGCATAGTGCGAGTGTATCATTAGATGTGCTCACACTGTGCTCAGGACATTGGGATCCTGCAGAGAGTACTGAAACAGCGCTCTCTGCACAATTTGCCAGGCTGACTTGACAATTCAGGTCCTTCCCCCTCTCTGAGCACGTCTACCCTCTTGGCAGCACCACTAATGCAAATCCCTTCACTGCCCTTCACTGCCCTCCTCATTTTACTTGTTGCCACCACCTTGGCAGTGACTCTTTTCCAAGTTTAAATCCTTGAGACACTTCACTAATGATGTGACTTTAAATGTGCCTGAGACAGAGGAACAAATTATCCATCCTGAGATTAGTTGGAGTGTTGAGGAAAGTATAGCTCAAGAACATTTCAGTAGATGCAAAGGTTCTTCTGTGGTTCTTACCTGAAAATGTAATGTACTTTATGGTCTCTTAGGTCACCTTGCCATTTTTGTGTACCATACCCACAATTTTGTCTATATTCCAAGATATTGTCTTTGTAGGAATGTTAAATCCAGCTGGTAGTTTAAAGCATAAAAAAACAAGAACCGAAGTTATATGCTGTATGGGTTGCAAGCAGTTTCACCCCATTTTTAAAGTAATTTATGAGACAATGATAAGATTATGTTCAAGTTCCAGTTTTTTTGAACTGATTCCAAACAAGAAGTGCTCTGTTTTCTCAGATACTCCACACCAGAGACAAGCCTCTGCCTTCTGTGCTATATTAACAATTCCCGCAAACGTATATAAATATAACTAGTAATTAGAGATCTTTTAAATAATTAGGCACGCAATAAAAAGTCACTGTAAAATCAAATGCCATCTAGCCCTAGTGGCAAGGATGTGTGCATGGAATTAATTGCAATATCCTTCGTTGGTCACTGGGTTTTTCAATTTGTTAAAATTGGATTCCTCTAACTTTTGGCATTGTAGCTCTTGCAGACAGTGTATACCATGAGACTTAGCCTTCTTGGAAAATGTAGTCCATAACAGCTCTAGTACAAAAGGTTAGAACCATTCATGTTCTAATATATCTTTTTATTAATTTTTTTATTAGAGATATAGTGTTTTCTGCTATTCAGATATAGTATAGCTCATCTCTGGCATTCCAGTTTTTATTAACTATTACTCCGATTATGCTCTGCTTGTCAATTCCTACAACCACCACCCATTCTTTATAGTATTGTTCCTAGTAAAATATTTTATAATTAAAATAAATAAACTTATAATGCACAGCATCGTTACATTAACGGGAACACTGTAGTTATCGAAGATATACTGACCCGGGGTACTGCAGTCTAAATGCAGAAAGTATGGGGGGTTAAGGTAAAGTTGATTGAATTTGGGTAAAACGGTGTATAGGATTAGGGGTACCTACCTAATGCTACAAAAAAACATAATGTCAAGCCTTTAAACATTACCCAAAACTTAAACCATCAGCCCAAGCTTAGCTTTCTTTCCTTTATAAAGATTCTCTATTATTTATATAGGAGACAGGATAAAATTAAAGAGACACTTTAGGCACCTAAAGATCTAGAAAGAATTGTGTGAAAACGTGTTTGTATTATAGTTCCATACCCTCTTTACCCATTTCCAAGATAAAGTCGTAAGACTTGCTTAAGATGACATATAATCTTTTTAGACAAACATGCCCCCAGCAGTAAATATCTTCAACAATAACTAGATGGAGACATTTATTAAGGACAGTAAATTGGGGGGGAAAAATACATTAGGTTTATAATATCAGAGGTTTCACAGGTTCACACAAGAGAGACACCAACAAATGTATTCACTAAGGTGAGAACTGTCAGAAATTGAAAGTTAATTCCATATTATGGGGCAAAATAACAACAGAAAACTATTTTCAAGTCAGCTATTTTGTATTATAATTTGAAATTGATTTTCAGATTCAATTCTCAACAATATACACTTTAGTAAACATCCTGCATGAGCTTGTTTTTATGCTTATTTATCAAAAGCAACAATTAAGCATCATTAATACTAACTGTCATCATTGTGGCTAAAAAATACTGATTGGGTTCCTTGGTTCACACTTTCCTTAACACACGTATGCTATTTACTTCTGTAGCCACTGACTGATACTGACCACCGGTTAGTGTTTACCAATTTGGAAATTGGAAAAAAATGTGTTTTCTCCAATTAATTGCTGTAGCAATTCTACTAGGACACTGTTAAGGTTCTTTTTCGTGCCATTGTCTGGGCAAGTTGCCCTTAAAGGTTTATTGACGTAACAGCTAATTCTAGTGAATAGTAAAAATAATTAGCAAGTTAAGGAAAAAATTACAGAGCTAAGGCTTGGTAATCAATCTGCCCTTTAGTAAATAAATACCTTAGTGCAGGCTTCCCCAAACTCTGGCCCTCCAGATGTCGCTGAACTACAATTCCCATGATTCTCAGCCTTTCTATTTCATTTATAGAATCATGGGAGTTGTAGTTCAGCAACATCTGGAGGAACGGAGTTTGGGGAAGCCTGCCTTAGTGTGTCCATACATCTGACTTGGGAAGTTTCAAAAGCATTTATTGAAAGCTATATACACCATTCTTATAGGCAGGCTTTAGTGATTAAATATAGGTAAATATAAAATAAATTACAGGATGTAGTGGGAGTTTGCTAACTTTTTTTTTTTCAAGTAGATGTCACACTGAGAAAGCTAGTGACTTTGTCTGGTGTTACATGTATTGTCTCCTGTTAAAGGGACACAATAATCACCAAAACAACTTTAACTTAATGAAGCGGTGTTGGTGTATAGATCATGCACCTGCAGTCTCACTTCTCAATTCTCTGCCATTTAGGAGTTAAATAGCTTATGCAGCCCTAGTCACACCCCCTGCATGTAACGTGCAAAGCATTTCTAAATACTTCTTGTAAAGTGTGAACTAATGTTTACACTTCCTTTATTGCATACTCTGTTTAATTTCGAATTTCTAATCTCCTGCTCTGTTAGTAGTTTGCTAGACCTGTCAAATAGCTCTTGTGTGTGATTAAAGTTCAATTTACAGAGCAGGAAATAAAAAAACTTCTAAAGTAAGATAACATCAGCTAAGTAACTTCCTTTTTTGTCAAGCGTAGAAAAATAATGAGACATAGCAGTGCCTACTTTGTCTCAATATATCTTTGGACTGGGTTGAAATTTCAGTGAAATTCCAACACAGTCAATGTTCATAATTCATACAGATTCTTTCTATATGAAATACTTGTTTTGGGGGAATGGGGTGACAGAGCCGTATTAACATTAACTGACCTTCATTTTCGAGATTACCAGATTGTCTGTAATTGCCAAAAGTATGGAAACAAGTCTCAAATTTTTGAAACGGTGATTACAGGGGACATTGATGGAAATGTTGACAAACACTGTGGGTCCTTTTATTACTAATTACTGGCTTAGAAAAATAACTCCATCCATGACAGTTGTAATTAAATGACAAAATGTCATAATGCTCAATTGTTCTATAGGATTGAAAAAATATCAAGTCTAGGGATATGAATAGATTTCATTAAATGACATCGAGACTCCAACAAAAGTCTGTAAAAGAATATAACCTTCTTTCGGATGTACCCTTTTTGACCACTTAATGTTTTTAAATTAAGGAAATGTGTCATACTTGCAATGAAATAAAGTGCTAGTTTATTTTTAATACATTAAAATATAGTTTGTGGTGTGAATTATTTGTTTATACATTTTTTTACTCACCTTGGACCCTTGCAGTGTTAATAACCAATGCTATTTGACAAGAGATGTCATATTCCCTGGATCCAGATATAAACCTAAAAGGAAGTTATTTGTTCTTGAATCACCAACGTCAATTTATTATGCCCTTATGGTATCACTTATATTTATTGGATGTTTCTCCTTGGCTTTTTAGATATGATGGATTCTGTGCACTAAACATTTATCTTCGGGGCAGAGATTTATGGTTTAGGATTGAACGTCCCACGGTTTGCGTTTAAACAATAATGTTAACCATCTTCCAGCCATCTGTATGCTGGCCTGTCCAAACACTGTCATCTTAAAATTTATTATTAAACGATTAATCTAAAATACCTAACATTATTGTCTTAACAATTAGTCACTTAATATGATTGTGTGATGGCATTTGTTAAAAAATAAACTTCCTCAAAAATGAATAGGCAAAGGAATATGCAATCTGAGGACTTTAATAGTTGTGTATCTAGTTTATTATACAAGAGGTACTTGAAGAATACTTAAAAACATTTGATTTTGCAAAACAAAATTTTAATGAAAACAATGCCCTCCTTTTCATTTGAGAGAAATGGTTCTCACGCCTCTCTGGTGTGAAAAGCTGAGTGAGATACTAAAGGGACAAAGTGAGAAATTTTGCCTAATTGTATTTGTACCATTTGCAAGCTTCTGGTGTATTGTAGGAGCTTCACTTTACCCTCATGTTAAAGTTGTGTTAGATCCACATCAGGAGACTCCTAAACCATCTAACCCATAGCATGCCTGTATCTTTATGCTCGATTATATAGCAATATATTTAGGCAGTTCAGTTCCTGGTCAAATTTGGGTTTACAGTTTTAGGCATCTTTCCTTTTTAACAAAAAAAAGAGACAAATAATAAAGGGTTAAGCTTTATTTTTCATCTGTTTTGGAGCGTATGAGGTGTAACATCTGTAAATGATATAGAAATTTCAAAAAGATTACATATTTAAGTAAACATGCTTTACCCAAGATGAATAGCATCAGGAAGTCCCAGCGTCCCAACAAATGTTCTATATGACTAATAGTGATTGTGATGTTAAGTGAATGCAACTCGGAGAGGTTACATGGTATCAGAACTATCAGGTATTTAATAATGATGAGGCTGCTAAGTTATGCTTAATGAAGCCAGACTTTTAAGAATGTCAGACTGGGGTACTGAAACCATAAGAGAAACCACTTTCCAAAGCCACAACTGCTCCATATTTGTCAGTGATTGATATTATATTATAAGATCCATCTATGGGTTTGAGATATACTAAAAAGCATGTCATCTACAAAACACAATCAGCTTGATCTTGCATGACTGTATGGCAATCCCTTTTCAAAATGGAGGCATCATGACGTAATCTGAGAACGGCATGTAGAGCTAGATTAAAAACGAAAAATGATAACGGGCAACCTTGCCTAACCTATTAAGTCTTAATTATTGATTCAGAGCATGGTTCTATTATTCTTATGCAAATTCTGATTAGATTAAAAAATGGCATTTCAACGTGTAAGTCTATGATACTAAATTGAATTCTGTTTGTTTTGGCTGTATCCAGTATGTTGGGGAGTCACAGCTTCAAATTACTGCAAGAAGATACAAGATAGACTGCTTGTCTCAAAGAAATTTGAGTAGAAAAAAATGAAACCTATGTACTATTGATTTTTGTCAATAATTTGAGTGGTCTAGAGGAGTTATTGGGGTCTACAGAGCAATTAAATATGAATATCTATGCAGTTTAAGGATGAGGGCAATGTGAGTTTATTATAGAGTTTCCAATAAGACCATATCACCTTAGAGTTTGTTGCAATACTCCTAAAGGATTTCATAGTAATTAGAATAAAATCCATCTGAGCTCTGAGTTTTGATCCAATTATGGCCAAAATTATCTCATTTTTCTCCAATATTCTGTTTAAGATATCACCCCAGTTAAATTTGTTACATTTCTCCAAGCCCACTGTCTACAGAAAACCGGGGTTGGCTTTACTGGGTCGTCTGTATATGGGGTGAGTGTATAATTATATCTGCTAATCTATACACTTGCTAACCAAGCTTTGTTGCCATATTGCTAGTTTCATAAGCTATCCTTATATAAATAAAACAAAATATTATACCTTATGGATGAAGTAGACTGAATACAACAGTCTTCATTTTACCCAAGAATATCTTGAAATACAATTTTATTTTGGTGTCCCTAGTTAAAACATGTGCCAGTGAGTGTGCTTACTTGTGCATATGTCAGAGAGTGTGCCTATGTGTGACTCAATGAGTAGGGCTGGATTTACATGTCAGTCACAGTGTGTAGGCACAGCACAACTCTGCCTGCTCCCCCTGCAAAAAAAGGCTGATAAAGTGCATTTAATACATGTATTAACTGGAAATTGCAGTAAAAAAAATGATATATACTATTTAGCAAATGCATATGTCTATATAAAGGTGCAAAACCTTAAAGACAATGTTAGAAGTGGTTAGGGTAAAGGGGATTTAAGGCCAGATAGGGTTTAATATCAGAGTTAGATATCATACATAGAGTGTTAGGAGGATTAAAAACTTGAGAGGGGTTACAGTTGTGGTATAAAATGTGTGTAGGATTATTGAATTTAGAATTAGAGTGATTGGGTGATGTGCTTCCAGCTTTCAAAAAAAGTTGCAAAGAACTTGACATTAGGTATCTCAAGACTTGTTCGGGGCTGGTTGATGACACCCTAATGATGCCCCTGTTGAAGGTGGAGTTACACTTCCGGCAGCGAAGGGGTAATTTCTTTATGTGCCGCATTTCAAAGCGAAACTCTTCACATACACATAAAAAACACAAATGGGTCAGCGTTTAGTAACACAAAATTATAAACAACAAGGCTGCAACCCTAAAAAGGGGCTCAATCTCAACCCTTTAGAGTAACACAAGGGAAAAAAAAGACAGGAAAGGGCTGCGCCACATATGATAAAATAAAATAAAATGAGAACAAAAGTACTGTAGGTCTTGTTCCACCTGTGCAAATATAAAAGTGTCTCTTATCCAAAAAGTTTGTTCAGCTATGGATCTTAGGTTCTTTATGCTTGGGGGATGTGGAAGGTTTAGGTGTCTTTGGTCCAGGGCCGGACTGGCCCTCCGGGATACCGGGAAATTTCCCAGTGGGCCGTCGGCACCTGGGGCCGGGCAGGCAGCTGGCTCACCTGCGGCCACAGAGGGAGCTCTTCTGGTGGCCGCAGGGGGAGCTGGCTGTTCTGTCTCTGCTCCCCCTCCCCAGCGCACTGCTTAATGAGACTGGGGCCGAAATATGACGTCATATTCCGGCACCAGTCTCATTAAGCAGTGCGCTGGGGAGAGGGAGCAGAGACAGAACAGCCAGCTCCCCCTGTGGCCGCCAGGAGAGCCAGCTCCCCCATGCGGCTGCCATCAGAGCTCCCCATGCCAGCACACAGGTAGCAATTATGTGTGTGTGTGTCTGTCTGTGTCATGGTATGTGTGTGTGTGTGTGTCTCTGTCTGTGTCATGGTATGTGTGTGTGTGTGTCTGTCTGTGTCATGCAATGTGTGTCTGTGTCATTGTGTGTGTCTGTGTGTGTCTCTGTCTATCATGATGTGTGCGTCTGTCTGTGTCATGCAATGTGTGTCTGTGTCATTAGGTGTGTGTGTCTGTCTGTGTCACGGTCTGTCTGTGTCATGTAATGTGTGTCTGTGTCACAGTGTGTGTGTCTGTGTCACGGTCTCTTTGTGTCGTGGTGTGTGTGTCTGTCTGTGTCATGTAATGTGTGTCTGTGTCACAGTCTGTCTGTGTTATGGTGTGTGTGTGTGTCAAGGTGTGTGTGTGTCTTTTTTAAGGTGTGTGTCTGTCATGGTATGTGTGTGTGTTTGTCATGGTATGTGTGTATCTCTGTCATGGTGTGTGTGTCTGTCTGTCATGGTGTGTCTGTGTTTCTGTCTGTGTCACGGTGTGTGTTTCTGTCTGTGTCATGGTCTGTCTGTCTCATGGTGTGTGTCTGTCATGGTATGTGTGTGTGTATGTGCGTTTTTACTCACCTTTTTATCCCCCCACGTCGTGCTGGTCTCCCCTCGACTGGCCCTGCCTCTACGGCTGAGATCATCAAGCTTGATGATCTCAGCCAATCCGCACTGACACAGGAAGCACCTCTAGTGACCGTCTGAGTGTCTGTCACTAGGAAGCAATGTAAACTCTGCCTTTTCTCTACATTAAGCCACTACATTAAGCCACTACATTAAGCTGTGTGTGTGTGCGCGCCTGCTAGTGAGTGGGCTTGCTTGTGTGTGTGTGTGCCTGCTACTGAGTGAGCTTGTGTTTTTATGTCAATGACCTTATGTATATCAGTGAGATTGTTTGTTTATGAGGCTGTGTATCAATCAGCTTGTGTCAGTGAGATTGTCTGTGTCTGCATGTGAGTATGCTTACTGTATAATGAAAAATTTTATTCTGAAAGGACCAATAGTTTATAGTGGAAAAAGCAATATATATATATATATATCAATCATCTAGGGTGGCAAGACATAGCCTTACATATTACATGCGACAATATATGGCGCAATGACTTATGGGGCTGGCATAGATTTTTTTTCCAGGGCTGCTTTGGAATCCCCGGTCCAGTCCTGCTTTGGTCTCCGTATGTGGGTAAAGATAACCTGATGCAATATGTCAGGGCTTAATAGGCCATGTATAGGTAAAAATAATATTACACTCACATATAAGAGAGCTATGACCAGCTCTATTATGAATCGCCTATAGTGGTATAATCCCCACTTATGGGATATGGTGAAGGTTGATCACAGCAGGTGGTTGTCTAGGTACTTGGATAGAAAATAAAAACAGCCACAGATAGTGCTCTCGGTAAAACAGTAATAGCTGTATGAAATATAAAATACACAATGAAAAATAAGATACACGATCCTGGCACCATGACCACTTCAAATCACTGAAGGGGTCATAGTGCTTGGAGTAACACGTTAAAGGCTAGGCTGTCTCATTGGGAGCCAAACCTGAATTCCTAGTGATTTATCTTCAGTTTCTGTAGTCGGTGCACTAACTAAATGAGCTAGTTCAATCCCAAGCAATTATAAAAGATTGCACAGAAAAAAAAAAGTTACATTTTATGAAGTAGACATGTCTTGTTGGACTGCAATGAACAAGCACAGTGTATTATGGAACGTCTAGCTGTCAATCACAACACACATATTAACCAAATAAGTAATACATGGAATTGTCTGGCTGCTGAGTGCAGAATAACAATTTCAAACCTTTCATCCAAACCTTCAGGTTATATTCTGTACATACTTTACCTGTAAGAACAGCTCACATCAGATTTATCATAATGACAGAGTATTGGGATTTCATGGAGAATTTTTCATCACTTGACTTCACCTTGTCTAGCAGAATTTGTTTATCCTGCCTTGAAACGACAAAAAAAAAAAAAAAAGAATTTCTGATTTTGTTTTCTATAGCTTCATAGTTCAGTTTTTAACCTAGTAACAAGAAGTGATATGTCTTTTCACTGGTTAATATTAACTCTATGCAACTAGCACAGTGATCGTTATGAAATAATATACACGTATGTAGCCGCACTCAAAAGGTAATTCAAGCGAAATTTATATTTATTACAAAAACTACTCAAAAACTTAAAAAAAAAAAAAAAAATCTATATCCATTTGTCCTAATGGAGAAATCTTACCCCCAGTATTTAGAAAAGTCCTTTCATAGACGTAGTTTCGACATCTACTTGGACATCTACCTGTTTAACTACCATAAAACTTTGCAGAGACTGAACTACGTCTATGAGAGGACTTTTCCAGCTACTGGGGGTGAGATCTGTCCATAAGAACTTATCTATGGATATCAATTGTTTGTTTTTTGAGCTTTTGAGTGTGTACACACTGGGACTGTATCTCATTTTTTCATTTTTCAATTTGTTAATTTTTGCCACTACAAATACAATGTCCATCTTTACTGTAGCAGGACATTTCTAATTGAGTCATTATATACCAGATGAAGCATACTAATTAGGGATATTTTATTTCACTGTTCTTTATATATTATTATTATTACTATTACCATTGCATTGTTGTATCCATTTAGTTGTGATATAGTTTTTTTTTATATTTACATATTGGGATCTAGACTGTGAAGTAACATACTATTATCAAAAGACTGTGTAATAAATATACATTTCTTTTGAATTACCTTTTGAGTGTGGCATCATACTTGTAGATTGTAAATGTTTAAGGTATTTGTATGTGGGCTACCTTGATACCAGCACCACCACGGAAAAGAGAGTGCCTATACATTTAGAATTTCTCAGTAATCATTATTGGCATTTTATTACATTTGTCTTTTTGTTGCTAAATGTTCTAGATACGGAAACAAAATTATTTAAATGTAAAAAACATAGAGATTTCCTGGAAAAAAATGAAATCCAGTTCTCAGTGTTTTAGTTGTAAACATTGAGAACTTTCTGTCTGTTATGTCATGTATTTTCTCACATGGACTATACAAGGTATCATAAAGATATAAAATACAAAAAATGCTGCATGTGTTCCTTGAACCACAGAGTTGGCTGGGTGACTGACTTGTCTGGTCCATTGAATGTCGTGGGTAGATCTCCAGATTTTCCGTGGTTAAAGTTTAGAAATACGCTTCCTATATTTCTTACAGTACCTCCAGCAATAAATTACTTGTAAAATGACTGGATAGAACCCACCACAAGTAGTTTGAGAAGAACGGGACTATAGAATATAAACCTGGTTGCGTCATTCAAAATGGATGGCAAGGGGTAATGTGGGCATGCCTAAGACCAATGAAGAATGAGCTTCAATAATTGGGAAGGGAGGGACATTAAATACATGCTTTGGTTGCACGTCGAATTGAAAAAGAGCAAATGAAAATTATAAGATTGAAGCAGCAGGATTTGGACAATGACTAGATTGTAGAGATAGATTGCAGAGATAGGCAACCTTCGGCACTCCAGATAATTTGGACTACATCTCTACATCTCTCAAGAGCATTTTGGGAGATGTATTCCAGAACATCTGAAGTGCCGAAGGTTGTCTACTCCTAAACTAGAGTAACATTTGATCCAAAGCAGGATTTAAAAAAAAAAAAAAGATAATTCACCAAACCATGAAATGTTGGGTATGGACAAAGAAATTGCAATTTTTGGGACAAATGCATGACATTTTTAAATCACTGTTCAATTCTGACAATTCCTCGTTTAGTGAATGACTGAAGGTGATTTCCAGTCAAAAAGAAAGACGAATATATCTTGACTCTAACATGTCAAACAGGAACAAACTGTTTTATAAATAAATAATGGATATTATTATTATATTTATATAGCGCAAAAAAAATTCCATAGCGCTGTACAATGGGTGGACTAACAAACATGTAATGGTAACCAGACAAATGGATGCACAGGAACAGAGGGGTTGATGGCCCTGCTCAATGAGCTTACATGCTAGGGGGAGTGGGGTAAAGTGACACAAAAGGTAAGGGAAGTATTAGGGAAGTAGATTGGTAGAAACATGTGGTGTAGCAAGGGGGGTTCGGTCCGCCCCGAGCCGCACTTTTTGTTGGGCGCCAAGGTCCCTGCTGACTCTCATACTCCCTCCCACCCTCTGAGTGAGTGCGATGCAGTGGAGACGGGAAGTGAGTTCCACAGGAACAGTGCAGCCCTAGAGAAGTTTTGAATGCGAGCATCAGAGGTGGAAGTATGAACAGAGGGTACACGCAGGTCTTTGGCAGAGCGTAGGGGCCTAGACGGGACATACTTGTGTATTAGTGAGGATAGATAGGTGGGAGCAGCATTATGTAGAGATTTGAAAGCAAAAACCAGAATTTTATATTGATCCCTATCTTACGGGAAGCCAATGCAGGGACTGACAAAGGGGTGAGGCATGGGAGGTGCGGGCGGACAGGAAGATGAGCCTTACCTCCGCATTCTTTATAGATTGCAATGGGGCAAGTTGGGATATAACAACAATTATATGTCCTACTTTGGTTAAAAAAAGCTTTTTTTTTAAACCATATTTATTAAATTTGTTAAAACCAAACTTTCTATGAAAATAATTATCTTTATTGCTCATACTTTTTAGGACTCTTTTCACCACTCTAGGGGGAATTTTCATTTCTAAAATCACAAAAGACGACCCCATACAAATGTGTGGTTCACTTTTTGTTTAATGACCAAAATTAAGTATTGTAATATAAACATAATTTCCCTGATGTAAATGTTTCAGCCTTATGGTTTTCTAGGTCCCCCGTGGTGTTAATAATGAATACTAAGTGCTCTGGAGACTTTTTACTGATTCTTTCTAGTGCAAAACAGAATTAGTTCTGACAGCAATTTATATGCCAAGAACTTCTACCGCTTTGGTAAATACACAACGGTTCAATAAAATTATATCTCGTTTTATTTAATCAGCTAAGCCTAATGAGAAGTAAAATCGATCTAAAAGCAAATCAGATTAATGTGCATGATTCAATGGTTTAACTGAAGAACGTAAGGAATTTGGTAGAGAAGGAAGAAGACATGCCCAGACTAGGACTGTGAAAAAATAAACAAGAAATTAGGAATTCTAGCTATCATCAAGTCTTGGGAAAGGATAGAGTTTATAATGAACCACAGTTTTTGCACACACTTCAATTATCTTAGCCACTAACATAGGCATCAGGCATTAATCAAATGGACATGAATATTTAAACAATTCTATATTATTATCTCTTTCTGTAATGTATGCTTTCACTTATATTGTGCCATAAATGCATGTTTTAATTCGAACTTACGATGACTGCATACCTTAAATTTTTTTTCTTTTGTTATTGGTGTGACACGTAGTCTATACTAAGATTTTTCATTAGGTTGTATATGTGCCCCATAGGAGAATTTTGACAGGTCCAAGGTGTGTTTCAATGATTCGTTTCAAATAATGCTGACTTTAAAATGTTGAGCCTCCTGATAGTGACACTATAATGGTGCTGCCTTCATAAGAGTACCAGCTCAATTATAGCATAATGGTGGGTATCATTACAGTGTGAGACACAGTAGTGTATCCAGAGGTTTGATCTGAGATCTAGTCCAATAGGAACTCAGTTCCTTTACTATATTTACAGAGGGAACAGAGTTTCCACAATTCTTACTGGGACATTTTTAAGCAACATTCCATCCCCCGTAACAACTTCAGCTCAAGGAAGTTGTTATGGAGGCAGGAGTTTGTCTGCACATATTACCTTCAAGGGGTACACTATTTTCCAATGGTTTAAACCAGAATGTGGTCCCCTGTCACCTTACACCTCTGCATCCTCTCTTCCTTCCTCTTGGCCACCGCAGCATCAGTAAAGAGCTGAGATTATCAGCTGATGTATTCAACCTATCAATGGCTGCCCACTGAGGGTAGTAGTAAGTACATATATCTGCGAATGTTCTACCATGTTGTGCTGGACATACTGTTGAGGTTGATGGAAGGTTATATGATATTACACCATGCAACTCCAGCAGCCTACGTCTGTCAAACTCATGTTTTAAATACTTTGCATTAACAACCGCATTGAAACTGTGAGATTTGAGTGTTAAAAAAGACCAATCATTTGTACTCGCCCACCAGACATAGTGCTAAGCCCTACCATGAGCACTGTGCAAAGAATCTATATAGTCCTCAAATGCAAGATCATGAACTACATGTTTAAGTCATTTGTGACATTTCCCACTTAGAAATTGAGATATTGTATGGTTGAATTAATGATTTCCCTAAAATCTAAATTTAGTTAATGTCAAGGTAGGTACACCCAAACTCATAAACCTAAGGCGCAGAGTGTCAGATTTTAAAGGATGAGAAGGTATTTATGAGTCTTAAAGTGTCTGGCCTTAACGTGGGATAGTGTATAGAACACAGTCTAACACATAAACAAAAACATAAAAAGCGACAGACTGCGGTTGAGAAGTACAGAAATTCTAATAGACAAGAAACAGAGCAATGGTCTAGGATTCCCGAGGACAGAGAAGTTGATAAACAGAACCAAGCCAGTCACCAGAAAACACACCAATAATTCACTCTCAGGTTCCTGAGACCATGACAGGACGAGGAGGAATGGGCAGAGTAGCCCTAAAGTGGCTGTTATTGGCTTGACACCAAAAGATACGTGACATATGTAGATAGATTATGCAATCATCTGGGCATTTAAAAAGTTTTCCATATGGAAAAAGATGCTAGAATGATGCACAGTATCAACAAAAGTATGGTGATAGAAATCAGGGAAAAGGTTCAGCGCTGATAAGAAACAGGGAGTATAATAACAAGGCAGCACACCTTAAAAGGGGAATCCCCTCTGAACCCCTTAAAGTACAATAGAAAAGAGAGAAAAGAATAAGGGTGCGCCTAAAACAAGTAAAAATAGTAAAATGAGAATAGCAGCAATAACAAAAAATTCGGAAAAATGTCCAAATAATATAAAAAATGGGATAACCACGGTACCTAATAGTCCAAATATAAAATGTCCAAATGCGCAAATGGTGGTCCTAATAGTCCATCAGAAGGGTATGTAGCGTCCCGGATAAGTATAAATATGCGGGGAGAACAGAAGAGAGAGAAAAACTCCAATGGTGTAGTATAAAAACAGAATATGAATATATAGTAAATATTTGTGGAACTACTCACAATCTTCAGAGCTTAAATCCAGCTCTGGTATGGATAGCGTGAAGTGGAATAATCCCCACTCAAGGATATGTGGTGCTCCTCTTTGGTCCTTTGGTGGAAGGATGGAGTTCAACTCGGGATAAAAATAATAAAAAATATATAGTGCTCACTGTGTGGTCGGTGGAACAATAAAAATGAAATAAAATATACTCACGGTATATAGAGCAGACGTACTGCTCGGTGAATGGCGTATGGGTGGTATAATCCCCACCTTAAGGATTCTTTGGTAGTCCAATATGGTCTAAATCGATGGTAGTTAGGTCTGGATAAGATGAACTTACATAGAATAAAATAATAATAAATAATATGATATAAAAGTGAAAAAGGAATGTGGCACACCAGTGTATAATAGCCAGATATTCCTTTAATGACACTTTGATTTTAAAAAAGAAAGTTTCTATACGCGTTTCGCCAAAAAGGCTTCATCAAGTAGAAACAGTATAAAAAAGAAAGGAAACAGACCTAACATACAGTACTTATATAGGAAACATTGAAATACACAATAATTTTAAAATTCCCGCCAAAATGACGTCACCAATCGTCATGGGAGGGAATACAATGCAATATATAAAAAGAATAGAATATACTATAATATAAATATAAATTTCAATGTAATAAATAATGTAAAACATATTTGGTGTAAAAACAATTGAAAACGAGTGCATTAAATACAAGAAATCAAATGAATAAACATGTCACGTGACGCGGAAGTGAATAAAGCCGTGTCACGTGATAGTAAATGGCCCGCACGCGTCATCCAGCAATGGAACGCACATGCAGTCTTTACAGAAGACAGCTACCAGGCATAACCTTATTAGTAAGAAAAGTATCATAACAAGCTGTGTGGTGCCGGTGGTTACGCTGGTAGTGCATCCGCATAGGACCATGCACTTCACAAGTTCAAAACCCGACAGGGGCTGACACATATATTTGAGACAACAAATAAACATGAATATATTAATAGCAAAATAAAACATTATTATGAATAGAATATACAAATAGAAGATTAGTATAATTAAATGAACTAGGAATGTATATTGAGACAACAGATGAAAGTGAATATATTGACAACAGGATAAAACTTAACTTTGAGTAATATATGCAAGTAAAAGGTAAGTATAATAAAATGGACAGGAGGAGAAAAAAAAAAAAGCTATTAAAAGGGAATAATAAATGTATTTTGTTATAAAAAAATATATGTTTATTATAGAAAATTAAAAAGATCGAATTCTATATTAAGACCTAATGGGATGAGGGTCTTCAAATTGTAAACCCATTCCATTTCTTTACTTCCTAAAGTTTTTTTGATATTGCCTCCTCTCCATGAGATTTCGCATGTGTCAATACCTATACACTTAAGTAATTTAGGGTTTTTATTATGTATCAGAAAGTGCTTTGATAATGAGTGATTTTCAAAACCTTTAGAAATATTTCGGCAATGTTCTGCTAGCCTTATTTTAAGATTTCTAGTTGTCATGCCAACATATTGGAGTCCGCAAGGGCACTCCAATAAGTAGATCACATTTTTTGAATTGCAGTGAATAAATTTATTTATTGGATAAGTCTTTTGTGTAACGGAAGATGTAAAAGAATTGGTCTTAGATCTAATAATTGTGTCAGTGCGTTTACAGGCAATACACTTATTGCATTTAAAAAAACCTTTAGGTTTAATAAACGGGGACGGGGAACTAAGCTTAGAAATAGTGCTTTTGGCTTTGGTAAAATTATTTGTAAGGATAGATTTAAAGCTGGGTGCTCCTCTAAAAATAACATGAGGTCTATCTGGAATGATCCCAGCTAAAATGTCATCCTGTTTTAATATATGCCAATGTTTTTTTATGATTTTCTTAACAACATGGCTTTTGTTGTTAAAATCAAAAATAATTGGCAATGTTGGGGTGCCCTCAGTGGTTGTCTTATCTTTATATTTTAAAAGATCTGATCTATTTTTATCCTTAATATTATTTCTGATTCTATTTAAATCATTAGTGGAATAATTCTTTTGAGCAAATTTGTTTAATAGAATATTTGATTGATCATCATAATCCTGGGTAAGGGAACAGTTCCTCCGAAGACGGAGAAACTGGCTTTTTGGTATCCCATTAAGCCAGGGTTTATGGTGACAACTTGACATATCAATAGCGTTGTTGGTACAAACTTTCTTAAAGAAAGTCCTTGTTTGCACTTCATTTTCTTTGATAAAAATTTCCAAGTCTAAAAAATGGATAAGAGAACGACTATATTCAAAAGTTAAAATAATACCTTTGTTGTTTGAATTTAAAAATTGTATAAAAAGATTAAGAGAACTTTCAGAACCATCCCAAATAAAAAATAGATCATCAATATATCTGAAATAAGTAACCAGGTTTGCTCTCCAGTCATGCCCGCCCAATATGGCAGAGGATTCCCAATCTGCCATAAATAGGTTGGCATAACTGGGGGCAAACCTGGTTCCCATAGCCGTCCCCTGCTTTTGTAAATAAAAGGAATCTAAAAACGCGAAACGCGTATAGAAACTTTCTTTTTTAAAATCAAAGTGTCATTATAGGAATATCTGGCTATTATACACTGGTGTGCCACATTCCTTTTTCACTTTTATATCATATTATTTATTATTATTTTATTCTATGTAAGTTCATCTTATCCAGACCTAACTACCATCGATTTAGACCATATTGGACTACCAAAGAATCCTTAAGGTGGGGATTATACCACCCATACGCCATTCACCGAGCAGTACGTCTGCTCTATATACCATGAGTATATTTTATTTCATTTTTATTGTTCCACCGACCACACAGTGAGCACTATATATTTTTTATTATTTTTATCCCGAGTTGAACTCCATCCTTCCACCAAAGGACCAAAGAGGAGCACCACATATCCTTGAGTGGGGATTATTCCACTTCACGCTATCCATACCAGAGCTGGATTTAAGCTCTGAAGATTGTGAGTAGTTCCACAAATATTTACTATATATTCATATTCTGTTTTTATACTACACCATTGGAGTTTTTCTCTCTCTTCTGTTCTCCCCGCATATTTATACTTATCCGGGACGCTACATACCCTTCTGATGGACTATTAGGACCACCATTTGCGCATTTGGACATTTTATATTTGGACTATTAGGTACCGTGGTTATCCCATTTTTTATATTATTTGGACATTTTTCCGAATTTTTTGTTATTGCTGCTATTCTCATTTTACTATTTTTACTTGTTTTAGGCGCACCCTTATTCTTTTCTCTCTTTTCTAAAAGTATGGTGATGTCCAGAAAGTACAGGCCACATGACAGTTAGATTGAAATATGGTAACTGCATCACACTATATTATATTTTGTAATTTGGAGCTATCCTGTAATCTTAAGCACTTAAGAATTTATTTTCTTCAGCACAAATTCATTTTCTTCCGTACATATTAATTTTTTTAATGCAGATATTGGTCTTATTAGTGAAAATGAAAAACGTGTTACTCCACCCTTCATGTAAATGTATGTTTTCCGGTAAATCAACCCAAAAGGTTGGTGCGAAAACAAACATATACAAACTTGATTATACTTATATAAAGCTTTCTTTTATAATTACGTGTGAGTGCCTGTTTTATTCCCTTGTTGTTTTTGGTTGTTATCTGTTGTGTTTTTCAAATCATTGCCAATAGAAAGCCCTCCCTAAAATGTAAAATAAAAGGGTTTAAAGCTACCTGTAATACAGAACCGGATGAAGCTCCTGGTACCAATCTGCTGCCTCTGTCTGATGTCAGCAGGGGTTTAAAAAAAACTAAAAACTACATGGATCTGGGGGAGGTGGGAGGAAGCACAATGTGGGAGGGTGATAGAGCAAAGCAGACTGCGTGCAAAGGAAAAAATATCACGTCTGTTGTCAAAGTGCAGCGTGAGCTGACAAAATACGTAATTTATGCACAAAATTTACATTAGGCAGCGTCACATGTGCTGGGGGTACAACTAGCCCTCAGTACAAGATTACAAATATCCCCGTATGTGCAAAGTTTCAAGCTAAACCAGTGCAAATACTCACTCCTACCATCATGACCACATCAAATCACTGAAGTGGTTATGGTGGTTGAAGTAACCCTCTAAGGTCCAACAGCATCTCAATGGCATGTCTAATTAGAATCAGTCTCCTATTATACCTGTGAATTCCAATATCTATTTCTTAATCTCTCCGTTGGAGAATATGGCAACTTCTTTATCTTTTAAGACCTAAAATATAGTCAGATAATGATTAATGCTCGATCTGTCAACGTTCGAATGTTTGAAATAAATGTGAGCCTGGGAGAAAGGAAACAAAATATGATATAATGTAAACACCCATATAATGACTTACACAACTAGACAGCGTTTTACTTGGACATACATCTAAGTCAACATTTCTTCCCTTAAAGGCACAAATTGGAGTTCAAATCTTGTCCTAAAAGACAGGTTGGTATTTGGAATATCTGCAGAGCAGTATCTTAACTGGCAGTTCTCAGAAGCTTTGAGGATCCTCTGCATGACTTCCAAAATAATTCAATGCAGGCCATTGACCCTAGTGTAGTGGCCAAGTCTTCTGCTCATTGTCCGTCATGGATGAAGGCCAAATGTAGCTATAAAAAACCTCACAGATGAAAGTGCAAAAAAAAATATATGCTCAAAATATTTTGAAAAATGTGGATGAAATCTGATCTGTGTTACTGTCATCCTAAGATCAAAAGACAAAAAAACTGTCTGCTTGTTCTCACAATCAGTTTCTCAGGAACTGAAATCCAGTTATGTATTTACCATAACTCTTTTAAATACTATCGTGGATCTACCAAACACTCTATGATTGTTATTTAACTCTTCAATACACACTGGTAAAACAAACAATATTTGTTTTCCATGCACCTGGGATTTGATACTCTTAATTCGCTTTTAGGCAATCATATTTCAACACATTCTTTGCTGAAGCGTATATGTGTATTTTTATGGTAAAGAAAAAAAAAAGGTTTTAGGAGATAATTGGTGATACAGATAATATCCAGTTTCCTTAACATAACCAGTTATAATAGTAGGGGGAGGAGAGGTTCAAGGCAAGGAGTTATATGCACAGAATGATAGATTTGACATATGAAAACAAGGTATGATCCTAAAAAGAAAGAAAACAAGGTATCGTTAAATAATATGACATTTTGCATTTAATTTGCAGAGCCTTCCTCGAAGGGGATATCATTTCTGTTTGCCGAGTTTGGCATCAAAATGTCGAGTTTGTCAAAACTTGGCAAACCAGACTCTATAAAGGGTCAATAACCTATTTGGTCGTAGATTCTGTATGCCCTGCAACTTTTGTTCGTGGTGTGAGGGAGCTTGAACTTCCTCTAAGAACTTCCAAAATACTACAATACTGAATACAAACACCAAAGATGAGATCATATAGATATTTTGCTTACACCATACCTGAGAGAGATGGAGAAATTTGACTCTGCTCTAGCACATTAGACCACCAGGCATTTTCACCGAGGTTATCTAAAATAAGACATAACTGGAACAAAAAGGTAAATGAAGGTGTCTGAAAGTGGTTCAGTACAGGGTCAGAAGAGTCTTAGTTCCACTCATGATTCTTAGCACACAAAACATCCAGCCTAACTCAACAGTTCATCCTCCCGACGCTGCTGAAATGAATATTATCGGCTCGAAAAAATAATAATCTGATTAAATAATTTATTATTGTTATTATGACAATTTGCGATGACTATATCCCAGTTGTACTATTATCATCACACCCCTTATAAAAAATTGTTCAATAATTTGGGGGTTGATCACAATCGGTTGCTTGATAGTTTTCATTGTGTTAACAGCTGCCGATGATCTGTTAATGGAATCCAATGACAGTCACAATACTTTACAATCATAATACTTTTCAACTACACTTTTACAATTATCAGGCTAGTGAAAATGGGTCTTATGTTAAACAATCAAACTTATGCAATCATAATTCTTAAAAAAAAAGAGTTATCAATACCTTCTAGCTACTATGAGACACTTAAAAAATAATAAGATAAACCACAGAAAACACTTTCTAACTAATTAACGAACAGGTCAAAATTTAGCAAACAGGGGGCGGGGGCGGACCGCCGAGCTGGAAGGTTGCAAATGAGTTCAGCTCCTGCAACCCATCCATAATTCAATGTAAAAAAAACCAAAGAAAACAACCTAAAAACTGACCAACAGCGTGGGTCTTCGATGCCACGGGGACACTGGATCCAGGGAGAGGCTGGCTCCTCGAGCTTCAGTCCCCAGGAGGTGAAGCCACCCACAACTGAGTTGGGGTCTAAACCGGCGGTGAGAGGGGCGGATGGCCGCTGCCCCGCTATCCTGCCTCATGGTGCCCAGTTGGAGGTCGAGAGGTAGACCTGGCCCTGTTACCCCCCCATGGACCGGCGGGGGTGATCCTGGTCCTAACCCAGGGGCCATGCAACCAGAGCCCAAAGACACAAACATCCCGCTCGAGGGCCAAGCGCGCCACCCAAGATGGCGGTGACCATGTGCGCTGGAATCGGCAGAAGGGATTGCACTCCCGCAACGACCAGAGCAACCGATGGGGTACTACACGGGTTTAAGGGGCTAGAAGAGCCCATGTCCAGCTTAATCTGAACAGCAGCCCCACAAGCGATTGCTTACCTGTCCACTCCACGAGCCATGACACAGGCGAGCGGCGATGGAGACCTAGCAGGACCCACACTGGCTACCACGCTGGTAGATCGCCACACCATGCATTGTCTACCCCTGCCAACAACCACCAACCCTGCAGCAGAGCAAGGTACTCCCACAGCGGGGCCGACCACGAGCTTACCCCACACACACCCTGCAACACGGCGACCCCGAGGAGAGCCTAACAAAGCTGCCCGTCAGCCAGTTGTACCACACAGCACCCAAACACCCTCCCGGGTGGTCATTCACTTTCGGAAGCCCAGAAGAGGTACGCATGGCCGACTGGGGAAGTAGCCTCAAAGACGCCAACGAGGAACACGGAGAGACACTGCCCGAACCCCTGCATCAGCAGACACTCATACCCGGTCACACCGACACGGAAGATCGGGCATTGGTTAAGCACAGGCCCACCGGTACCCGTGAAGCCTCGAGCCCGCCATGCAGATAGCTTATAGAGCGCAAGCCAGCTCACAGACTCTGGGTGATACAATGCTCATAGAACATCGTTAGTACAAGCATGTTTATAAACTGACTCTCTTAGTATAGCATATTGTCTAATATTTTAATTTTCTTTTTTCTTAGGCATTATATAGGTATGCAACCAAACAACTAGTTTGCTTCACACAGTATAATGACACCTCTGCTAGTATAATAACCTGTCACATTACTTACTGTGCTTTCAATGCCTATACACCACATCAAATACAAGCTACGCACATACAATCTCAAGCACAATAAGTTTTGATATATGCATATCTAGTCTAGCGTGTTACATTATAAAATGGTACTGTCTAATAGCCTGTTACCCTCACGTTATAAAAAATTGTGCTGTCTAAAATGCCACACATTGAAATGTCATGCATTTGCCTGTAGATGCTGTCACGGCACTGCACGCTTGTTGTTAATCTATGCACAAGAAAAAATAAAGAATTTAAAAAAAAAATAATAATTTTGCAAACAGTTTTGCACTTGAGAAGGAGAAAGCTGATGATTAGAAGCAACTTCACTAAACTTATTTAAATGATTGCTGGTTGATAAATTAAAGCAATAAATTGCAAAAAATTACAATAAATTACACTAATATAATATAGTAAATCTATATCACAACAAAAATAGTGTTTAAGTAGATATTTTAGCCATATTAGTCCAGTGATGTAGATGTAAAAAACAGATAAAATTCTTCAGACTTGAGAAAGGGAGGTTCTCCCTAAAGCTTGTCATTAAAACAATTCTGTTAGTCCAATAAAAAAGGTATTACAAGATACGAATTATATCTGTTTTTTATATCTACAACAAATGTATATATACAGTACACTTACAATGTCCAGTCTGTGCATGTTTAAAAGAACACTCCAGGCCAGAGCCGATCCTGGGTAGTGAGTACCACCCAGGTGCTCTGTAGATAAGCAAGGTGTTCAGCATTAGACTCCGCCGCCTCAGGTAGATCCCACCCCTCTCATTAGGTCCAGCACCCACACGAGCAGCACCAGATGGAAGAGGAGCAGGGCTTACTGAGAAGAGTGGGATCTATCTAAGGGTAGTGCCTATCGCTTCACACCCCGTCTATCTACAGAGCACATTGGCAGTCCGCACCTCTTCATGATTGGGAAGTCCCTGGCCCTAGTTTACCTTTAGGGCTTAAACCGTTCATAAAGGGTTTAACCCAATGTCTCCTCTCCAGCGCTGGATTACTTTGTCCGCTCCAAAATCCACTTGCTGAAAAGTTTTAAAAAGGACGCCTAGGGGTGCCGCTGAGTGGCTTAGAGCTGTCACCTGACACACTTAGCCATTCATATAAACCTTGTGAGAAAAATAAGTACATTTCTCAAGCTATGTTATGAAAGAAAAACCATGGTTTGGCTGAGAGTGTCAGCTGTCTGCTCTAAGTCAATCAGTTGACCTCTGCCCCCTTTTTTAATTAAATTGTTGATGCCTTATGTATTCCTTTAAAGAAACTTAAACATATCAATGTTGATTTGAAAAATAACAATCTAAAAATACATCACCTAATACCATAACTACTGCACTATAAAATGATTCAAACAGGCAGGTCAGATCTTTCCAAAATGGACTGAATTTGCCCTTAATCTCTGAGTACCTTTATCCAGATTGGGTGATTAACCATGATTACTGAAGTTAGGCTATATTTTAAGTCGATGATGAATTACAACTTCAGTGGTGGTACTGGCAGAAAAAGGTTGGTACATTTTTAGATTGTGCCAGGTTTAAAACACTCATGCAATACCTGCAAAAATGTATAACATATTGTCAATCGTATACCAACGGGATAGTGATCAAACTTTAATATCAACTTTTTTTTGTACGTTCCTAAAAGATACTTTGGCTATTTTCTTTATATACTGAGCTCATGTCATGAATAAATTGAGAAACAGGTACCTTATTTTGCACAAGTATGGTCTTCTCTATGTGTGGCAGGTGTGGTAGAGAAGTTTGCACCCACCATGTAATCTTCTGCCATTGAGGTTTGCAATCATCAAGAGAAAAGACAGATGTCTGCTGGCAAAACTTCATAGCCATAAAAGTGGAACAAGGTCTTTGCCAGCTCTCTGTGTCTCACCACCGGCAGCTGGGGATCAGCTGGAAGTCCAGAGACGAATGCTCTGTAAAACACACGGAATATGGTACACTGGGCCTACATGATTTTTTTTTTGGATTTATTTTTTTTTGGAGGATGTTGTGATTTCAGTATGTAAATAGAAATCTGGCACATCCCAGCTGCTTTGTGGAATTTATGCTCACTACAAAAAGAAGGCATGTCCTGAGAATCTGTATAGTTCCAACAGCGTAGTTCATTGATGCATGTCTTCAAATTATAAAGGAAATGCCACAGCTCTAGTATAACCAGCTCGTTAATTGTAAAATGTCTGTGCGATAAGCACATTTCCATGTGGGAATATAATGCACGTAAAACAGATGCGTTATTTAACCATATATGAAAGCCATGCTCTAATGCATGTGATTGTATCACGCTTATAACACTTGGGAGGTATGCTTGAAGCTATAATTGATCTAAGCACCCCGATAAGCACTTTTGATAAAGTGCGTGATTAAGTTTAGTTGAGATGCTTATTTATCTTCTTACAAAAGCGCAGCCAGACAACTTTACTAAGTTAAATGCAATGGCCAGCTGAGCTAAAATGTAGTTTTCTAGGCCATATTTTATTTTTTTTGCTGGAAAATACAAATATATCCTCATGAATTTCAAAAAAAAAAAAACACGCAAATTCTTCTAACCTTTACGAGCTTCTTCCAAGAATTATCTAATGGTTTACTTTGTTGCTCAAGAGAAGTGGCAAACAATCATTATTTAAATCTGAATATAATATATATATATAAATATATATATATTAAGAAAATAATATTTGAGAGACCAACAAATAAGTTATTAATAGTATTATCTAATATTTACCTTTCATTACATTGAAGGAATATGGCCTAGATTTAATATTGTTGGATACGCTTTCCAAGTCATGTAATTTATTTGGCTAAACTTTTTTTTTTTTAATATATATATATTTTTTTTTTATTGGAGTATTGAAATATAAAAAAATATGTCATATGAAAATATCAAAATATAAAAAACAAATTTTAAATATTTTTCATAATATTAAATCATTTTAAAAGTTTATCCAAAAATATTCTCTTTTGGAAAGCTTATCCAACCATATCCAATCTAGGCCTTTTCACTCATGTATACTTCTCACCAATATTTAAGTTTTGTCTCTAGCTTACATCTTAAAAAATTGTATGTCTTTGGGAAAGTGTAGATCAAGTTGGTCAGTGAAAAAGACCCCTCTGCATTCCAAAAATGAGCAAAAAGATGTTGTTAGAGTAGATCTGTAAATTCAAGGTTTGGCAAACTTGGACCCACCTATGAATTATTCATCCTATGTTTTTAGGATATTCTATGACATATATGTAATTTTTCATATAGTACTCCACTTAATTCTATGGTATAGCAATCTGGGCACTCTATTGGACCTCCATGAGATCTGTCATGGCAGCACTCCTGCATTGGTTACCCAGAGAGTAGTGATTGCTGAAAACATGTCTCAATATTGCAGCGCCACAAGAATTAACCACAATTCCTTCTGTACCAATTCTGCTCACTCATACAAATATTGTAAATATCTAACGCAGAAAATGAAACTGTCTCATACTATAGCCTTGATTTAATATCTTTGGATAAACTTTTAAAATTATTTAATATTTGAAAAATATTTTGATACTTTGCTAAAACATTGTAAAACATTTATATATATATATATTCTATAGTGGTAGAATATATATTTTGAAAAATAATATCAAAAGTTTATCCAAAATATTAAATTGAGGCCTATGTCCAAAACTGATGTTGGTGGGCTTGAGCGCAAGGGAATAATTGAAAATGTTTTAACAAAAACCATAGGAACGGTACTCATACAGTCATTGCACCATAATTACTACAATAAAATGTAGCAGTTATGGGGCTTAGAATGTCCCTGTAAATATCTTACTACACTTTGCTCCTTTAAACGTTTGTTGGCCCTTATAACTGTCCATTGACGTTAATAAAATATTTTTGAGATTAGAATATTTTCTATTTGTTGAATGTTAAAATGCCATAATTTTTCCAACTTCTCCCCAGCCAGTGCAATGACAATGAGGAAGTGAAAGGAAAATATACCAACTGAAAAAATACAGAACGTTGAAATATAATTACATGAGAACAAATTGGACCCTCTAATTATAGTGATTAGGGCTTGTGGTAAGGAAGCTATCTCTTCAAATACCCAGGAAGGTGATGGAGGTTTTTTTGCTATTTGGCTGAGCAATGGTAATGCTGTAGACTAGAGCGTGGGGTTAGTGCTTCTAAATTTGGTATAGGTTTTAAGAAAAGACATTATTGCTTTGATTTAATTGCAACATCACCCATGGTCTTAGAAACAAATTCCATATTTGAGACAAGGCATATTTTTTTGTTTCATGGTGGAACTTTCAAATGCGGAACTTTCATTTGTCCGAATTTAAAATTATGTTTATTTATCCCCTTCTATTTAACAAAATGTGTTTCTGAAATCTGAAAAAATAAATAAAATAAATGTAAAAATCCACACCTATGTATGTTACCTCCTCCTGGAACTGAGTGCCTCCATTTTGGTTTTCTTTCAGTAATTGTTACCTGTGCTCTTTGCATCTCTAAGTCAGCAACCTGATAAGACTAAAAGGTACAGAAACAATTATTATTATTATTATTATTATTACCTTTTATAAACTGCCAACTTATTCCACAGCCCTGTACAATTGGGGAAAAAGACAATATAATATAAACAAATCAACACAAAAATTAAAGAGGACCCTGAAAGTGAGATCTAGCCACAGAAGTTCTTCCATACATAGTATTAAGGTAGATAGCTCATGAGCTTATACTCTATAGCAGAGGAACCCTTTGACATAGTATACCAACATTGTGGAACCCGTGAAAAAAATTTATGCCGTAGCACAAACCTTTTAATAAGTGGCTTTTTTATTATCATTTTCAAATATTTTGCTCATAAACTATTTAGTCCTATGATACTCCTGAAGCTTTCGCTTAAAAAAGTCAATGTCTGGGGGCAGAGCTAAGCTGCCATGCTGAGCGGTTGCATATGAGACAAGCTCCATGCAAAAACGCTCTGAATCACCCAAAATCAGGGTAAAAACCCAACTAATCGACTGTTAGGCGACCTGGAGAAGGGAGCCCTAAAACTGCAGACCCAAGTGCCAAGCAAACCGACCGAAATCAGAGGCTCTTAACCGGGGATACCATAGGCCTACTCTGACAAAGCGAGGGAGGCGGCCGATCCCTACGCCGACTGCAGCCACTCACCTGGAGGTCTCCCCGGCATACTCCCTCTCCCCCTGCCGGCGAAGGTCATCACGGCAACTAAAGCCTGAGACACAGCGGGAAAACCACAGCGGTGACTGTCCCACACAGCCGGAACAGCACCAACAATCATGGCGGTCACCACGAGTAACCCTCTGAAATGCACCCCGTTGCCCCCCCTGGAAGAAAGGCTGGATCGCCTGTTCTCCACCTTTTGGGCTAAAATATACCAAAGGGCAGGCACAGAAGTAGAGACCCCACCAGCAGCAACTCAAGAAGAGGCCGGGCAGAGACCCGCTGCTCCCGTGCGGGGCAACGGCAAAGCCAAAATGGCAGGAGGAAGCGGTCAACCCGACGCAAACCTCGATACCGCAGACCAAGACCAGCAGTGAGTCATCCAACCCACTATCAGGGGCTTTGCAGTCTCACCACACTCCGGAAGACCGCACCCACCATGTGTAGAACCCGCAGAGGAGACCGCGGAGACCCTGCCGCATGCCCACAGCACCCCTGAGACCTCCTACCCAAGAGACTAACCTGCCTCACACGCTGACGACCAAAGCGGATCCCAGTCAGTCACACTGTCCAGCTACAACACCCCTGCTCAAGCGGGGCATCGGCTGAAATGACCACACCATTGAGGCACCAGCCCCACACCGCGAGCTGCAGGCCGGTCGGAAGATTGGTGCACAGACCCCACACACTCGCACGCTGGGACTCTCTCATACAGATACCGTGGATCGGGTATTGCCTGATACGCACCCCTAACATGACTTTGCGCAGCATCTTATAATGTATAACGTGTAATGCTCATTTTTTTGTTTCACCAGTTCTAAATTAGCCTGCTTCTCCCATTGTTCTAACTTGCCAGAACTATATTCTAGATGTCACTTCCTAACTTAATGCTTGTAGCCTACTAAATACAAATTAGCATGATATAGTATGTAACTAAATTATGTCTTAGCAAACATAGTGGCTATAAAGCACAGCATAGAGCAAACATGATCTCTTGTTTTAATGTGATATAATTAGTGATGTCCCTAACGGTTCACCGAATGGTTCGCGAACGGTTCGTCGCGAACGGTTCGCCGTGGACTCATCATTGAGTAAACTTTGACCCTGTACCTCTCAGTCAGCAGACACATTCCAGCCAATCAGCAGCAGACCCTCCCTCCCAGACCCTCCCACCTCCTGGACAGCATCCATTTTGAAGCTGCATTCTTAGTGAGCTGTCCAGGAGGTGTGAGGGTCTGAGAGGGAGGGTCTGCTGCTGATTGGCTGGAATGTGTCTGCTGACTGTGAGGTACAGGGTCAAAGTTTACTCAATGATGAGTCCACGGCGAACCGTTCGTGACGAACCGTTCGCGAACCATTCGGTGAACCGTTAGGGACATCACTAATTATATCACATTAAAACAAGAGATCATGTTTGCTCTATGCTGTGCTTTATAGCCACTATGTTTGCTAAGACATAATTTAGTTACATACTATATCATGCTAATTTGTATTTAGTAGGCTTTACTACAGATTTCCCCGAACATACACATACATACCAGATCACTGAATCCCTCTAATCTATGTTCCGGGAAAATTCCCCGAACATGGACCAGCTCTGTAACGTGGGGAATCCCTTGAATCCCCACGCTAGAGAGTTGGACGTAAGCGTGAGCTGTCGCAAAACAGGTAGGTCGCAAAGTGACATTTAAAAGAAAATGGGGCATAAAATAAAAAGGGCTGATACATGTTATTGGAGATTTTCGATATTTTATACAATGGAAATTCCAAAGAAAACACGATTCCCCTTTAACAATTTAAGGACAACCGCTATTGTAATTGGTTTTATTAATTCTGGGATTATATGGTAGCTATGTGTTTGTTCAAGCATAATTTTTTTACCCGCACATATTATACATATATTGTTTTTTTAACCCCTTAAGGACCAAACTTCTGGAATAAAAGGGAATCATGACATGTCCAACATGTCATGTGTCCTTAAGGGGTTAAACAATGGATAGGGCTTTTATGTGATGTAATAGAGACAAACCGAAAGACAGACAGATGGAGACAGATGGAGACATAACCTCTGATTTAGTATGATAAAATTAAAATAGATAAAAATAGTTTTGAATATAATAATGCTTTCATGACTAGACAATGAGATTTCCATTGTAGGTTTTAATTGTAATACTTGCCTCAAAGACTGATTGTTGCAAATAATCTGACACAGAGTGGGATTAGCTTTATGTATATCAGATTTTTACACTGTTAACTGTGCCATGAGCTTTTTTTAAATTTCCACATCATATCATTGATTTACAAAGTCAACCTCTGGGTAAAAAATTGAGACATTTAAACCTTATGTAGTTACGTTTTTACATACATAGGCTGAAAAGAGACATGCATCAATTAAATTCAACCTTTCTCACATCAGTTTTTACTGTTGACCCAAAAGAAGGCAAAAAACCCTGTTTGAAGCCCTTTTCAATTTTGCAACAAGTTAGGGAAAAAATCCCTTTTTGACCCCAGAATGGCAGCCAGATCTCTTTCTTGATCAAGAAGCTATTACCTGACTTATTAAAATTAAATGTAATTACTTACATTATGTTTTTGTAAGTATTCATCCAGTTGCTATTTAAACATCTTACAGACTCTGATAAAACCACCTATGCAGGCAGAGAATTCTCCATTCTCATTGTCGTTACGTCCTATGGAGAGGACATGAACATTTTTATCTTTGCAGCTTCTAGAATGACTCAAGCAGGAAGTAAGTAAGGAAATAGGAGGTGGAGGAGAAGGTTATAATCAAATAGTTGGAAAAAGTCTCAACTTCTTAAGGCGGTTCACCATTGGTATCCTACACCTCCTGATCTGGCAAATGCCATTGTACTGGTCGAAAAGTTGTCATCCCCCCTTCAGTTGCCACAAAAAAGGAATGCTCATCAAACTGAAGAAGTGCTGAAACCATTAATTTACTACTCTCCGCCCTCTGTCGTATGTAGAAGTTTAACGCATCCAAAAAAAAAATGGCGCTATACATGATGCAATATGCCATGTAATTACTTCTAACATGTTTCATTGTTGGTCATCCACATGCTAACCAGCCCATTTGCTGTGGAAAGCAGCCTACTAGTGGAAGAATAGATTTTGTTAAGAAATTCAAGTAAACTATCAGGCAAATTAGCTTAACTCCAGCTTTACTAATTTCCTAACTCATATTATAATGATAGCTTTGTAAAAGGCTGTCAAAACAAGAGAAAGAACACAACGTGTCTAGTTGGAGGTGTAACATTTAAAACTGCTCATATTTTACCCCTGTCCAATGTGACCCCACTGCTAAGAGATTATAGGTAAAAATTTAATCTATGGCTGAACTAAATTTGGCTAAACCCAGTCCGCCTCCACAATACACAAACACTGACATTGGCCATATGTTCTTGCTGTGATGTGTTGAACTGCTGTTTGTTGTAGTAAGTCGCATATTGCATAATATCAGCCAACGCACTCTTAAAAAAAAACAAAAAAAAAACAAACATTATGTTTCCCCCCCTCTGTCTGCCTATAAATTCTTAATCTATGCGTCTTTGGAAAAAAAAAAAAGGGAAAAAATGCAGTTTTTCTTCCCTGATTCTTGAACTCTTTTTGTGCTTTATATTAAATATAGACATGAACGTTTTCCTGCCCAAGCACGTATGTCTCATAAACATGCCCCCAGCAACATTAGCCATGATAGGCAAATAAATGGCAGTTTTCACAGTGCAAAGTGAATCTGGCAGTATTCCGCAACTGTTTTTTTTTTTCCTTAAGAAAATAGTCCTCAAAAATGTATTACACACTCTCAGTGCAGTACTAGACATTTGACAGTTATTGCTCTGCCGAGATTCATCAACTCTTTTTATGCACTGAAGCACTTAAAAAAAATAAACAGCTTGTCAGTTTTTCTGAAGAATCCCTAACTCCTCTTACAGAGGACACCGTCTGCAAGCTCAACTTGCTTGTTTAATGTTATCAGTGACAATCGAGGGGTTAAACAAGAGTTTTGTTTGTTTGTTCGTCTTTTATACTATAATTTGAAACTTGGTTAGGGATGACACACGCGGGTGGAATAGGCTTAAAACTGGTTCCCTGACTGCTTTTTAGATGTGAGTGTTGTAACAGAGGCAGATGGTACTTTAACTTTTTCACTTCCAAGTTCTTTAACCCCCATCACTCCAAGATCATTTTCAGAAATCAAGCAAGTGTAACATCTAATATAAAACATGGAAAGTATAGCGGACATAAAAAATAGAAATTTCACTTAAAAATGATCGTGGTATTTTGGGAAGTCTAGAATCCCAAAAACAAAATCACCCAGCATACATATAAACTGGAGTCACGACCTGATAGTGAGTAGTGAATGCAAGAGATCCACTCTTCAGCGAAACAAACAAAATCTGTCCCTAATCAGGACACTATGGAAATGTAACAACTGTATTGAATTCACTCAAAGTGGAGGAGTGTGATCAGATAAGTAGCATTACTAGTGTCAAACAAGATTAGTCCATACTTATAGTTGTGGTGCAGATCCCCAGCAGACTGTATACATAATGACTGTACATAGAAAAACGGGCCACATAAAGTAACCTACTAAAACGAGGCATTTTTACTAAAAAAACATTTTAGGTTTGTTGTTACTCTCAATCCTATATTAAGAGGGCTCTCTAACCCTATTCCTTTCTAAACTTATATTGCTATGTTTTTCCCAAAAGTCTGGGGTCTGGTAGGACCCAGCAGGTACAATGTGAGCGCATCATTAGACTTGTTCATGCTGTGCTGATGGTGTCTGGGAACACGCAGTATTCTTTGCATGGTCCTCCCTAAGTGGAGCCGGCCAAGGTTGTCAGCTAACTTAAAGTGAATTCATACCAGGTTGATATGCACCTTTTTTTGGCAAACTGTCTACTTTATGGATGGACCTGTCCTTTTCTATTTCTTGGCTCTACCATCCAGGTCCCAGATCTTCTAAGGGAAACACTGGGAGATGTGCAGCTCTTCAGACATCAGTTTTTAGCATCCCCAAGTAATGGCAATACTAGCTGGTTTGTGTACATTTTAAGCACATTTATTAGATGCTAATATAATGCTCCTCAGGGCACAACTAGGTCACATATTGCAAATGAGAAACAGAGATACTGTTTAATTTCTGCTAACTGCCAGGTGCAAAGGACGGAGCATACAACAATGATTAACAGTGATTGACAGGGATGAAGTTAAGAAAAATGACAATGATTTACAGGGAGCTAAAATGGAGGCCTCCAGCCGCAGAATAAAGAGGTGTGAATTTCTACATTTAATTGCATTTTTCACATTGTACAAATTTACATTTATTAAACATATGAGCTAAGTAAACACAGTATTAAACCTCGTGGGAAGCAACAGTTCCACTTTAAAGGGACCCTCCAAGCACCATAACAACTTAAGCTCATTGCTTGGTTGTGATACGTTGCAAGGAAGTCCTCTGTCTCCTTTCACATTGTTGGTTAAAACTGCAAAGATCTGCAAACATCACTGCAGCTGTAGGCCTGCCCTTTTTCCTGCTGATGTCAAAATAGGTACTTATGGCTGTCCCCACTTGCCCTCTCTGGCTCTCTGATTGTGCCTGAGCAACAGATGTGCGCATGTGAGGTCAACAGCTTGGGAGGAAAACAAACAAAACAAAACTGTCAGTAGGTTGATAGCAGCCATATTATGACTGCTGACAACTAATTCAGCAGTTCCACTCATCAGATCGGAAGAATGGAGCTGCTACTGGGGGATAATCTATATATCCTTTACCTCTTGTGCCACTGTACCCCAATTCCTCTAGAACAGGGGTTCCCAATTAATTTTTCCCGTGGAACTCTTTGACATAGTGTATCAACTTCGTGGAACACCTCCCCCACACACACAGATACACACACCTTCACACAGAGTGTGTATCTGTGTGTGTATGTATGTATCTGTGTGTCAAGGTGTGTGTGTCTGTGTATCTGTGTTTGTATGTGTCGTTGTATATGAATCTGACACAGAGATACACACACAATGGCAGATAGTGACACACAGATACACACACTGACACAGATACGCACAGTGTGTATCTGTGTGTGTTTATGTATCTGTGTGTCAAGGTGTGTGTATCTACATTTCAAAGTGTGTGTATCTGTGTTTGTATATGCCAGTGTGTGTCAAGTTGTGTATATCTGTGTTTATATGCGCCAGTGTGTGTATCTCTGTGTCAGTGTGTATCTGTGTTTGTGTGTGTGTGTGTATATATCTGACACACAGATACACACACACACTGACACACACACATCTTGACTCACAAATACACACACACTGGCACATACACACACTGACATACAATTATTATTATTTTTTTACATTTTACTCCACCCAGCCCCCCTACCGTTAGGAGTGCTGGCATGGAGTCCCTGGGGTCCAGTGGGGCTGCTGAGCGGCTGGCGTGCTGATCGGCAAGGGAGCAGTGATCTCCCTGCTCAGCTCCCTCATGCATCTCTTAGTGATGCAGGAGCAGGAGTGATGTCATATTCCGGCTCCAGCATCACTGCTGTGTGCGCGAGGGAGCTGAGCAGGGAGATCACCGCTCACTGCTCCCTCGCCACTCGCGGCCATTTTATTCTTAAAACTTTTGGCGGAACACCAATTGGGAAACACTGCTCTAGAATATAAGCTGGTTTGAAAAGGGCGCTCAACACACTCTGTTCCTGTGCGTACAACTCGTCCTGGTGCAAATACATATCTCCGTCCCCGGTCTGCCTGTTCCCCTCCTCCCAAGTCCCTGTCTGGAGGGCAGTGGGAGGGCGAAGCTTCAATATGCTGCTCCTTCTGTCCTGTTTCTGAGGAGTTACCATGAAAAGACTGAAAGCATGACAACAGAGGAGTAAACACAGTCACTGACTGGGCTGCTTCCAGTGCCCCCAGCCCCCACCTGTGTATGTTTGTGTTTATTAGGCAGTATGTGTGTGTGTGTGTGTGTTAGGCAGTGTGTGTGTGTATTATGCAGTGTCTGTGTGTGTTTTAGGCTATGTCTGTGTGTATTAGGTGGTGTGTGTGTCTGTTAGACTCTGTGTGTGTGTGTGTATGTATTATGCAGTGTATGTGTGTCTATTAGACTGTGTGTGTATGTATTAGGCAGTGTGTGTCTCTCCTGGATAGTTTGTGTATGTATTAAGAAGTGTATTTAACCCCTTAAGGACACATGACGTGTGTGACATGTCATGATTCCATTTTATTCCAGAAGTTTGGTCCTTAAGGGGTTAAACATAATATATTGCAATTATGTATAAAGCATGCAGTTTGTATCAGGGATGAGGAATTGATATCACCCAACGCCTGAGACATGCAGTTCCGGGTATCAGAAAGATTATTTTTATTCTTCTTTTACGGCTGCATCGGTTAAGTTGGTGTCAAGCAGTGAGTGTATATCTGACAGGCATACCCCGATGCCGTAACTGGGCCTTACTGCAGCTCACAGGGAGATGTGAAGAGCGGCAGCATCCAACTGCTCCTCACAATGCTCAAGACTCATGGCCACCAAGATTCGGTGTGACGCCATACCCGGCAGCCAAAAAAAAGGGCAGAGGAAGCATGGGACAGGCTGCTGCAGGTAATCTGTACTGTGTGTGGGTGTCACTGTATGTAGTTTGTGTGTGTATGGGTCAGTGTGTGCCAGTGTGCAGTGTGTATGAGTATGGGTCAGTGTTAATGTGCAGTGTGTGTGTATGGATCAGTGTTAGTGAGTGTCAGTCTGCGTATGGGACAATGTTAGTGAGTGTAAGTGTGCAGTGTGCTTCTGTATGGGTTAATGTATTAATGTATGAGTCATTGTTTTGTGTATGGGTTCACATTAGTCCATTGGACAAGTAGATTTTTTTTAAAAATCCATACACCTCTATATATCTATAAAGCAGTGTGTGTGTGTGTTTGTATTAGGCAGTGTGTGAGAGTATTTATTAGGCAGTGTGTGAATACAAGACAGTTTGTCTGTTGATGTCTGTTGATGTATGCGTTACATGTTTGTAATAATCATATATTTCAATGTAAAGATAAGGCAGTTTGTGAGTATGTATTTATAAAGCAGTTTGTGTGTATGTTTTAGGCAGTGTGTGAGTATGAGAGTTTATGTGTGAGTATGAGGCCGTTTGTATATGTATTAGAAAGAGTTTGTGAGTATGAGGCAGTTTTTATGTTTTGCTTTATGTATGTATTCAGAAGTTTCTGTGTGTGTACTAGGCAGTTTGTTTGTGTGCATCTATGTATAAGGTACTTTCTATGTGTGTATGTAATTGGCAGTGTACCTGTGTGTGTGTGTGTATGTTTGTTGTAGCGGATGGCACTGGGCTGTCCTGAGAATTACATGTGTTTGAATGCATTCGTGTAAAATAGCAAAGTTATATGTGTTAAATGTATTGTATTCGTCTGAATGTTAGGTAGTTTCATTCCCTTAGTTTGTTCGAATGAAACTACCGAACAGTCAGACCTCCCCTGTGTGAAGTGTGCCTTCAATTACCCGTTGCAACATTGTTGCGAATGGGTAATTGACAAGCTGAGTAGCCGTCCTTTGTCCTCGGGGGTGGCCGCCATTCGGGAAACGAACACGTGGCGGCGGCCATTTTCAAACTCCCGAGTAGCGGTGTTTTGCCGTTGAGTGTCTGGAACTCAAATCGGGCACTCGACTAGGCGAACACCGCTGAGACCTCCACAAGCCCGGTCAGTTCGGTTCCAAACTACCGAACGGCCCCTCGTTCGGTAGATAGAAACAACCGAACGAGGGGATTCAGGCGAACCCTCCCTAGTCTCTGTAGCAAGAGGCTTTCGTGCAGTTTATTCCCTTACTCCAGGACCAACCGCAGGGCCCCATCGCATGGAACCCCATTCGGCTGTTCTCTCCAGTGCGGTCGGTCATTTTATTCCCTCCATGAATCTCCCGAACCCCTGGTCTGATCTGGGTGATTTTTGGATATGTTGTTCACCCAGATCAGGGCTACCAGGGGATGTATAATTTAAAGTGGTACCCCTAAGTTTAAGGGTACATCCAGAAACGGGGGGAATCGGTGTGCTGGATAAGTGGATTATGATGCAGGCTGAGGGGAGGAGATGTGTGGGAGGTTACCAGAGCAGGATTGGCTACTGTACAAATTAATGGAAATCCCTCCCTTGCATGGGAGCAGGCTTTATAAGGCCACTGTGTGAATAAATCTTTAGTTCTGCTCCTGATACTGTGTGTCGTCCAATTATTGGGATTGCTGTTGGGATACTGCTGTGTTATTTTGCCTGCTGGATACTTTACCCTATGGATTTATAATTGCTAAAGTGGAGATAGGTTGTGTAATACCAGCTCTCCGCTACATATGTATTATGCAATGTGCGTGTTTATATGTATAAGGGTGTGTGTGTGTGTGTGTTGCAGTTTGCTAAGAGAGAGGAATACTCCACCCACCTAAAGTATTTCAGCTTGCTGAAGTGCTTTCTATGTCTGGTGTTTGTCATTTTTTTTTGTCAGTTTATAAAAGGGGTGATTTCAATAGAAATCAGACCTTTTATAATTGGGGGAAAAAATTTTTTTCCCTGTCTGTCAAACAGCTGGTAAGGTTTTCTTTTACTTCCTTTAGCTCCACAGAGCTAACAGAAGAGACAGACGTGCTGTACTGGCATGCGCCTGCCTTCCATCTTTCTCAATGAGCTGAACTGGAGCTCAGTGGGAAACAGAACATCTGTGATTGAATGTGCATAAGCACAACTGTGGCCCCAAAACAGAGGCTTCTCAATGAGAAGCCTCTGATTGGAGGGCTTGCAAAAAAAAAAAGCATATTTCCTTTGGGGGTATATCTACTAAATTGTTAAAGGAAATCAGTGGAATGTTTACTTTTAGAGTTTAGTGCATTAACTTATGACATGATGGAACGATCTTAGAATTCCTTGCACCAGTCCTGCACAGACTAGAATAAAAGCTCCTGATTGATGTACCCTCTTCCTGGTCTGGTCTGGCTGGATCTCTCAGGTGTTCCCATTTTCCAGTGGCCTTGCAAAAGAACAAAGAGGTATCTTTTTATTTTTATTTTATTTTTTTTATTCTACGCTGTGCATATATTTTTATGTAATATCTGTGAAATTCTATTGAAAATTTGGGTCATGTTCAGCGTCTAATAATAATATGGATTATTGATGTGTTCGTTCATTAATCACCAAATTGTTGTGAATTAAAAAAAGAATGCAAAGTTTAGGCTAAAGTAGCAGAACTACAACTGTAACTAAGTTGGAGAATGTTTCCAAATCGGCTATTTTAGTCTAGCTTTTTTAATTTGGTTTTCAGTTTGCTAGTGAACAGACCCCCCAGTGAACTAAACACGCTTTTTCTCCTGGATATATATAGCATCAGATGGGTGTCAGACTCTCTCGGAGGAAAGTAATGCCCCTTCGCTTGTAATGCTATGTGCAATATATGTACATTCGATACACTATGTCTTTGTGAACATTTGCTAATTGAATTGGATGTAGTTATGGTATGAGTGTGGGTTTATTTTAACTCGGCAAGATGCATTATCTGTAAATAGAGCTGCAGATGATTGAAATGTTTGGGGTCTGACTTGCACACCTGGCCTGGAGATGACTAATGTTAAACAGAAAATGCAATGCTTGATGGACGCAAGATTGAGATCTACAAATAGGATTATTTGTAACAGTTGATGGGGCATGATGTTACTCAGTCTTAATGTCATACTTTAATTTTTTCCACAGTAACCAGATTGCAAATAAACAAACCTCTACGCTTTACACGGAATGAATCCAGTGTATTAAACATAGCGGTTTGTTTTTCGTCATCCATCTTTTAAATCACTATTCTAATTAATATGGTTGCCAACGAATGAACTTATTTTATTTTCTGCATTGCCTGCTAGTATAAACAAGATGGAAAAAGCATACATGCCAACAAATAACACACACATATAGTAAAAGTACTTACCTCTTTCTAACCCTTATTCCAAGTGCAGCCCCCTATCTTTAACAATCTCCTGGCACTTTGACCAGTTAAAACACTTTATATAATACTTTACCTACACATCTTCTGCCAGTGTATGACTGTAAACTTAAAGGGACACTGTAGTCACTATAACCACTTTGTCTCTTTGAATTGGTTATTGGCACTGTCCCTCCATTCAGTGTTGCACCATTTTTGTGCAGTATGCCACAAAATAAGAGTCCCTGGCCACCCACAGTCCGGCCCCTTCTGTATGTGTAGCTAAGGCAGATATTACACACCTCCTTGTTGTCATACCCATTCATACCATCAGTTGGAGCTCTGACAGGTTAAAAGCAGTCAGCTGACACTCTCAGCCAATCAAAGCTGCCCATTGCTGCTCAGGGTAATACTTCCTTATTAGCCAAAGCAGCACAGAGGGGATGGACTGCCGTGGTCTCTTGTTTAGCATTAAAACATTACAACATTAAAAACTGTTTAATGCTGAAAGAAATGATGGCACCAGGGCAGGGCCGGACTGGCCCACCGGGATACCTCCCGTGGGTCACGGCCTGGGGCCGTCAGCGCTCCGGGTCAAGCACAATAGAATGCCCTCGGCAGCCGCCTGCTAAGAGCCGGGCTAAGCCAGAAGCCATTCGTCCATAGATGGTCGAGGAGCCGAGTGTAGCACTTCCCGTCCAAGTCGTTACAGGAAACAGAAACCCTGTTCCGCGCGGAGTTTCTGTTTCCTGTTACCGACCGGACTGACAGGAAGTGCACACTGAGTGTGCACCTTCCTATCACTCCGGCCGGCCGGCCACCGCGGACCGGAGTGCAGCTCGGCCACGCTACAGGGGAGGGGGTAAGAAGAGAGGGGGGGATAAAGCAGGGGAAATCAAGCAGCAGGGAGGAGGGGGAATAAGAAGAGGGAGGGAGGGGAATAAGATGGGGAGGGAGGGGGAATAAGATGGGGGAATAAGCAGGGGAGGTACAAAAAGAGGTATGGGAGGGGGAATAAGATGAGGGGGGGGGAATAAAAAGAGGGAGGGGGGAAATAAGAAGAGGGAGGAGGATAAGATGAGGGGAGGGGGGGAATAAGCAGAGGGGAGGGAGGGATAAGAAGAGGGAGGAGGGAATAAAAAAGAGGAGGGGGAATAAGATGAGGGGAGTGGAGGGGGAATAAAAAGAGGGGAGGGGGAATAAGCATGAGGGAGGGAGGGGAATAAGATGAGGAGGAGGGATAACAAGAAGAGGCGGGAGGGAATAAGAAGAAGGGAGGGGGAATAAGATGAGGGGAGGGAGGGATAAGAAGAGGGGAGGGAGGGAATAAGAAGAGGGGAGGGATGGATAAGAAGAGGGGAGGGAGGGAATAAAAAGAGGGGGGAATAAGATGAGGGGAGGGAGGGGAATAAGAAGAGGGGAGGGGGGAATAAGAAGAGGGGAGGGATGGATAAGAAGAGGGGAGGGAGGGAATAAAAAGAGGGGGGGGGATAAGATGAGGGGAGGGAGGGGAATAAGAAGAGGGGAGGGGTGAATAAGAAGAGGGGAGGGATGGATAAGAAGAGGGGAGGGGGGAATAAGAAGAGGGGAGGGGGGGAATAAGAAGAAGGGGCAGCTCTATAGGACAGGGGCCAAGACAGGGAGCTCTTTCACACTACGCGCGCACACACACACAATGCATCCCTATACATACACAGAAACACAACATGCTTCCCTTACACACAGAGAAACACACAATGCATCCATTACACACACACACACACAATGCAACCCTTACACACAAAGACAATGCATCCTTTGCACACATACACAGAAACAGACAATGCAAACCCGTACACACGCATGCAAACACACACACTTCTTTTCTTACATACACACAGAAACACAATGCATCTCATGCACACACATACAGACACACACCTTGCATCCCTTATGCATACAAACACAGATTCACACAATGCATCCCTTACACACAACCAGAAACACATAATACATCCCTTATACACAAATACACACTGCTTCCACTACACACAAACACACTGCATCACCTGCACAAACTGGTAACCCTAAACACTACATACCATAAGCACACATATTAGATCCTCTACAATAACACATAACACATCCCCTACACACTCCACTCCCTGTGAGCGAACTCATGGGTGGGTGGAACTTATGAGTGGGCCTTATGGGCATACTCACCGTCAGGCCCTGGGGCCCAGACCTTGAGCTGTGTAAGGGGCCCCAAAAAATTGAGCTGCTTCCAATTCTCCCAGAACATTGAATTTTGTGACCACAGTTGCAAACAGCCTCCAGAGATCCTGTTCTACTCCAGACCAGTGGAGCCAAACTGCAGCCCATCATCATCCTCATCTGCTTGTAAGTAGGCAATCTAGTATATTATTAGTGACACTAATCTATAATTTACCTCACATTAAAGGGACACTATAGCTTAATGAAGTGGTTCTGGTGTCTATAGCTGGTCCCTGCAGGCTTTTTAATGTAAACACACACTGTGTGCAGCACTGGCGTTAGTTCATATGGCAGATCATATGGGTGGGGCATTGTGATGTGACATGTGGGGGCAGCAAATTTTTATTTTGTCTAGGGCGGCAAAAATCCTTGCACCTTCTCTGATCCTGGGCAGGTGCACCAGTCTACTTGACTGGTTTTGCCCCCCAGGCCTAAGGCTGCCAGCCCTCCCCTGGCCGCTGGGGAGGTCTTTTGGCGGCCGCTGGCGGACTTGTCCTGGCGGCCGCTGAGGGAGCTGCGCGAGCTGCGCTGGCTCTGCTCCCCAGCACGCAGCTGAATGAGACCGGCACCGGAATATGACGTCATATTCCGGCGCCAGTCTCATTCAGCAGCGCGGGAGGGCACTAACACAGGAAGCACCTCTAGTGACCGCCTGAGTGACTGTCACTAGCAGTGTCACTTTGAAGCAATGTAAACACTGCCTTTTGTCTGAAAAGTCAGTGTTTACGTTGAAAAGCCTGTAGGGACATGCTATAGACACCAGTACCACCACATTAAGCTGTGTGTGTGCGTCTGCTAGTGAGTGAGCTTGCTTGCATGCGTGTGCCTGCTAGTGAGTGAGCTTGTGTTTTATGTCAATGAGCTGATGTATATCAGTAAGATTGTTTGTCTATGAGGCTGTGTATCAATGAGCTTGTGTGTGTCACTGAAATGTCAGTGAAATTGCCTGTGTCTGCATGTGCGTATGCTTACTGTATAATTAAACGTTTTACCCTGAAAGGACCAATATTTTATATTAGAAAAAGCAATATATATATATATATATATATATATATATATATTACTCAATCATCTGTCCTGGCAAGACATAGCCTTACATATTACACGCGACAATATATGGCGCCGTGACTTATGGGGCTGGCACAAATTTTTTTTCCAGGGCTGCTTTGTATCCCCAGTCCGGCCCTGCACCAGGGGACTCCATACACTATAACCAGTTTAATGAGATGAGGCAGATACAGTGCCTACAGTGTCCCTTGAATATAACTTTACTAAAGTAAGTGTGGCCTAGGCCCATGACTAATTTTGGGTAAGGCATTGGACGCAGCTTGCTTTATTTATTTCCTCGTTTGTTTAAATATGACATACAGTATAACATAAATTATAACTATTTCCCTGCCTGTTGCTAGACCAACACAGCAGGTAGCAAGCTACGCCATTTTGTAACCAAGAGCCTTGTGTTCTGGGGGCAGTTTCAGCCTTTGCAAACCACGGCTCTCTCAAAGTACACTGTGGGCATCCATCAATTTTAAAATACTAGCTTGAACAAAGGGTACCTGTGACAAATAATAATACATAATACAGGGAGAAGGATGAGAATATCAATGTGTGACCCACCCAGTTTGGAACTGGGTGAAGCCCCCTTTACCATCACAGGCTCAGTACCTGTTTGGGTGCAAAATTCATTATAAAACTCCAGTAATTACAAATCTTTCCCTTTTCTCTGTTCTCGATTGATAATTTTAATTATTAATATTATTGTTGCTAGTTTTTTTAAAGTGCCAACAGATTTCACGGTGCTGTACAATTTCGGGAAAAGGCAGTACAATATACACAGACCAATACAAAAGGTGAAGAGGGCCCTGTCTACGAGCTAAGATTTAGCCACTGAAGCTCTTTCGTAGATTATGGTATTGGAACAGGGTGGTGAGGGGGTGGATTTACCCCCTCTCCCCCTAAATTATTAATTGCCCCTTGTGTACTCCCCTGCCTAGAGCACCAGCACTCAGGGGGGATTCTTCAACTAAGCAGACCATCTCAGGACCAGAGATGATCCAATGCAGAGCTGTCAGGTTTTCTATCAGGTCTACAACCGTTTCATCGCCTTTTACTGATACGTTATTTTGTTCATGCGCCAGATCAATAGTAATAGCAATGAATGCACAATTAGAATTTTTTGTGACTTGCCAGTAAGTAAATCTCACCTTTACCTGCCCCACCATCCCGGCCAGCGGCGATATCATTGTCAGGGGTCTTTGGGAATTCGTAAAGTTTTCAGACAGTAACAGTGCCGCTTTAAAAGTGACCATTTCATGTATAGTTCTCCACAGTTTTTGTTGTCGTGAAGTATTCATTAACAAAGTTAGAATTCAATGTAAATTTGAAGTGCATTTCAAATTTAAAGTAACAGGAAAAAAAAAGAGCTGGAAAAGTTTAGCCCTGGTTCCATTCAACTACTCTGGCCTTAATTTTGGAATTCACTTCGATTTCACCTTGAATTCTTACTTCAATAAATAACATTGTGCCATATTATAGCTATCCTCCTTTAAGACTGGTATTTCATGCACCAGGGCACAGGGCAAAAATCAAGAATTACAATTTACAGTAACTTGTTCTATACAACTGTAAAACTATAAATTATACAGCATGAGGAAGTCATTTGAGATTTAGCCTTTACATTTGGTAAAAGGGAACGAAACAGACCAGTCTCAGACACTCAATCCAAAAACCTACAGTAAACCAACTTAATTTCCTGTTACAGTACAACCACGAGCTTGAAAAACAGGAGAATGTACATCTCAACAGTTCTCCTTCTTTGCCCTAATATTTAATTTTGGTTACTGTGCCAACAGGGATCATAGATTTACAGTTAAAACACTGGAAAATGGAATATTGTTTATTGTACAGACATCCTGAAGAGGAACTGTCATATTTTTAATATGAATTTTTAAATATATATATATATATATGTGTGTGTCTATTAGTTTTATATATATATTTTAAGACAGACAGACAGATATAGGTAGATAGACAGACAGATAGACAGGCAGACAGATAGATTTTTAGACAGTTTTAGTTTATGCAAGCATTTAGTGAAGAAGATAAAAAAAATCATACAAATTTAAAGGAACACTCCAGGTACCATAATCACTACAGTGTGCAGTAGTGATTATGGTACCAGGCGTGCTCTGTTATCTCCCTATTGTAAGTACTCAAACCACTTTAGGGTGCCTATAAGGAATAGTAGAAAGGGGTAGCATTGGCAATGGCAACAATGCTGGGGACAAAGCGCACTTACTCTTACTCACTGGGATACTACTAGTCATCTTTTTAGTAGTAGCCGTAGTGCTAGCCTTAAACAGCTTTGCTAGTTTTCATTTCCCATAGAAAGTGCTGGTGGTGCTGGGCTTTGCTGTACTGTTATTTGTGCCTTTCCTTGACCAGAATCTTGCACCAAGGGCCTGAAATAGGATAGGACCAAGAGCCTCCTAGGCTGTGAGTCTGACATAGCAGCAGAACTAGTTGCCCGACTAAACTGACGCAAAGGCTGCGTACTAGAACTGCTACTACTGGTGGTAGTGGTGGTGGTGGTGGCTGGAGCCTGAACCTCGCTTATTTTACCAGAGAGAAAAACGTAGGAGGATCCATTTAGAAGTTTGATATAGTAAGAAAAGAAGTTTAGGAAAATAAGAAAATTATTTACGGTGCTTGGTGTTAACATACTGTTTGTTTGTTTGTTTGTTTGTGTGATGATGTGTGTGGTGTTTTGAAACTATGCTTTATTTAAAAAATAATGTACGATTGGAACTATGCTGCTATAGATCAGCACAGTTCAAAATAATATATATATATATTTTTTTTAAATATAGAGAGACTAGTACTGAGGCAGATTTTTTTTACTTCGATGCTTTTTGAGAGACTATGCAAATCTGCCCTAAGTGCCGTTTGCTGTCTGCCAACAAGTGCTCCCTGCACGATTACTTCAAACAGAGACACAGGATAGACTATGAGAAAAATTATCATTATTATAAATTTTCAATTGTTAAAAAAAATGTATCTAGAAATATATACTATTATTTAAATTTGAAATAAATACTACTACTTCTGCTAATACAATTCATTTTTTCCACTTTTATCAATTTCCTTATTTGAGACCTCTCTGTTTTAAGCCAAAAATATTTTATTACAGTGGTGATAGCATATAAGCAGATTGGTATGTAGTATATAGCCAATATATGCCTTTAATTTGTTTAAGTAATATTGTTCAAAAAAATATCATATTGTTGTGGCCTTTCTTAAATGTATTTGGTTGTGTACATTTATATAAATAGTTTTCTAGATTTTCCCTTTTTTATATATTTTTTCTCTCTTTTTCCTTTTTATATTGGGACTTTAAAACCGGTGTTATTGAGCGCAAGGACTAATGGACAATATAGTTTGTTTATCTACACGAATGGAATATAGGAGTGATGTGCAGGAATAGCCAGATACGTCACTTCCGCCATCCGTATGAATGACAGGTATACGAACGGCACACAGAGTTAGACCAATGCGCCATTTCCGCCATTCGTACGGATGGACGTACAAATGATCATTTACAGCACCTGGTTCGTATCACGCCCATGACCGAACGAACATTTAATTTGACAAAAGAATCACAGAACAGCCCTTTATAACAGGGGATAAAGGATGGAAGAAAAATACCAATTGAAAAAGCCTGTAGATTGGTAGACTCCAGCTTCCATTGATCTGGTGCTGAGTGCCTGTTACTGGGCTGCTAGTATAAGTGCCTCAGTGCTGTCTTTTAGTCCTGCCTTTTCCAACCACTGGTAGGATTTTGTCATGTGAGCCACACCCACTATTTGCCAGTGGTACACCCGATGGAGAGGTTTGTCTTGCCAAGGAACCTCCTCTTTTTCTGCATCCTCTATCTGAAGATGGCTCCCAAAGATTAGCAGTTAATCTTTGGGAGCCATCTTCATAATGCACTTGTGTATACCCTGTGTTTCATCCAGGTCTGTGGCCTTGACACTCATCAGACCCCGACCTCCTTCCTTCCGGCAGGTGTACAATCTCTGGGTGCTGTATTTTGGGTGGAATCCTCTATTTATAGTGAGTAGTTTCCTGGTCTTGACATCCATGGTGACCAGTTCTTCTCTTTGCCAGGTTATTATTCCAGCTGGGTACCTGATGACCAGTAGGGCATATGTGTTGATGGCTTGGATCTTGTTCTTGCCATTGAGCTGGGGCTTCAGGACCTGTCTGACTCTTTTGAGGTACTTGGGTGTTGCTATTCTCCTTGCCTCTTCCTCATGGTTGCCATGCATTTGTGGTAACCTGAGATACTTGTAGCTGTTCTCTACATCTTCTATTTGGCCTTCTGGAACTTCAACTCCTTCTGCCCTGATCATCTTCCCTCTTTTTGCTGTCATCCGCCCGCACTTCTCTAGTCCGAACAACATTCCGATGTCCTTGCTGTATATCCTAGTAAGGTGGATCAGTGAGTCAATGTCTCGCTCATTCTTGGCATACAGCTTGATGTCATCCATGTAGAGTAGGTGGCTGATGGTGACTCCACTCTTGACCCTGTATCCGTATCCACTCTTCTTGATGATCTGGCTAAGGGGGTTGAGGCCTATGCAGAACAGCATTGGTATATTTGATGTTCACTTGAGTGATTGTCCTGGAATTGACTTCTATAGTGGTTTTCCACTTGCCCATCGAGTTCTTGATGAAGGCTCTTATTGTCTTGCTGACTTTGTAGAGAGCCAAGCATTCCAGTATCCATGTGTGTGGCATTGTGTCACAGGCTTTCTTGTAGTCAATCCAGGCCGTGCACAGATTGGTCTGTCTGGTCTTAGAATCCCTTGGTCTACCAGTAGTTGGTGTTTTGATCCTCTGGTGTTGTTTCCAATCTGATTCTAAATATTGCTCATATATTGACTCGTATGCCCTTGGATCTTGGAGGCTACGATGCCTGACAGGAGTTTCCATGTTGTGGGAAGGCAGATTATTGGTTGGTAGTTGTATGGTGTTGTTCCCTTGTGAGGGTCCTTCATGACCAGTATTGTTCCGCCTTGTGTTAGCCAGTCAGGGTGGAAGCCTGTTGCTTGTAGCTGATTCATTTGCACTGCTAGGTGTTCAAGCAGCGCTGTTAACTTCTTTATCTAGTAGTTGTAGATCATGTCAAGTCCTAGGGCTGACCAACTCTTTATGTGTGCTGCTCTCTGTTGGATATCTTCAACTGTGATGGTGACTGGTTCCTGTTCTGGCAGAATGCAGTGGTCTGCTTTCAGGTCTAGTAGCTACTGGGCCTCGGTGTTATGAGATGCTTCTTTCTCCCAGATATTCTTCCAGAACTGTTCAGTCTCCGCTCTGGGTGGGTCTTGCGAGGAGATGTGGTGGTTACCATGTAGCTGTGCATACACCTTGGATGGTTTTTTGTTAAGAGGGCGTTTCTCTTAGCCTCTGGTCTCTGGTGTATCTGCTCAGTCTGGTTGCCAGTGCTGTCAATCTTTGCATAACTGTTTCCAGCGCCTCTGGTATGGGCATATCCTTGTATCTACGCAGCAGCCAGGATCTATCTTTAATCTTTCCACCTCTGTTAAGTTGATCCAGCTTACGAACTTCCTTCCGTGTTGTCTTTATCTTGTCATCTAGTTGTAGTCTCTATGGTGGGCATTGCTTCTTATTGAGCCTGATCTTGTAGTCAAGTAGCTGGAGGAACACTAATGCTGTGGCATATGGGAGCCTGTTGGTCTCTGTGATGGTGCTGGATGGGATTGTGGATAATGCTTCATTAACTGCAGCTAGCATGCTGTCTGGTGGTTGCTTTCCAGTGATCTTCGGTAGTATTGTCCGCTGGTCAACGACTGCTAGTTTTTCAAGGATCATTTCCCTTATATCTTTTGTTATGCCATCTTGGGGTATGGATTAAGGTTGGCAATTCTCTGCAGGTAAGAATGTGGGTAGGGGAATTTCTTCCCCCTCATGGTGCATGGTTGATTTCTTCTGTAGTCCATTTATTTCCAGTTGTAACACTAGATTTCTCTTGAAGATGTTCAAACAATGTATAACCAGCTGTTTTGGTGCTAGGGTAGATGATGGTCTCTTATTCATTCACAGCTCCCACATACATTTCATGTAGCCTCTCTCATTGGGTCTGCTGTTGTAGTAGCATTCAGGCAGGTCTAGATTCTCGCTCCGTGTCCAGGAATGATTTGTTCCAGTAGCCCATTTGTCATTTGATTGCCCTGGTTCCCTAGCATCTGACGCGGACCTTGTTAATGCGGGCAACGTCCGAGCCGACTCTCTTGGTTCATGTTGCTCTCATTTTATTGAGCAATCTAACGATATATACCCTGCCCACCTCAATATACACTGCTCAAAAAAATAAAGGGAACACAAAAATAACACATCCTAGATCTGAATGAATTAAATATTCTTCTGAAATACTTTGTTCTTTACATAGTTGAATGTGCTGACAACAAAATCACACAAAAATAAAAAAATGGAAATCAAATTTTTCAACCCATGGAGGTCTGGATTTGGAGTCACACTCAAAATTAAAGTGGAAAAACACACTACAGGCTGATCCAACTTTGATGTAATGTCATTAAAACAAGTCGAAATGAGGCTCAGTAGTGTGTGTGGCCTCCACGTGTCTCTATGACCTCCCTACAACGCATGTGCATGCTCCTGATGAGGTGGCGGATGGTCTCATGAGGGATCTCCTCCCAGACCTGGACTAAAGCATCTGCCAACTCCTGGACAGTCTGTGGTGCAACGTGACGTTGGTAGATGGAGCGAGACCAGATGTGCTCAATTGGATTCAGGTCTGGGGAACGGGCTGGCTAGTTCAGAGCATCAATGCCTTAGTCATGCAGGAACTGCTGACACAGTCCTGCCACATGAGGTTTGGCATTGTCTTGCATTAGGAGGAACCCAGGGCCAACCGCACCAGCATATGGTCTCACAAGGGGTCTGAGGATCTCATCTCGGTACCTAATGGCAGTCAGGCTACCTCTGGCGAGCACATGGAGGGCTGTGCGGCCCCCCAAAGAAATACCACCCCACACCATTACTGACCCACTGCCAAACCGGTCATGCTGGAGGATGTTTCAGGCAGCAGAACGTTCTCCATGGCATCTCCAGACTCTGTCACGTCTGTCACATGTGCTCAGTGTGAACCTGCTTTCATTTGTGAAGAGCACAGGGCGCCAGTGGCAACTTTGCCAATCTTGGTGTTCTCTGGCAAATGCCAAACGTCCTGCACGGTGTTGGGCTGTGGAAGTCGGGCCCTCATAACACCCTCCTGGAGTCTGTTTCTGACCGTTTGAGCACACATGCACATTTGTGGCCTGCTGGAGGTCATTTTGCAGGGCTCTGGCAGTGCTCCTCCTGTTCCTCATTGCACAAAGGCGGAGGTAGCGGTCCTGCTTCTGGGTTGTTGCCCTCCTACGGCCTCCTCCACGTCTCCTGATGTACTGGCCACTACGCTGACAGACACAGCAAACCTTCTTGCCACAGCTTGCATTGATGTGCCATCCTGAATGAGCTGCACTACCTGAGCCACTTCTGTTGGTTGTAGACTCCGTCTCATGCTACCACTAGAGTGAAAGCACCGCCAGCATTCAAAAGTGACCAAAACATCAGCCAAGATGCATAGGAACTGAGAAGTGGTCTGTGGTCACCACCTGCAGAACCACTCCTTTATTGGGGGTGTCTTGCTAATTGCCTATAATTTCCACCTGTTGTCTATCCCATTTGCACAACAGCATGTGAAATTGATTGTCACTCAGTGTTGCTTCCTAAGTGGACAGTTTGATTTCACAGAAGTGTGATTGACTTGGAGTTACATTGTGTTGTTTAAGTGTTCCCTTTATTTTTTTTGAGCAGTGTGTATATATATATATATTGCGAAATGACTGTCCATGATTGGTTAACTGGCTTTGCAAATCTTCCTGAGTTGTGTTTTAAAGCTGTTGTATACAGCAGACACATGTATACAGTGGAATAAATTAGGCAAAAAGAGGGTTCTTTGTTGAACTAATCCACTTATGCCAACCCAGAATCTCCTGCAGTAAAAACAGCACTGTAAATGTGAGATTTCTGTGGGAAAAAGCAAATCTTCTGGCCTGTATGCAGATCTGGGTATACGTTTAACAATGTATTTACTATACACTCCCTTCAGATTAAAGGGGTTTTTCAATCACATTTTTTCCCACCATAACTCTATTGGTTTGTAAATGCTATTGTAAATGCTATATATTGCATCACCACTCCTCTGCAACCAATCTCATTTTTATACTTGCCAACATTGGCAAGTTTGCTCTCTGTACCATAACTTTCCAGTAGTGCAAAGTTCTTATGGTGCTTAGAGTGACCCTTTAACCAGTAACACATAACCAAATATATTTATGATGGTCAGAATGTCTAGAACCATATAAACTCTACCCTTCCCTCTGGCATTTATTGTAGTAACTGCTGCACTCCATTATCTCCAGAGTTGCTCCATCTTGGGCTGGGATTATGTGTCACTGGGTTTGCTGTTGGGAGTTATGGAAATGTGGGTTTTTGTATGTCCGACACCGCTTGTGGTATCCCAGATGTTTCTTATATCTAAGTCACTCCTTGCCCATTTTCGATGCAGTATGTGCATTATTGGTATGCCATTTGTTAAGTATCTCCTGTGCTGCTGGTGCTCTGTTCCATCTAGGTGGTTTTGTAATTTGCATATTCAGTTAAATTTGTACATTATGGTTTATGCAGACAGGGACATATTTCTTGTCAGCGCTTGTCTTCCTCACCCCTTTATGAATAAGATAGTGTGTTATTTTAGTGCCTGCATGATTCCGCATGTGATTTTGTGTTATATATTGTCATTAAGTGTGTCGCCATAAGTGTGATGTAAGGCTAGTCCTGAGTGTGAATAAATAGTTGTGTGCTACTTCCATTGGGTACTGTGTGTCCTGCCTGGATTGTTTAGAGATTCCAGTGTTTTTGGATCTATTTGCTAGTCGAGGAGGACGGGAGGGACAGGTAAGTGTCGGGGGAGGGGGAGGGGCAAACCATACACACTGCTCACCTTCCCAGCACTTATTACACACACTGCATTCACTATCCATTATACACACAAGCTGCATTCACTACGCAAACACACTGCATTCACTACGCAAACATACACTTATACATGTGTGTCAGTGTTTGTTTTGGTGTGTCTGTGTATCTGTATGTATGTGTGCCTGTGTGTGTCTGTGTTTGTATCTGTATGTGTGTCAGTATTTGTCTGTGTATGACTGTGTTTCTATGTAACTGCATGTGTGTAGCTATGTGTCTTTGTATCTGTATGTGTGCCAGTGTGTGTATATGTGAGTATATGTGTGTATGCGCATACATCTCAGCATTTCACCTAAACTACAAACAAATACAACCCTGCATCCAAATGTCAACACTACATATAAACACACCACCATATTCAAAAAGCGCAGTACAGAAAAATGCACGCCTGCATTCAAATGCCAATACGTGCAAACACACCCTTACATTCACTCACACATACTCCACACAAAAACATGCTTACATTAAAAATATACAAACACTGCTCAGTGCCAAATACATTTAAAAAAATTGTGGTACATTTTAAGTTTGGGGTGGGGGTGCCAAATAAAGGATCCACCCCGGGTGCCAAATGCTCCAGGTACGCCCCTGAGTGCAGGCAGAGGGGTTGCTACCTGGCTGGAAGGAAGATGGGCCTGCCCACTGAGATACAGATTGACCCCCATCCTCAGTTTGTATAACAAACTTGTAAAGGCCATTACCTGATATATAACAATAAAAATAAATATGTGAATAGATAATATTTCAATAGTAATGCAAGCTTGGGCTTTGGAAGAAAATCAAAAACAATAAGTTTGAATTTGTGCTTTTAGAACTATAACTGACTTAAGTTTTAGCTGCCCATCATTCTTTACTGACCTTAGTTTTTTTTTTTTCAAAGTGAATTATGTGAAAATTATGCCATACATGATCTGCAGTATGTTATTATGTTTCCAAAAATGTCTCTTCCAAAAAAATTGTAAAACATCTGCATCAAAGTGTTGCACAGTATATTTCATTAACTGTATCAGTGCCAGCGTGATGTTCATCACATGGTGTTACATATCCAAACTGGTGAGGAAAAATTGTTCCTGTGCTGGCTTTTAAACAATATGTACCCTGTTACACCTATATGCAATGCAATGAGAGTTCTCCTTTTTTGTTTAATTAAGTTTAAAGCTTAAAAACATTTTGTATGAATGAATCTTAAAAAAAGAAAAAAACACAATAAATATTTTTTTAAATGCATCACCCATTAGTGCATTAAAAAATCTCTGCTATTGTTTCCTTTTCTCTTCAGTAGTTGGGACACTGTTTTGCCTTTTATCCAACTGCTACTTTTCATTATGTATTTGTTTCTTTTAATATTCTTTGTTTCTTGCACCAATACGTGATAAGGTACATCGTATGCATTAAGGATTAGATAGAAGAGCATTTTTATAGAATGAAAACGAGCTCCGTTAACTAAATGACCTTCGCCTGCTGGCATTAAGTGAATGTTGGTAAGAGTATGAGAGGTGCATATTTTTTGTGGGTCCAGTGAGGAGAGGTCAAGGTATATACCCGACTTAGGGCCATTAAAAGATGGGGCTCTAAAAGGCTGAGTGTGTGCCGCTAGTGAATGTGTGGTGTCATCCCATGTACGCCATAGGAATGATGAGAGTATAGTAAGTGTAGGTGTAGAGCAACCTAAACTAATACTGGGCAGTGGCATTGACTACTATGATGTGAGGATTAATAGTAATTTTAATAGTGCCCAATAACCCCTGGGCACCACAGAAGGCGGGTGGAAGATATATACTTATTCCAGACATGGCCTTGATGATAGAAGAACTATGTGTCACGGGAGTCGTACCCCAACATGCAGGAAGAGTGGAAACCCACAAAAGACGTATTACCAAGCCTTAGAGTGTCCGGATTTAACTTATTAATATAGTATTAGATATGTGCAATTCGGTTCGGTCCGAATTTAAATTCGGACGAATTTCAGCAATTCAGACATTCGGATGCCGAACTGAAATGCCAAAGTGCCGAATTTCGGAAGTGCCGAAGTGCTTCAGATTTCTGAAAAGTGGAAAAACAGGAAAGGAAGGGAAAATTAAGTGAATGATGACAGGAATCTAACCCTACCTCCAACTCTACCCCTAATGCTACCCTTAACCCTACCCCTAACACCTGACCCTACCCCTAACCCCAACGCTAGTAGGGTTAAGGGTAGGGGTAGCAGTAGAGCTGGGGTTATGGGTTAGGTTAGGGGTAGGAATAAGGTTAGTGTTAGGGGTAGGGTTAGGCGTAGTGGTAGGGTTAGGGGTAGGTCTAGGGTTAGGGGTAGGGTTAGGGAATTGCTGAATTCCCAAAAATGCAGAAGTCCTGAATTTCGGAAGTGCCGAACCGAGCCGAAGTGCTGATTTTCGTAAGTGCCGAACCGTGCCAAAGTGCAGAATTTCGAAAGTGCCGAACCTATTTTTTTGCAAATGCACATCCGTATATAATATAATTAACAAGGTCAGGATAAGCCAAGGTCAGGAATACAGAAATACACAGAGTATATACAAAGTCAGGTCAGGATACCAGAAAATCATGAGTCAAATACAAATCTGGGTCAGAATACCAGAAATCACAAGTCAAATACGAAGCTGGGTCAGGATACCAGAAATCACAAGTCAAATACGAAGCTGGGTCAGGATACCAGAAATCACAAGTCAAATATGAAGCCGAGGTCAAACATAGGAAATCACAATCTCTAGGAGCACTAAACAAGGATCTATAAAGAAACCACAGTTCATGTCATCATTGCGATTTGAAACAGATTTAAATCTCAATGATGACATGATCACTATAAGAACGGGCGGGACGTTGGTAAAATCTATTTAAGAATGCGCCCTGTAAGTGGGCAGCGTCCGAAGGTCTTACTGTAGTGGCTGGGTGCCAGCAAACGCAGGGAAGCAATTCGTCAGTGCCTGAAGTGTAAGTATGATTTTTATTTACTGATGCCATGTGCCATGGCCGCTTAACCCCTTAAGGACACATGACATGTGTGACACGTCATGATTCCCTTTTATTCCAGAAGTTTGGTCCTTAAGGGGTTAAGGGAGATGACTACATGCTACATTATGTAAAACAAACAGAATCAACAACAAAAAGCAATAACTATATTTCAACTGGTAGATCTCCGTTGTGCATCAATTAGGGCTTCCATTTTGATCTGCATGGTCTGGTGGGAGGCCCTATAGAGCTCGATTTCCTCTGCCATGCCCATTGATTCTTGGTTTTCTGTGCAGTTATTAAACACTGTAAATACATTTAAAAAGATGAAAAATTAGCAGTCAATCCGAAAGAGTTATTATATTGTATATAGCGTTTTTATTTATAAATGACTATTTATATAGGTATCTTATCATGTCACATTTGCCAAAAAATGTACAAGATAGCCAAGCTGACCATTAGCCGTTCTTTACCAGCAACTCTCCCTAAGACAAACCCATGCGCTGAGTAGTGTTATTTTATGGACAGAGTGACCTGAGCTCAGTCTAATGATCCACTTGTAATGCATTTATTTTTGTTGTCCCAACAGTGGAGCACAAGACAACAAAACCAGGACAGCAGGATGTGGTCCCAGATTGCAGGTGATTGGATGGTGCCATTTGCAACATGATATGAAGTCCTGTATCTTATTAAGGGCATACTCCAAGTATTGTAAATTAAAGCGCTTACACCTGCTTATGACATATATATTAATATTCAGATATTTTGTAATATATGTATCTATTATTTATTTATTTATAAAATATTTTACCAGGAAGCATACATTGAGATTTATCTAGTTTGCAAGTATGTCCTGGGTTCACAAAACATTTCATTGATACAATAGGGCACAATAAAATACAAAAACAATATTAATACACAATATATACAAAATTTAACATAGAACAGATAGGAAATATATAGATCCCTCTGAGATATGTAGAGAGGGATCTCTTAAAGGACTTTAGGCTTGCGGAAGATTTGAAAGTGTGCAGGAGGTCGTTCCATAATTGCGGTGCTCTGTAGGAAAAGGAGGATAGTTCTGGTAATTGCTGAAGCATCGTCTGCATTCATTGATACAGTGTATATTTATTTAGATACCTTTGTTTGTGTCCACTTTCCCCTGCTGATGCTCCATAAGATTGCATGTTATTGAACTGCTTATTTTATATAGTGACATAGGCGTGCGCACGGGGTGTGCCGGGTGTGCCTGGGCACACCCTAATCCCCGTGCGCACCCCTATGGTTTGAGTCCTGCAGGAACAGCGTTCCTGCACTCTTTTGAGCAGGAACGCTGTTCCTGCAGGCACTCAGTGTCCCCCGTCTCACCTCTTGCCCCTGTCATGGGAGGGCAAGAGGTGATGATTCCCCCCACCCTGCAGCTCAGCCGCGGCGAGGGAGCTCTCTGCTCTCTGCTTCCTCTCGCCGCGCGCTGATGCCGGGAGCCGGAATATGACGTCATATTCCGGCTCCCAGCTCCAGCAGACAGCCCGCGCGGCGAGAGGGAGCAGACAGCAGAGAGCTCCCTCGCCGCGGCTGAGCTGGAGAAAGGCGCCCGCCCCACTGGACCCCAGGGACAAGTCCACCAGCACTCCAGGTAGGAGGCTGGGTGGACATTTAAAAAAAAAAATTAAAATATAATAATTTGTGTGTGTGTCTGTGAGTGTGTGTGTCTGTGAGTGTGTGTGTCTGTGAGTGTGTGTGTCTGTGAGTGTGTGAGTATGTGTCAGTGTGTGTCTGTGAGTGTGTGTCAGTGAGTGTGTGTGTGTGTGTGTGTGTGTCAGTGTGTGTGTGTGTGTCTGTGAGTGTGTGTGTCTGTGAGTGTGTCAGTGTGTGTCTGTGAGTGTGTGAGTATGTGTCTGTGAGTGTGTGAGTATGTGTCTGTGAGTGTGTGAGTATGTGTCAGTGTGTGTGTCAGTGTGTGTCTGTGAGTGTGAGTATGTGTGTGTGAGTCTGTGAGTGTGTGTCAGTGTGTGTCTGTGAGTGTGTGAGTATGTGTCTGTGAGTGTGTGTGTCAGTGAGTGTGTGTATGTGTCAGTGTGTGTGTGTGTGTGTGAGTATGTGTCTGTGAGTCTGTGTCTGTGTGTCAGTGTCAGTGTGTCTGTGAGTATGTGTCTGTGTGTGTGTCAGTGTGTGAGTGTGTGTCAGTGAGTGTGTGTGTCTGTGAGTATGTGTGTGTTTCTGTGAGTGTGAGTGTGTGTGTCTGTGAATATATATATACGTATATATATATATATATATATATACACACACACACACACACGCGCGCGTGTTTGTGCTTTAGGGTGCACACCCTAATGCAATAGGCTGCGCACGCCTATGTATAGTGATATATTTCCTTTCAAAGTCACTGTTTAGCAGATCCACCATCTCTGCTAGAAATATATTCATCTAACATAATATATCTATATCTATACGTATGTATCACGAATATTTTACGTGTTGGTATCTCCTCCTGGTTGAAGCAATGGATCGTTTTCTTTTTGCTTTCTTCATTATCCTTTCGTTCTATATATTCAGACTAAATAAAGTGCTGGTACTGGATTGGAGGTTATAGGAGGTGGGAACAGCCGGGGAGAGCATTCTGCTCAGGTAGGGTGGGAGCTTCCCAGAAAGGCTCTTAAACACAATGCTGGAAAGATGAAGGATTCCAGCGACAGCCAGTTTACTTCTTTTAGCATGTCACAATGGTGGGTCCTGTAATTATATTGTAGCACAAATCGGCAGAACGAGTTATACAATGTATTAAAGGGACACTATAGTCACCTGAACAACTTCAGCTTAATGAGGTTGTTCAGGTGAGAACTATAGCTCACTGCAGCCTTTCTCATGTAAACACTGTATTTTCAGAGACAATACAGTATTTACATTGAAAGCTAGGAACACCTCCAGTTGCAGTCACTCAGAGTGAACCAGAGGGACTTCTGAGTTGATGGAGGCATAATATGCCTCCATCCACTCAGATCTGCTGTGCATGAGCATCCTGTGATTCAGTATCTCCTCCCACTGCATGCAGACACTGATCTTTCCTCATAGAGATTCATTGATTCAATTCATTTCTATGAGGAGATGCTGATTGGCCAGGGCTGTGTTTGAATCATGCTGGCTCTGCTCCTGATCTGCCTCCTTGTCAGTCTTAGCCAATCCTATGGGGAAGCACTGTGATTGGATCAGGCTATCACATGTCAGCAGACTGCTTGTTGTTCCTGAGTCTAACAGCATGCAGATTTACAGCTTCTGGCTTGAATACAGTAAGATTTATAAGTATCTATAAGTATCTATTCATAAGTATTTCACAAATGGCATAAGGTATATCTGTAGAAAAGTTTTATGGAAGATTATCATGACTGCTTTATTTTGTAATATAAAATAGATAGTGTGTGCTTAAAAATTTATAACTTTACATCATATATTGACATTATTATTCATATGAAGTTTAAAAATAAAAAATATTTTCCTGATTAAAGGATTTGATCACCTGTATTGTCCATGTAATGGTGCTCTCTGACCAGTGGTGTCTTCTTATAATGATTGTCACCCATGTCCTTCTCACTTCCATAAGTCTCCATCATATATGGATATTCTGATTGCATCACACATGGAGCTTGCTAGAAGGGCCCATATTTTGCATTTCTTGAAGGAAGTGCTGGCGGCATTAAATTGAGGTCCACATTTTGGGTTCTCTTTTGTTTTGTGTAACTCATATAATCCTATATCTGTAAATCCACCTGTATTTGTTTTGGTTAATTTGCAAAGTGCTCTAAGAAATGGGCACAAGAAATGTACATAAATTTAAAAAATGTGAATAGTTTGCAGATGAATGCTTAATTTTGGAATCCTGGTTCTTTTTGTAATGGCACAAGATGAGCTAAAACCAGCTTGAGAACTGAGCGGGCATCCATCGAAGGGCAGACTAATTGAGCTGTTGTCCATTCTCAGCACTCTCTTGCAACTTGTTTTTTGCTCTCCTACTACAAAGAAGAGTTGGGCAAGCACACGTCCAGAAAAGCATTTGTGCCTCCAGTCCAGAGATGACCAGACTCCAGTAGCAACAAATAGCAGAAGAAGACTCTGGGCACAGGTCTAAAGTGTAGGCAGATTTGTGAGATGAAGAGCAGCAACATTTCGATTTCTTAAAGAGCCTTTATCAGAGCCTTTAATGTCAGGAATCCTGACCTTTGCTAATTGTACATTTACATTGACCTCTGTAGCCCAGACCTAGATATGTTTGTAGGCCATGTTCGGCCAAGGACAGTGCAGGGTGGGTGCCATGACAAGTAAATCTAACAACAACATTCTAAGGAGTTACACAGCTATTTACCAAAGTCATAATTCAAAGTGAATTTCAAATGTGTTCAAGTCCAACTACAGGGAGTGCAGAATTATTAGGCAAATGAGTATTTTGACCACATCATCCTCTTTATGCATGTTGTCTTACTCCAAGCTGTATAGGCTCGAAAGCCTACTACCAATTAAGCATATTAGGTGATGTGCATCTCTGTAATGAGAAGGGGTGTGGTCTAATGACATCAACACCCTATATCAGGTGTGCATAATTATTAGGCAACTTCCTTTCCTTTGGCAAAATGGGTCAAAAGAAGGACTTGACAGGCTCAGAAAAGTCAAAAATAGTGAGATATCTTGCAGAGGGATGCAACACTCTTAAAATTGCAAAGCTTCTGAAGCGTGATCATCGAACAATCAAGCGTTTCATTCAAAATAGTCAACAGGGTCGCAAGAAGCGTGTGGAAAAACCAAGGCGCAAAATAACTGCCCATGAACTGAGAAAAGTCAAGCGTGCAGCTGCCACGATGCCACTTGCCACCAGTTTGGCCATATTTCAGAGCTGCAACATCACTGGAGTGCCCAAAAGCACAAGGTGTGCAATACTCAGAGACATGGCCAAGGTAAGAAAGGCTGAAAGACGACCACCACTGAACAAGACACACAAGCTGAAACGTCAAGACTGGGCCAAGAAATATCTCAAGACTGATTTTTCTAAGGTTTTATGGACTGATGAAATGAGAGTGAGTCTTGATGGGCCAGATGGATGGGCCCGTGGCTGGATTGGTAAAGGGCAGAGAGCTCCAGTCCGACTCAGACGCCAGCAAGGTGGAGGTGGAGTACTGGTTTGGGCTGGTATCATCAAAGATGAGCTTGTGGGGCCTTTTCGGGTTGAGGATGGAGTCAAGCTCAACTCCCAGTCCTACTGCCAGTTCCTGGAAGACACCTTCTTCAAGCAGTGGTACAGGAAGAAGTCTGCATCCTTCAAGAAAAACATGATTTTTCATGCAGGACAATGCTCCATCACACGCGTCCAAGTACTCCACAGCGTGGCTGGCAAGAAAGGGTATAAAAGAAGAAAATCTAATGACATGGCCTCCTTGTTCACCTGATCTGAACCCCATTGAGAACCTGTGGTCCATCATCAAATGTGAGATTTACAAGGAGGGAAAACAGTACACCTCTCTGAACAGTGTCTGGGAGGCTGTGGTTGCTGCTGCACGCAATGTTGATGGTGAACAGATCAAAACACTGACAGAATCCATGGATGGCAGGCTTTTGAGTGTCCTTGCAAAGAAAGGTGGCTATATTGGTCACTGATTTGTGTTTTGTTTTTGAATGTCAGAAATGTATATTTGTGAATGTTGAGATGTTATATTGGTTTCACTGGTAATAATAAATAATTGAAATGGGTATATATTTGTTTTTTGTTAAGTTGCCTAATAATTATGCACAGTAATAGTCACCTGCACACACAGATATCCCCCTAACATAGCTATAACTAAAAACAAACTAAAAACTACTTCCAAAAATATTCAGCTTTGATATTAATGAGTTTTTTGGGTTCATTGAGAACATGGTTGTTGTTCAATAATAAAATTAATCCTCAAAAATACAACTTGTCTAATAATTCTGCACTCCCTGTATTTTGATCTTAAATTTGAAATTCACCTTATATTCTCACTACTGGATAAACCCTACACATTCTTGCTGCAGTTTTATGCCTAAACTGCAAGTCTTGCATCTCTAATATATGCATGTGATAGTATCTCAGTGTGTTATTTAAAATAAATAAATAAATAAATAAAACTCTGGTGAGTATACAGCCCTTAATTTAATAATCCTGCTCTATATCCGTAAAATCATATTAAAGGAACAGAACAATGGATGGAAAAGGCCTTTAATGCATAGTTTAAACAAATGTGTTTATGTAATCTTTAATGCCAAAATGGTCTGTCTGGGAGCTTTAGTTCTCAAGCCTGTTGGCATGAATCGTGTAAGCCAGCTGGTAAGTTTTTTGCAATACATTCCAGCATTGAACTTTTACAAAATTGTCTTTCATTCACTTTGCAGTTCCACAGCATGTCTGATATTATTTCACATCGAGATTCGGCCATTGTTTCTCAGCGAGATGCCTTCTCCACTCGTTCCAGATGTTTTTCCTCTTTTCACTGTGATTATACCCACACATATGTCCTTCCTGATATAAATGTGACTAGTAAAAATAACCCATTTGGTGGATTAGACACAAATGTTACAGGCTGGGAAGAAAGGTCATTGAAGTTGTGGCGGGCTGCATTAAGCAAGCTGGTTTATCAACGGACATAACTGGGAACTTAAAGAAGTATTAAACTCATTGTGGGGAATGTGGCAGTCACACCTTTAATCGTTTTTCTCACCGAGACCAGACACAAGAAGTCCTCCTTCTGCAACCAGAGAAAGGATTAGGTGCAAGCGAGATATGAAATTGCTACCTTCTTGTCCTCTTATTGGCTGAACTCAATGTCCTAATTTCCTTTTCCATTTTTCATTAATACATATATTTATTGTCTTTTGTATTATATGTATCTACATAGTCTGGAAAAATGTTTTGATTTTGTTAAATGATTATAAGTGACCCGTATTTAAGCAGAAAAAAATAAAAAGATACTTGTGCATGTTTACAGACAAGCTGCAGCAGGCAGTTCTCTCCCAGATCAGGAAAATATTCCACCAATCAGAAGCCTTTTATTCTGGTTTATGGGTACAGATGTGTTGGACAGAGGTCTATGAACAGGGCCAGATTCCCCTTTCACCAGAGTAGACACCTGCCTTACAGGCACATGTACTGTAGGGGGCGCCTTTCCAGCACTTAGAATGTACCCTTTTGGCGCTTATGTGAGCTGGTTGGGAGAGATAAGGACCACGAGGCATAGGTGTTGTTAGGGTACGGTTTTGGGGACTAAATCCCCATATGGGGTTCTTTAGCCATCAATCTCTACAGTTGGTTGTTGAGGTATGAGGATATTAGTGTTTTGTTTTGTTTTTTATTTCAGGCCGCTACTTCTCAAAGCAGCCACCTATTACAAAAAGAGATGTTAGTACTATAATACTCTATCATGCTACATAAGTGAAGGGCAAAAATAACTTTGCTGTATACTCCTCTAATAGTTAGATACTAGTGTTGCAGGATTGCATTGAATAAGCTAGTTGCAGAGAATGTGTTTGTTTCCAGCTATGATTTCGTTGAGATTCCAGCAAGCATCAGGAGCACACTGTTCATGGTTAGACAGGAGGAGACATAACATAGAAAGTCCACATATCTTTTAGAGCCGATTACCTGTGGGCTCAAGCCCATGGTGGTTTTGGAACATAGCAACGCCAGGAACCTTAGCTAAGTGTCCTCAGTAGTCCAATCATCCTCCAATGCTTGATAGCAAAGCTGAAGGAACAGTTATAGAGGGTGTAAATCTCAGGTCTGTCCCAGATCCTGCAATGTCTGCATGTGAGGCTGGACAGGAAGTGGAAGGGATCACTTCCTATCTGCCCACTAACAGCCTCTCACACAGGAAATGCTTTCCAGGAGAAGCAGGGACCGCACTAAGTGATACATACATACAGCAAAATCATAGGATAGCACTGAGTGATGCACACTGTATAACAGTTCCTGCAGATCTACTAGCAATCACAGGAGGGAGAGCACTTTTTAAAAAAAATCCACCAAACTTCACATGCCTGTCCTATAAACACCTATTTTCACTAACCCTAAATTTAAAGGGACACTATACTCACCAGAACTAGTACAGTTTAATGTAGTGGATCTGGTGTGTACAGCCTGTCCCTTCAGATTGAGCGGCGAAAAAGTTGCCATTTCAGACATTACATTGCTGCCTAGTATTGACGGCCATTACAGGTGCTTCCTACTTGCAGTGCTGTATTGTGTGAGGTGCCTATATTAAACGCCTCCATGCCCTGCTCCTTTCCAACCTTCTGGCTAAATAGCTGCCATAAGCCGGCATAATTAACAACAGCTCTTAGCAGTTACTAATTACAGCCAGGTTCCCAATATGGTCACTTGTGTATTGCCTGACCACCAATAGCGCCTGTTTGCAAAGATAATGGCTAATAGCAGATGAGTCACCTGCTGGTAAAGCATAGAAACACGCTGTGCAAGTTGTCACCATAGCAAACACACCTTGTCAATAAAAAAAGACTCACTTCAAGCATGCGTACTTCATCACCCGGTTACTTGCCATAGGACAAGATAGCAGCAGTGTATAATGTATACACACACACACACACACTGATTTTGTGCTCTGACAGATTCACGTCTATGGAACATTTGGGGTTCATTTCTGCTATATGAATTGTTAATTTAAAATGACACATGCAATGTAAAGAATGTCATGTTAAATATCATGTCTGCTTTTATTGGAAGTTCTGGGAAATGCATTATTACATTATTTTATGTATTTATATATTGACTTAATCGCTTAATAAACTACTTTCTTTCTCTTATTTTTCTTTTTATTGGGCATTAGGGATTACGAGGATTCGACCTGCTGCTGTGATGCTCCTTTTGATTTAAGAATTCATTGTGGTAGTTAACCAGATTTATGATGTGGGTATGTTTTAACATGTTTTTAAAGCACTATCTCCTCCCAGAAACCGAGTCCCTCTTCCTTCTGAACGCATGTATTCCCATAGAAAGCAAAAAAAAATGGGAACTAGTTGGCAAGTTTTTACTAAACGCAACTGTGTGAGGCCCATAGCATTCTTTTTTAAATTTTTTATTACATGAAAAGAAGAGAAGGTTACGCCAGTCATCATATCCCGCTGTAGTGGTTATGAAGTGAGAGGTTCTCAGCAATTTAGCAATGGTTTGACTCTTACCTGGGCCTACCAGATGCTGAGGTTTCCACGATGGTGACTTTACCGCATCCGGTTTCCACGGAGCTGCAGCAGCCAAAGGCTGATCATGCTGCTCATTCATTGGTTGAGAGTGCTCAGTTGATGCTTTCAGCCAATGAATGAGTAACTGAGCGCCATCAGCCATTGAATGAGTATCTTTGCAATCAGTTCTCATTATGGATATGCTAATGACACTGCTGGAGTGGAGTTACACCTCTGGTAGCTTACCTTAATATCTTTGTATTTGCAGAGTTTCATACTGAAATACTGCACATACACACTCAAAGCACCATGACCACTTCAAAACACTGAAGTCAACTAATTAAACAATGGTTATGTCTACTGTAACGTACCTCCTGTACTTCGTGAAGTACATTCGCTCGCACACTCCCAAAATGCTAGAGGCTTAGTGGTTATAGCCCGTTCGCATAGCACGTTGATTTGTACTTTACCGAAATCCAAGCTGGTCTTGAGAATAAATCAAGCAGTTCGTCGTTCGTCGAGACTTGATAAAGGGTACAACAGGAATGTTTTATTATGGCCAGATGGCCCACTTATATACACAGATCCCTAGCATGGGGTCTCAAGCAAGGACATAGCAGCACACTCCCACAACATGCCTAAAACACTCCCAGGCATCTCTGTGTCTGGGAGATAATTTTGTGTACTTTACTTAAACTAATTATCTCCCAGGCACCAGAGGTACAAATCATAAAACATAAAATACCCCAAAATACATATAACACATATAGGAACCCCCACAAATATTATATCCCTGGATAGACTGATTCTGAGCACCCAAGTTGTCCAAATAGCGCTCAGATCCCACGAACACAGCCGAATTGCCACTGGGGGAAAAGTTTTGACCGACCGCACACGTGGCGTCTGCCCAAATTATTTTCAGGGAAATAGTGGTAGCGGTTGGTCACTTTCGGGAGTTCCATACGAATAAACAGACGAACGGTTCCCCTGGGTCATAAGTAGCAATTGATTGCCTTGTTCGTCTGAACAATCCTACCGAACAGCGCTCTCCTGGCTTGGAAAGAAGCAGGCGTCCACCAGCGTTCGCGAGGTCAAGGGCTTTCGTGCGACAAGATGGCCACCATTTTCTCCAGTACGTGTTGTTCGGTTATACGAACGGTGGCTACACAGAGAGATCACTTAAATTTGTGGATTATTTGAAGTTAATGAGCCAGGGTGGTGGTCGGTGTTCGGTTGATCCGTCTACCGAATGGAGGGAAAGTAACTGGGTAAATAAAATACATCGTTTTTGTCACGTCTACTTTTTTTATGTTTACATGACAGGTGCACTTTAAGTCATCAGTATATTGTTGTTATGTACAATTGAAGATCGCTGTTGTAGAATTCCAAAACGTATGCTATATTGAACTTTGTCACCTTTCACATTGATTCTTTGTTTGACACAATCCACAATACATTTTAAAGTGGCATGATAGCTATGACCTTTTTTGCACCCAGGCCACCCTGTATGATGATCCACACGTCTGATCTGCTTTCTCTTTAGGACTACATGATATGCTCTGGTGAAGGGTTAAAACAAGCTGTCATCAAGGTCATTTACAGCCGTTCATCTCCACTGTCAAACAACCCTCATCACATCAAACATTCAGACAGACCTGGCTAGTTATTTTTTTTATCCACCAAAGTTTCACAAAGTTCCTTAAAACATTGTCTTGATGCTTAACGACATTCCTGTATAGTGTGAATATTAACTCTTTCTAGATCAGAAACATCTGCCCACAAATAACTAAATAGGTTTTTGGAAAATTCCTTGCTGAACAGTGGTAATAGTAATATAAATGTCTGCTTTTTCTCCTAAAGTTTTATTGATCCTGATTTGAGACTTTAAGGTCACCCCCACAAAAGGTTTAACATTAATTATACAATCATGATCTTCTGAAAAGGCAGACATCATTAGCAAGAGCTATAACTTTTGGAGATATGACTTGAAAGCAACATACAGAAATTATACATACTTTTATCTATGGATCGAAATATGCATCATCTGTAAATGTTATAACATTTTCAATGAACTGTATCTATAAAAACAAGTAAAGTTTGAACAAAGTGTTAACATATGCCTTTCGTACTTACCACTAGTCAATTAAAGTCTAAGTTTGGAAGGGCAGATGTTAGTCAGCTCCATTTATTACATTGACTATAGTCAACCCTACCTAGTTAGTGAAGAACGGGTCTCTAAACTGAATATCAGCAAAACCAATTCACCAAACATCAGAGAAAGATGATTGTTAAATTTGGGTATCGTCCGTTTTGGAAGATCTCCCCAGATATCGCCGAGTCCTGAAACAGGCAATTGTTGATCTACACCTTATAACATCATGTCTTCTCTTTTCAACTTCATGTCAGGATGCTCCATGTATTCCACATTCCATGGAGGCCACTGCATTTCTGGAAGGATCAAGTGGCTCCATAGTGGTTAAATATACTGCGTGAGAGTTTACTTGAGATGGCTGCTGTAAACATGGCACAATCCATTGTTGGACTGTTTTATTTATTAAATTGTTGCCTAGTCTAAACAATAAGTAGGGAGCATTAAGCTATTGTGCCATAAAATTTATAGTGAAGTTCTATACTTGCATTCCCATACTTTGTAGTAAATTTATATTTGATTTGATTTTAAAGCAGATGCAATCATTCAGTAGAATTTGCTAGATGTCTACTGGATTTAAAGGAACAAACCAAGTTACTAAAGTGATTACGTGTTCTGAAATGCTTTAGAAATAAATGGGCATCCCTTCTTCCTTACTTCATAGAAAGTGTTAGAGTTTCTCCTAGAGTGGTGATTGACGCACGTGTGCCTTGCGTCCCAATGCATTGAATTGAATGGTAGAGCATCTGTAGTGATAGACGAGAACTGTGGGCAAGTGACCCACTCGCCATTGTATTAAAGATCAGTTACCTATCTTATTTACTCATTGTTCTTAACCTCAATACCAGGTTAAGGTAGGGGATGTGGCACCAGTGACAGAATAGTTAGGGGAAGTGGGTCTCCATGTCATGACATGTCAAGTCCAGATATTTTTTAAACAAAGCAGCTCTCCAGAACCAAACTGAAGATATAGGATTAATTGGCAGGCTGTGACTATAGCTCAGTTGGAAAATGTTTGCAAATTACATTTGGTTATCAGTTTACTACAGTTTAGTGTTTACTGAATAAAACATTTTTTGTTTAGCATTATCGTCGAAGCTCAAATGTGCCCAGAGAAAGACAATGTTGTATGCTCCCCCCCACCTAACATAACACTGGTCGACATTGATAGGGGTTAATATTACGCGCATCCAGTTGAGTTTTACAAACGGGGTACCCTGCATAGAGTAAGTGAAGAATCCAATTTGTTTATAAACTGCTATTGCCATAAATTTCTCTGTCATTAAGGTTCAGAGGCTCCGGTCTATATAAACAGGTTGCAGCTGACAAGGAAATTAAAACTCAGCATCTAAACTTTGGCATAGCCAACAAAATCAGCTTTGGTGCCAAGTCTTACTGACTCACCCATGCCTGAATTTCATGTCTTATGCAGTAGATGTCCTTATTCTGGCAGATGAGAAGCCACTAGCCAGGAAGAAATAAAGTCTTAAAGCTTTTTACAAGTTGACTTTTAAAATTTCCCTTCCGTCCTAATAACATATCGGTTGTTTTTTTTTTTCTTTCATTTTTAGGATATTATGAATAAAATTTTTAGCAGCAGGTTAGTGATGGTCCCACTGGAAACAACAAATATTAGCCTCTAGGATCAACTTTGTAAGTATAACGGACAGATAAAATATATCCTAAATCCCGGTCTAAAACCTTGGCATGACAACTGTTGTTGGACTGCCACTTCCATAATTCTTGGTTGGCAGAGAATTCTGGGAAATGTAGTCCAACAATAACAGCTGAAGAACCATGGTGTCTAAAAATGTCTTCACCTTGCAAAGAGAGCACAGGGTACCAACAGCACAATGAGTCAACAGCCTTTATGTCCTAATTTTTCAACTTATTTTCAACTATTTTTTAACTTCTGTGGCCACATTATACTGTTTTAACTGTTAATAGGCCGTGGGTCATGGCATACATTGTAAAATTTTACCAGCCTGTGATTGGCTGGTGGCCCTTCATAACCCCATTCAAATGGTCATTAAATATTGTTACTCTCCTTCTTTTTCCTTCTTTGGTGTTTGGTTGTGTTAATGTTTTCCCCACCCAGACTTCAACTCTTATTTTAGGCAGACTTTTAGATGCAATATAGCTGGACCTCAGGCTAAATTTTCTACATTTTGAAATGGAAGTCTTTTTCCACAGGTTGTACCCTTGGATCTGAGCAGCCATCAGATATACAATGTGGTCCAAACAGAGTGAAATTATTTCAGACAGGCCCTGGTCAGGCATGTTTAGAGCAGGTGGCAATGGAAAATGCAGACTTGCTATAGGCCTCAAACTAACGCATGCACAAATGAAAAGTCAGACATTTCGAACACAATTCGGCAAACTGGGTTGTAATGAAAAACAAAAAACATCAGACAATGGTACTAGGGGATTTGCACACAAGGGTATGTGGCTAAACAAACTGAAAAGGCCTCAAACAGGTGTAGAAAGTCTGCTCATTAAGGAAAGCATGGAAGCAAATGAATGTGAGCATGTATGATGCAAACGAACACGTATGACACCTGTACACTGTAAAAAAAGCAATCCGTGCAAAGGCAATCAATGTGTATATGCAGGAGATGCGATAAGCAGAGTGGATATAACAATGGGTTTTCCCGTCTACACAGACAAACAAAAAAACTGATTTGTGGAGTGTGTTGGTCCTACAGACTCTGTAAAGATAGATATTTACACACGCACAGTGAAATTGTGTTATAATATTAGGCTGGCTGTGTAATTCTGTGCAGTAGAACTGGTTATGGTTGGTAGGGTTAAGTTCTCCTTACACAATGTTTTAAGCAGAGCTTGTTGTAGCAGTGTGTGACCTGTTTAATTGCGCAGGATGCACACAGGTAGGGGGCGCTGTCGCACCAGCTGGGGATTCAATCATCTGCACACCTTTAACACCCGTGAGTACCTGTCGGGTGACCATGCTGTCTCTGCTTATTGCAGCTCTGTGTCATCTTTCTGAGCCTTAATAGTTACACCCTGTGCTATTGGTGGCTGTATGGTGAGACAGAGAGATGGTGATTTAATGTAACGTCATGTCCCACCACTCCACTCACAGCACTGTTGCCAGGAACGAGGTGTTTGGGCTGCAAAGGAAGGCACGGGTATGTACGTAGTGGGAACTGGGATGCAAATTGAGAAAAACACAACCTACTCCAAATCCCAATAACGACAGACACCAATTTGGATGAAACAGGCCACAGCATTTATTATAACATATATAAATACTTAAAACACATGCATAATTTTATTTAAAAATGTATCATTCTTGTTAAATAACCAAACATAAATACATAAATAACCTATAAATTAACATATAAATTAACAGTGTCATACCGTATTTAACTTAAGTAATCGTCCTTACCAATCAAACTTACCATGTGTCTATGCACAAAATCTCCCCAGAGGGTTCTCACCTCCCCCTCGTACATTAAATTCCCTTTACCTTCCAATGCTTACCAGCCAGCCAGCTTTTAGCTCGGTGGGCACATCCAAATAGGTAACTTACAAGTTTACCCTACAACAGGGATGTGCATGGGGAAAATATTCGGTTCGGCATTCCGAAATTCGTGACTTCAGCACTTCGGGTAAGTGTAGGGTTAGGGTTAGGGTAGGGCTAGGGGTAGGGTTGGTTTAGAGGTAGTGGTAGGGTTAGGGTAGGGTTAGGGTTGGTTTAGGAGTAGGGTTAGGGGTAGTGTTAGGGTAGGGTTAGGGGTAGGGTTATGGTAGGGTTAGGGTTGGGTTAGGACCAGGGTTAGGGTTAGGAGTAGGGTTACGGTAGGGTTAGGGGTAAGTTTAGGGCTAGGGTAGGGTTAGGATTAGGGTAGGGTTAGGAATAGGGTTACCCTACCCCCACCCTAACCCTACCCCTAAACCTAACCCTACCCCTAAACCTAACCCCTCTCCTGTTTTGCCACTTTTCAGAAATGCACTTTGGCACTTTGATCTTCTGAAATTCGGCACTTCGGACATTCGGAAGCATTCTTTGTGGAAAACATTTTTTGTATGTTCTCCACTAATTGTACAGTGCTGCGGAATCTGTTGGCGCTTTATAAATACCAGTAATAAATAAAAATAAATACTAATATTGTACACTTACAGGTGCACCATCGTGCACATGCAATTATAATGTATGCACATACATGGAACACAGACATACGAACACACTGTCAATCTTTCTTCAAGCAGTGTTTGAATATGTCATATTGCCAGCCTATGATACAGTACTATAATTTTAAGGATTCCACAATCTGAAAAAAAAAATAGAATCTTTACAACAAAACGGGCAATTACTAGTCTACCTGTGTTCAAGCTTTATACCCTGCAATATCATGGTACTTGATTAATAACCTACCTACCTCATCATACTTAACCACCTACCTCAGTTCCTCCAAAATAACATTTTTCAGTAGCAAGGCTTGGCACTACTCTCTATAGATGAGCCTTCATTTCTAGCTTCTTCTGTACAACATTCAGAATTATTTGGTGCTTTTTCAATAAAAATGAGATTATCCAGCCAGGGATACAGTCAGTTTAGGGAAGTGAGAAATATATTGAGATATTTGTGTTACTGATCTTCATTTGTGCAGTGCTAATTTCAGAGTATTTGAAGTTGCTGTGGAAATTTAAAATGTCTAAGCTGTTGTTTGATATCACTGTGGTAACATCAAATAAGTCAGGAAGGTGACTGATATTGCTGTGTAAACAAATGCATGCGGAAATTGTTTGATGCTAACATCAAACAAATTAGTATTTGGGAAAATATCTAGTTTTGTTCCTAGATATTCTGGTTCACTTTTTTTTTTGCATCTGTTTAATTGTTTTCTTTCATTTTCATACCAAGAGCTACCACTAAACACTTTCTGCCCTAATAAAAATAAATAAATAAAACACACTGTTCAATAGATATACCTCAAATGAAAATATGCATGCACTTAATTGTGCATTTTGTTTGGTATATCTAAAAACAGCTTGCAAACGTTGCAGCCATTTCTAACCACGCCCAGACTTTCCGTGGTTTTCCAATCACAGACTTCCCAATGCAGCTCAATGAGAAGTTTTTGGAAAGCAGGTGCTCTGGGCAATTGCTGCCTCTTGAGTTTAAATTAAAAGAGCACTATAGTGCCAGGAAACCAAAGTCGTTTTCCTGGCACTATAGGGTCATTAGGTCCCCCACAGCCTCAGGGCCACCCTCCCGCTGGGCTGAAGGGGTTAAAACCTCTTCAGCCACTTACCTTTCTCCAGCACCGGGCTCCCTCTGTGCTGGGGAACTCTCCACCCCCGGCCGATGTCAGCGGTGAATGCGCATGTTTTCCTATGGAGGTCCAGCGTCTTCGCACTGTGATTTTCACATTGAGAATCCTGTAAGTGCCACTAGCGGCTGTCAGTGAGACAGCCACTAGAGGCTGGAATAACCCTCAGTGAAACATAGCAGTTTCTCTGAAGCTGCTATGTTTTCAGCTGCAGGGTTAACCCTAGATGGACCTGGCACCCAGACCACTTCATTGAGCTGATGTGGTCTGGGTGCCAATAGTGGTCCTTTAACCAAACCAGGTAACAGCACCATTTGTCTGATTAACAGCCGGGGGGGAGGGGGGGGGGTGTAACAGGGTTAATTTATAAAAGTGATAATTTCTAATGGAATCTGCTCTTTTTGTAATTAAAAATAAAGAGGACACACTTTACATATAAAGCATTTCAGCAAGCTAACATGCTTGTGGGCCCCAGTCTCTCCATTTTTTTGCTAAATTCACACAATAGTTGGTGCGAAAATTGTAAATTTTTACTTGTTCGCTGTTAGGGAATATTTCCCTAATAGTGAGATAGTAGTTTCATATTTACCATGTAGAGGTATGCCATTAAAACTATCGTTTTAAAATCTCTGTCTACAGCAAAAATCTTTAAAATCCTTGCATCCCTTTCCATAAAATACTTTCCTGGCTAACTATGGCTCAGCTGTAGGACAATATCAAAATAATGAATTGCTAAATGTATCAAGGTCTCTCCACTCCCTATGTTGGAACAGAATTTTAAGGTTCTTGAACATTTTTTCTTCTAACCTTTTTATTTAATTCGGTGAGCTGACCCTCTTTGGAGCTCCTACTGTTTTAGTGCTGTGGTTGCTTTTTCACAAATGTTTTTATCAGGTAGTATTTCTATAGGATATGGCTGCCGTTTATATATAATTTCCTTCCGAGTATCTTTTGCATTTTGCGTTTTAATGTTCTGTATTTATTTATTTTTAAAATGACCTCTTCACTTGCCACCCAGTAGTAGTGGTAGATTAAGAAGAGTCATCATAAATAGAGATCATAAAAGAGTATCTGGTTGACACAGTCCACCTGCATGGCCTGTGTCTTTTAGCCCAAGAAGTGGAAGCCCATATTTAATCTCAAAGGAAAAAGAAGTAGAATATGAATAAATGTATGGCCCAAAACAGCACGAACCTGTGCAGAGGCTTGTAATGGTATTTATTAATTAATGACTTTTTGTCATAAAAAAAAGCATAATGAGCTTAATGCTTTAGACGCACCACTAGATGTCAGTAAAGCATATTTAGTGTAATGCTTTGGGGGCACCACTAGGGGGAGTGTGTAGGAAGACCTGTGCTTCTGGCAGTGACATCACAGGCCAGCCTACTTACACTGAATAAAAACCCAGATGTGAGGAGAAGCTAGCTCTCTGTTTGCCTGTACCTGACTGATCATGTAGCACCAGCTCTGACCTAGCCCCAGCCCTTTGGCTGGGGCCTTGTAAGTAATATGAATCCATTGTAACATATAGCAACTGTAATAGCCTTTTGTGTAACATTTAGCAACCTTTTGTTGTAGTATTGTATTGATAATTATTGTAGTAAATTGACATTCTGCTAGCATCTGTTTATTTATTATAGTTATATAAAATATACATTTAATATTACAACGTTTTGTGTATTTTCTATCCACATATTCGACCATAATACCATAAATTATAAAAATATTAATGTTGTTCTGTATTGCTTAATTATTATGTATTAAGAGATTAATATTCATATTTAGGTCACGACCACAACAAGGCTGTATGGCAATTGTGGCAAGCCGTGATTCCCACAATAGTTCAATCTTCTAGAGACCTGAAGATATAACTGAAATGTTTAAGGCCCTTTACTGAGGCCCTCTGAGAGCCAGAGAGATCGGCGGAAAAGTTGACAGACCAAGATAAGGAATAGCAAGAGCACTTTGCTCAGGGATTAGGTTCTAGACCCTGGACTAGACTCATGTGTAAGATACAGGATGATTTAAAGCTCCCTGAGGGAAAAATCAAAACCCTCTACTTCAGCTATATTGTTGAGGATTTAAGAGAGAATCTTTTCCCTTCCATGATGCCATACCGGGAGGCAATTTCCAGGAATAAACTAGGCCTAAAAGGAGGGGATTGATGCAAAGGTGACTTCTCCATAGACATGTGCAATTCATTTAAATTTTGGGCAATTCGGACATTCGGGTACTTCCGAATGTCCGAATTGCCGAGGTTCCGAAATTACCAAATTTCCGAAGTGTCGAAGTTCCGAAGTGTCAAAGTGCCGAAGCACGGTATTGCCTAAGTACTAATATACCCAGTGAAAGAAGGAGAATGTTACATTGTATACAATTTTAAATAAAAAGTATACAAACATAGCCAGGATTCGGCTGTAAGCATTTGCAACACTTACAACAATCAAGTAACATACATTCATATGAAATGTTAGTTACTTAGCCAGTCACCGTAATGACAGGAATGAATAAGTAGATACCGTATATACTCGTGTATAAGTCGATCTCAAGTATAAGTCGAGTGCAGTTTTGTGACCAACAATTGTGAAATATGCTATGCCTCGTGGATAAGTCAAGGGTAAAACTTGGGGCTATGAAATTCTGTGATTTTTATAATTATATACACACACTCATACAAACACACACTCATACAAACACACACTCTGCATTATATACACACACTGTGTATATAATGCAGAGTGTGTGTTTGTGTAGTGTGTGTGAACTGGGTGGGGGAGGGCATTTTTATTATTTTAATTTTTTTTATTTTAATATTTTTTTTTTATTTTAATTTTATTTTGTCCCCCCTCCCTGCTTGTTAACTGGTCAGGGAGGAGGGCTATCTTAATCCCTGGTGGTCCAGTGGCATGGGCTGTGAAGTGGGGGGGCCGGCAGGAAGCATTTACTTACCTTTCCTGCAGCTCCTGTCAGCTCCCTTCTCCTCCGTTACGGTCAGCTCCGCTGTAAGTCTCGCGGTCTGGTTGCCGCGCGGATCGTTGCCATGGCTCTGACGGCCGCGGCTCTCTAAGTTGCCATAATACAGACAGTGACTCGAGTATAAGTCGAGTGGGGGTTTTTAAGCACAAAAAATGTGCTGAAAAACTAGACTTATACTCGAGTATATACTGTAACTCCCTAATTCCCACGGTATTAGGGAGCTATCTACTAAAAGGCTGAAAGACCCAAATTGGTCTTTCAGCCAAATTTACTAATACTAAGTAATTTACTAATACCAGGATTCGGCTGTAAGCATTTGCAACACTTACAACAATCAAGTAACATACATTCATATGAAATGTTAGTTACTTAGCCAGTCACCGTAATGACAGGAATGAATAAGTAGATAACTCCCTAATTCCCACGGTATTAGGGAGCTATCTACTAAAAGGCTGAAAGACCCAAATTGGTCTTTCAGCCAAATTTACTAATACTAAGTAAAGATTACTTAGTATTAGTAAATTATGCCCCTACTCGCTATACCGCGAGTAGGGGCATGTCTATTAAACAGTGAGCAACCTGTGGCTGCTCACTGTTTAAAAAAAAAATAGGGTCCCCCCCTCCCAAGCCCCCACCCACGACGCGCGGATGGGGCTTTTAAACTAAAAAATAGGGTCCCCCCCTCCCAAGCCCCCACCTATTGCCCCCTCCCCGGCCCCCACCCCTGAGCGGCAGGTGGGGGCCCTAAATACTAATAAGGGTGGGACCTAATGTCCTCCCCCCTGGCCCTCACCCCTGAGTGGCAGGTGGGGGCCCTAAACAAGAATAAGGGGGGGGGATCTAATGTCCTCCACCCTGGCCCCCACCCCTGAGTGGTGGGTGGGGGCCCTAGACAAGAATAAGGGGGGGACCTAATGTCCTCCCCCCTGGCCCCCACCCCTGAGCGGTGGGTGGGGCCGCTAAACTAGAATAAGGGGGGGACCTAAGGTCCTCCCCCTTGGCCCCCACCCCTGAGCAGTGGGTGGGGGCCCTAAATACTAATAGGGGGGACCTATTGTCCACCCCCCTGGCCCCCACCCTTGAGCAGCAGGTGGGGGCCCTAAAAAAATGCCCCCCAGGTGACTAGGGGTCCCCAAAAATTATCCCCCTACCTACCCCCGTCATCCTAAAAATAATGAGGGGGGACCTTTAACTAAGTACCTGTAAAAAAAAAAAAAACACAACTTACCATTCGATGTTCTTTCTTCTAAAATCTTCATTTTTCAGCCCCAAAAAAGGCCAAATAAAAAAAACATAATAACCGACGCAATTATATATATATAAAAAAAAAAAGAGCGCAAAAAAAAAAAATCCATCTTCACCCATGGAGGGCTCCGCGCAGACTGAGCTCTGCAGGGCGGGGTAAGGCTTATAAAGCCTTGCCCCGCCCTGCAATTAGGCACAGAGCACTCTGATTGGTGGGTTTAAGCCATCCAATCAGAATGCTCTGACAGGTAAATGAAGAGACTGACAGGTAAGTCTCTACATTTATCTAATAAAAGACCACCCAGGTGCAGCAAAAACAGTATGAAATAAGGTAAAGATTACTTCCCTTAAAAAGTCTAGGTTGTAACAAAAAGTTCCTCAGAGCTTCGAAAAATGCATACAATATATAAGATACACCTAGATAAAAAATGACAAGAAAGGAACAATCATAGCGAAACACCGTTTAGTAGATGGCACCCTGAGATAGTATTGCACTCACAAAATAATGGTGAGAATCAAGCCCATCTAGGTTTTCTTTGATCTTGTCAGGAGGTCTTGTAAGGGAATAGTTGATGCCTCAAATGAAGAAAAACCGAACATAGCATAGAATTGTATGGTAAAAAGAAATTACATTTTATTGGAAACACTTACAAAAATTGAAGATAAAAACGCCCATCAAGTATATGTCTCTATTGCAGAATAGCAATCAGAGGTTGCAGATACAAATAATGGCAAATCAAATAAAAGCAGCTCTATGCATTTCGTCTAAAAACTTAGACTTCCTCAGGAGCAAAAAGTAAAAAACAATCAAATAAATCACAATATAATAAGTCCGTAAGTGCTCTTATAGCCACAGGCTGCTCACTGTTTAATAGACATGCCCCTACTCGCGGTATAGTGAGTAGGGGCAAAATTTACTAATACTAAGTAATTTTTACTTAGTATTAGTAAATTTGGCTGAAAGACCAATTTAGGTCTTTCAGCCTTTGGGTAGATAACTCCCTAAAACCGTGGGAATTAGGGAGTTATCTACTAAGCGGCTGCAATAGAAGTCCCGAGGTGCCGAAGTCCCGAAATTCCGAAATGTCGAAGTTCCGAAATTCCGAAGTGTCGAAGTTGCCGCAGTTCCGAAGTGTCGAAGTGCCGAAGTTGCCGAATTTCCGAAGTGTCGAAGCTCCGAAGTCTTGAAGTGCTGAATTGCCGAAGTCCCGAAATGCGAAAATCCTGAATTTCGGAATGCCGAACCGAACCGAAAATGTTCCCCATGCACATGCCTACTTCTCCACATGTATCCCTTTGCTAAATCATGGGTTTCTCCATCTAAGTTGGGATGTAGACAGCTGTCATTAAGATAAAGAGAATAAACCTGTATTTGAAGAATATTAATCAATACCTAACCCAAGAAATGTTCAAGAGGGAATCTTTGAATATTATCCTTCCTGGCAATCATCCAGAGTGTCTTATCTTGAGGGTTCCTCACAATTTTCAACTTTGGGAATAAGTATCAACTTTGTGTCTCAGACAAGTGCTGCATTTTTAAAAGTATTGTTGAATAAGATACATGATAGGTCTCAAGATAAAGATTTCTGGATGACCTGCTTACCATAGTCCCAGACTACCATACTGCAGAGAGAGACACACGTAGACTTATCAAGTTATTAGAGAGCCCTGGTTGTTGGTAAACAGGAAGACGTCTAATCGAATTCCTTCTGAGAAGTCTGTTTCATTCGGAGCAGAGATAGAGACCAGAAGCATTAAGATTTGCAAGCCTCAGGACAGATGGGAATATAGAAGAAGAGGGTAAATTAATAACTCTATGATGTCCTTCCTCTTGCCTGTTATGCCAAAATGATGGTTTTATTGCTAGCACATTGGTGTGTGAATAGAGTGAGATCATTCCTATATTGCTGTTGCAAATCATGAAACATGGGGAAAATCACAGTCACTACCTTTCATGTGCAGTAGCTGCTGTGACGTAGAATGTCAGGTGTGATTCCTATATTGCTGTTGCAAATCATGAAACATGGGGAAAATCACAGTCACTACATTTCATGTGCAGTAGCTGCTGTGACGTAGAATGTCAGGTGTGAGTTCTGCCCTCACCAGACAGTGAGTTCTTTCCATCAATGCTTACTCCAGTGACATACATCTGTAGGCAGAGAAATTATTAATTGACGAGTATGGTATGGACATTTTTTCTGTTTATGTTTTTTTTTTTTTTTTTTATAAATCTATGCATTTGATAGCATTTCCACTAATTCAATATAGAAATGTTTTGTGTGTGTGTTGTTTAAACTGACAGCAAAGCATGTTAGACATAGCAGGTGCACTTTGTCTCATTAGAGATTTTATCGTAGCTAAAGATAGGTAGGTGAATTGTTAGTGTAGGACTCACCTAAGACGTTTTGCCTTGACTTGGCAGATGAGCTTACACTTAAATGGCCATTAGGGTGGTACTAAAATCCTCAATTTGTCTAAATGTGCATAAGGATTTGGGACAGTGCACAAGTAACTTTTTTCTTGGCCTTTTTCTTTGTTTTTTTATTATATGTATTGAGGCTGATCATGTATTGAGGCTAGTCATTGCTGCCGCCTAGGAGTAGTGGGAGTTAGGGTTTAATTTTGTATGTTAGCTTTCTTTTCAATACCTATATTAGATAGCAGTTCTAATGTTCAGTAATTATTATTATTTTTTTTTTTACATGAATCAATAGGATCTAAAACTAGAATTGCAGCTTGAAGATAGTTCCCCAAATTATGCTCCACTGTGTTACTGCCGAAGTATAGGCACCTGAACAGTAGTGATTGACAGCCTGGAAAGGGTTAATATTCCCAAATCCCGAACATGTAAAAAAATGCCTCTTCCCATCCCCCATAATGCATTACTGTACTATATTTTTAGTAGGCCGCACTTCAGAGGTAATTAGTAGTTCAGCTGCATTAATTCCCCATCCACGGGCTCCAAGACAAACACCAAATACTGGCTCTCACTACATACCTATACACACACTCACCTCTATGTTTGCAAAGTGCCAGGCTGACTCTGCCAAAAATAATAAAAATAACAAAATGCTTCTTCAGGTTGAAAGGCAACTCTGATGAGTTGGAGCTGGCCAGCATTCATACACTGGACTCCACTCACGAGTAGGTTAAAAGAGAGCCTCTGTGCAGGCCCCGAAGGTTGAAAAAATAATAAGGAAATGCAGCTAACAAGAATTCTTCTATTAAAATTCCGTCCCATGGGAAGTCGAGAGCCAAGAGAGGCCGAAAGATTCTCGTGAAGACCTTGCTGGGCCAAGGAAGTTAAACTCTGTGGTCTCTCATGGACACACGCAAAAAAAAAAAAAAAAGTAGGTTTGTGTTTCAAGAAGATTTTTTTTTTTTCTTAAATAAGTTAAAAATAACACCTGGGATCTGGCTGTTGGAGAAGTCACACTTGCAGATGATGTGACCTGTGCTAGGGCAGCTGTATAAACAATCAGGTGGTATTGCGGAATCTAGATTTTGGTCAGTAAGCAGCCATCTACTTGCCCATACCTCTACACTCAAGGAACATTTTAGCTTCTGTGGTAACTGAGCATAGGAGATATATTAATGGGTTTCCAACACCTAAACAGTGCTATGCATTGATCACTTTAATTAGAGATTGGTGGGAGGATATGTCTTTGTTTTGCAAGCAATTATGCCTATGATTTGCTAGTTTTATGTGGACTTCACCCCAAATTCCTATCATTTTACTTCTTACTGGAACGGTAATGTTTTTAAGGGCAAGCCTCCTGCTGGCAGTCTATAAACACTGAACATCTTATTCACTTGGGGTTTAGTGTACGCGAAGGAAGCCGTTTAAAGTGATTTGGAGTGAAAAATGGATGTTACAAATAAGCAGAGAGTAAAACAGCAGAGTACTCTACAATGTAAAGACACTCATCATGATAAGCATTAATAAAACATACCAAACAACATTTTAAACAGACAAAGAAGGACAATTTAATTTTAGGGGATATAAGGTAGGGATTAAGCCAGGGTCAGGGCTGTACTGATAAATTGTATAGGAGTCACTAATACTAATTTATGTGACTAAAATATAATTTAGAACCAGAACAATGTATCTTATTTACTTAGACTGCTTTCTAAACACATTTATTCTAATTTAAAGGCACGTTACTATGAGTATTATTACTGTGGAGCTCCGTTATACACCCAGAAACAATACGGCGCTCCTAGAAAAGATGGACATTAGGATAGAAAAGATGGACAGAGGGGATTAGGTCCAAAATAGGGACTGTCCCTCCTAAATAGGGACACTTGGGAGATATGCTATAATGGCACTGTAGTAATTTCTAGTTCGCGTTTCACATAGTATTGCTGCACTGATACTTGCTCTTTAAAGGTGGCATTTTCATTTTTAAACTGAATCTGACACAATATAGGGGGAGTGAATTGGAACAAAACAAATATGGACAATTTCTGAGAGGCAGGAAGGTAGAGATTAGGAAACATAAAAATATACAATATATGGTCTACCTGCAAAGCCTTTTAAAAATGACTCCTTGGTGATCCGGAGGGCTCCTAGAGCAGCTGCACTCCCTTGTGGTTCCGGCACTCTGTGAGCGTCTCCAGTATGCGCTATGATGTCATCACAGAGCGCTGGAACGGAAGGCCTTTGGCTTTTTTAGAAGCTCACTGGACTACTCGGGAGCTCACTGAACCATCAGGGAGCCCACTAGACCATCATGGAATGTATGTGTGCCCCCCTTTCTGACCAGCAGGAAAGCATGATGGGGCAAATGTTGTATTACAAAAAAGGCAATTACAAGGTGGGGAGACAGGATTTAAACACAGCATCCACATATAATGTCCTCACACACACAAACACTATGCCCCATGCAGGGGTGTTTTAGCCACGAGGCAGACAAGGCATTTTCCGTCTCCCAGCCACACTCTGCGGCGAGCAAGGGAGCTGAGCAGACCGCTCAGAAAAAGAGCTCCCTCGCCAGCCACCCGCAAGCGCCCCCCAAATGCCCAGGGCAAATGCCTTGTTAGCCTCATGGCTAACAGACATGTCGGGCGGCTGGCGAGGGAGCACTTCCTCTGAACACTCTGCTCAGCTCCCTCGCGCGCCACAGAGTGAGGCTGGGAGCCGGAATATGACGTCATATTCCGTCTCCCAGCCACACTCTGCGGCGAGCAAGGGAGCTGAGCAGACCGCTCAGAAAAAGAGCTCCCTCGCCAGCCACCCGCAAGCGCCCCCCGACCGCCCAGCAGCCACTGCACCCCCAGGAAGAGAGGGAACCCCCCCCAGCATTCCCAAGGGGGGTGGGGGTTTAAATAAATAAATAAAATGTTAATGTGAGTGAGTGTGTGTATATGTCTGTTAGTGTGTGAGTGTGTGTGTCTGTTAGTGTGTGTGTGTGTCTATTAGTGTGTGTGTGTGTGTCTGTTACTGTGTGTGTCTGTTAGTGTGTGTGTGTGAGTTTGTGTCTATTAGTGTGTGTGTCTGTGTGTGTGTGTCTGTTAGTGAGTGAGTGTGTGTGTGTTAGTGAGTGTGTGTGTCTGTTAGTGAGTGTGTGTCTGTTAGCTAGTGTATGCGTATCTGTCATTGAATGTGTGTGTGTGTGTATTTAGAAGGCGGGGCGGGGGGAAGGGTTGGGTGGGGGTGGCACGGGGGGAGGGGGCGCCTGAGTTTTGTCCTGCCTAGGGCAGCACAAAACCAGGATACACCACTGCCCCCATGCATTGTCATCCCCTCAGTCACCCTGCCACAGCCACTGACCCCCGATCCTTGTCACACTCACCACTCATCATCCTATCACGATCACTCACTATCACACTCCAATCCAAGCCATATCATACTCACCCCCCACCTTGTTACACTAATTTCATTTCCAGTGTGCACTCTGACTCGCTGAGTGTTGAACTGTTACTGGGGTCTGCATCTGACCAGTGGTACAGCCTCAGGCCCCCCTTTAGACCACCAGGCAGAGCAAACCCCTGCTGGACCACCATGGAGTATGATACGTCAATTGGACTACCAGAAATAACCCCTAGTCCTTGAAGTTAGCCAAGCAGGAGGGGCTACAGAGAGGACGGCCACACACTTTATATTCAGCCACAAGACACAGCCAGCCTACACACGTACACATTACATACAACCAGCGCACACACATTATATACATCTTGAATTTTATTAGCTGATCTTATGGTAACGTTATCTAAAGGATGGGTCTTATATTTGGACAGGGGTCATGAGAGGTGCAATTTCAGTGTTTCAGACAGGCATTATCTTCATTAGGTAGTTACCTGCAATGGAAAGTGGTGCAACTGTACCAACCTCCCATGGGTCAGAACGCTAGTCATCTATAATGAGGTCAGATAAAGATAGACCCTGCTTATCCTGTTGCTCATAGCAGGGTCAAATATAAGTACAGACAATAACGGAAAATGTGCACATGGGGTGCCACATACATACAGGACCAAAAATAAGCAAATGTTTTGGGTTTCCCCTTTGTCAATGCCCAAATGTACAATATGAAACGCTTTGGCCCAGTGAACAACACTGGTATATTAACAGTATGTTCCACGGATGGATTAGGATTTAGGGAGTAAAGAGGGGCTCTGTTATTTGGTTAAGCTGCTACCAGTGCCAAAATACTGTGTGGCATCCCCAGTTACAAAATGTATTTGTGGTCAACAGTCACATGTCTGGCTTTGTAAATACCTGAAATGGATAAATTCTTACAATCAATCTCTGGGTGCATTGCTTTTGGCATGATTACTTTAGGATGTGTGTAAAATTCCATTATGCAGGCTTATGCAGGCCCAATGTTCCCTGACACAGTGTGTCCTACATTCTCAGGTATGCATTCTTGTGTAAAATGTGGATGGAACATTCCACTATAGCCTTGAAATGTGCATTTTTATACATGCCCTTAATCGAAACAGTGATGTGACATCCCTCGCCCACTGAACTGTGATGTTTCCTACCACACTGCATTTAACTAACACAATTTAAAGGATCTGCTGCTCATGTCATAGTGCCAGATACATTCAGAGGTCTTGTGGAGTTCATGTCTCCACACACCAGAGCTTTACTGTGTACTTTACTGTGAGAATATATAAAAAAAATATATATATATAAAAAAATAAAATAATTTACTTATCAATCGTGAAAGCATCAGTGAGCTCTTCTAACCCGAACGCATATGATCAATGGGTCTATCCCTTGGCATGGTCCTGGAGCTACAGCTCCATTAGCCTCTATGTTAACCCGGCACTGGGTGCCAAGAGTGTCCTGGCTTGTTCCCATTGTAATTTGTCAAGCTGTTTTAGAACAACTTGGTAGTTTACCTGAATTCTCCTGGTCACCCGTGTCTTCTCCGGAGAAGCCAGATGTCTCTCTGCAACTAAACTCTGCAAATACCTGATCTGTCTAATTGGCTGGGAGTGCTCAAATAACGCTCTCAACCAATGAGTGCTTCCCTGCATAGTCCAGCTTAGCACTTCAGAAGAATCTGGACACAGGGTATGTGACTGAGGGTGTCCAGCAGTACCCTGGTCCAGGTAAGTTGTCAAACTGTTCTAAAAAGGTTTGGTAATTTACACTGGGAGGGTGCCCAGGCAGTCCTGGCACCATAACTACTACAGTGTGCACTAATGGTTATGGTGCTTGGACTGTTGTTTTAAATTCGAGCAAATCCAGCCGAATCACTACACATTCACTACTTTAATCACCATCTAGTGGGAGATTGCAATCACAGGACAACACGAGTCACTGACATTTATATGAGATTATTAGTCTTTTAATAATCAGGATTATGTTTATCATTCATGTAAGTGTGATGTGCTTAAGTTAAACAACAGTTAGTGCCTTAAAAGACCTTTCTCTGTAAAATATATATATTTTCACCATTTATTTAAAATCTTGGAGGTTCGTATATTTCATCTGAAAATGGTGCCCAAAATGGGCTCTCTTTATTAACATCTCAATGTCGCCAAACATAGCAGTGAGAGGATTCTGCGCACATTAACTCTTTGATTAGAGTAATTGCATTGCAATACATTGTTAATCAGCGATAGACTTTCAGGCTGGTACTTGCGGGGTTAACATACACCTGCATTCTTCCATATTTTTTTAATGACTTAGAGCGCTAAGTGCCTTCGAGTAAACATTCAGTCAAATTAAAATCCATAGACCTTGGCAAACTATACTCTACAGCTAGCCCTTTTCCTTTTTATGGAAATTGTCATTTAGTAACTCGTTATTTTAATGTCGCTATAAAAAAAAATGTGGTCACTTTATTGCCGTTACATAAAAACTTGCTAGAAGTGCAATGTGATTAAGAGTTCAGCATTCAGAGTCCGATGCTCAAAACATTGTCTGGTTTTGACCTTGATATTCTTCCAGAGCTTCTTGTATCAGAGCATTTGTCAGCGTGGAACCAGACTGCTCTGCCTGATTGTGTATGTACTACATGCGTGGGAATAGGACTCTCAGTAACATCAGAACTAAAATTATTGTCAACATAGAATCTTGGGAGATCAGTCTAGCTCAGTTGTGAGCACTGACTTTGGAAATCAAATATTTAAATCAAACCGCAGCATGGACACAATTTAAATTGTATGTGATTTCAGTGGCAAATAAAAATAACAGCTTATTTTTAGAAAGCTTGCATTATTTATGCTGTGAAAATGATATCTGGGGGAAAATATACATGCACAGCATTCTTCATTAAAGCGTAAATTGTCAGAAATTTATTTTACATTTTAAAGTGACTTTTACATTTTAAGTCAAAAGAGCTAAAGTGAGAGTATAGCTGATTTGGAGAATTGGTCCTGTTTTGCGATTAAAGCCTTTCAACTTACTTTGGATTTGTTGCATTTAAAACTACTGAATATCTCTGTTAAAGATTGGCTACCTTTGCAGTTGATAGGACACGTGGCCCAAGCAGAATAAATATTAATAAGTAACTCATATGTATGAAAAAGACCCTGTTGGCTTTACGTCATCACACTTTTTCCTGTCTTTTCAGCCTACAGGTGCCCTTTAAGCCTTAAAAAGTTAAATGAGCCATGTAAAATTGATTGCCCTTAAAGGAACACTATAGTCACCTAAATTACTTTAGCTAAATAAAGCAGTTTTAGTGTATAGATCATTCCCCTGCAATTTCACTGCTCAATTCACTGTCATTTAGGAGTTAAATCACTTTGTTTCTGTTTATGCAGCCCTAGCCACACCTCCCCTGGCTATGATTGACAGAGCCTGCATGAAAAAAAAACTGGTTTCACTTTCAAACAGATGTAATTTACCTTAAATAATTGTATCTCAATCTCTAAATTGAACTTTAATCACATACAGGAGGCTCTTGCAGGGTCTAGCAAGCTATTAACATAGCAGGGGATAAGAAAATCTTAATTAAACAGAACTTGCAATAAAGAAAGCCTAAATAGGGCTCTCTTTACAGGAAGTGTTTATGGAAGGCTGTGCAAGTCACATGCAGGGAGGTGTGATTAGGGTTCATAAAAAAAGGGATTTAACTTCTAAATAGCAGAGGCGTGAGCAGTGAGGCTGCAGGGGCATGTTCTATACACCAAAAACGCTTCATTAAGCTAAAGTTGTTCAGGTGACTATAGTGTCCTTTTAACCCCTTAAGGACACATGACATGTGTGACATGTCATGATTCCCTTTTATTCCAGAAGTTTGGTCCTTAAAGGGTTAAAATGGCCACTACAGGCACCCAGACCACTTCGTCTTATTGAAGTGGTATGGATGCAGTGTCCCTGCCCCCCCCTTACTTCTGCAATGTAAAATAGTATTAAAACTGTCACTAGTGGCTGTCTACTAGACAGTCAGGAGAGGCACTACTTGTAGTTTCACAGAGTTTAACTGTGAAACAACGCTAGACGTCTTCATGCTCTTAATGAGAATGTCTAGCATCAGAGAAAACCCCATAGGAAAGCAATGAGGCCATGCGTAATAGGTCCCGCTCATCGAATTACATGTATTTCCACTTGTTGGAAGATTTTGGACACCAAAGATAAGTATTATATTTTTTGGAAGTGCACCCATTTGTGTGTTGCTTGCTGTTGCTTTAACTGTGTAGAGAAATTACAGTTTTTAGGGAGTTTTTGCAGATATTTATATGTTTTATTTTGAGCACCTTTTCACATTATTTTTTTTCTCTAAAACGATTATTTAAATTGAATTATTATTATTATTTATAAAGACAAACATTGCTGTATCTCAATCGATATGTCTCATTGTTACTCTTGTCTTGTTACTTCCTGCTTCATCGCGTGAACTTCCAATATGTGATAAAATGAGAGAAAATATTGTCCTGTGGATAAAATATTTATCTAGGCTTAAGGTTTTCATTTCATGGAGAATTAATAGAACTATTTTAACTCAAGTTACTGTCTCATTCAACAGCTATGTTTTGTCTTTCTGCTGTAGTTACTGTGTCTTGCACATCTAGATTACTGGCACATTGATGGGCTTTGTGACTTTTTTCTCCCTTACAAAGTCACTGTAAGTTGCAATGCCACTTCTTCCACCATCACTACCACCCATGGCACCAAACCCTGCATAAAAAAGCAGTTGGAGGAGCTAGGAAGTGAGCGCAATAAAGCACGGCCCTTGCTACACCCATGCACACACTGCAAGCTTGCACAACCATATTCTAAGAACAATTAAATTGGCCATACATGTTTATTTTAGTTAGCCAGCATGCAGAAGAGATATTTTCAGTTCAACAACATTCCAAGTCAGTATCAGCAAAGGCGTCCATATAACAGCTGTGATGCGTGGTTTAGGAAGCTCTGTTTGTAAGAGGGGCTGTGCAATGCCACATACTCCTTTTGATAAAGATACATCAATAACCACCAGGGAAAAGCAGGCTCCAGGCTCTCCAACCTGATTTACTGCGTCCTTGCAAAAGACGTGCACCCAACAGGAGGAGCGTATGACCTTGAACATTTCTGTATTTTTGTAAAGGAATTATTCCACAAAATTACATAATATAAACACAACCCAGACATATGCAGTTTAATTGCTACTTTTTATTTTGGTCGTCCCATTAAATAGAACATTTACTATTAAACAAGCACTAGAATATTTTGTGGAGTACATCAACTGATAATTTTTGTGATAATGGTTTAGAATTGTGTTAATGGACTGAAATACTGTACATAAAAACTCTCTCGGTAAATCACCCCTTTGGAATTAAAGGCTTAAAAATTACATGGGGGATATCTGTGCGATGTAAAAACCAGATGCACCACACTTATGCACGTAGCCAAACAACTCTTGTTTTTACCTTTCGAAATTATACCTCTATTTCTAATCCCTGATTTTAGGGAAATTCTATTGCATTCCACAACGAGAATTGCCTTTGGCCTACTCCTGCATGTTTGAAACACAAACCTTAATGCAGCAAACTAAGCCAAATTTTGTTTTAAAATCCATTTTAAAAACATGCAATGTGCACTGGCCTATAGTACTTATTATTCTATTTTTATTTTTTTAATCTTTTTTTGGCAGAACTGGACTCTAATATTGATGATGGGAGCATTAGAAAGCTTGCTGAAGTGCTTTATGTGTAAAGAGTGTGTGCTCTTTTTTCATTTTACATAAAGTGCAAATTTCAATAGACTTTTATAAATGATCATTGTTCCACACATCCATTGTCTCTCCTCCCACCCTCCCTCAGCGGTCCATCACACAACTGATCCTGTTATTTCTGTGTGTTTAGCTCAGTGGAGCTAAACTCAAGAAGCAGCAAAGACTTCTCATTGAGCTGCAGACAAGAGATCTGCAGCTTTTGCAAGCTGTTTTTAGATATACCCCAATGATAAAATGCATAAGTAAATACATATATATTTTTTATTTTTTTATTTGGGCAGTTGAGTGTCTCTGTAAACTTAGATATTGGTGGTCACATCAACGTCCACAAGCTCGGCCTTTTCCCATGTCCATTCATTAGTTATAGCCTCTGTCTATTTTGCCCCTTCCCCAGGCCCTCTGTGTCTTTTTGTGTGTCCCCAAGCCCTCTGGGTGTCACCGCCCCAAGCCCTTGTCTGTCTCTTTTGCCTCCCCTCCAGCTTTGTGTGTCCCTTTCTTTCCACAGCACTATCAGTGTGTCTCTTCCCCCCAGCACCTAGTCTCTTTCTCCCTCTGTTGCTTTGTGTCCCCCACAGCACCTCCATGCATTTAATCTCCCACACGTCTCATTCCCCACAATCCCCTCCATGTGCTCATTCCCCCCCAGTCCCTCCATGCATCTCATTCTCCCAGCCCCCCATGTGTTTAATTACCCCAGCCCCCTCATGTGTCTCATTCTCCCAGCCCCGCATGTGTCTCAATTCCCCAGCCCCTATATGTCTCATTCCCTCAGCCCCCCATGTGTCTAACTTCCTTTCCTCCCTCCCCCATGTGTCTTACCCGCCAGTGGTAATTTTGGCAGCAAATTTCCATTTTGTTTTAGTCATGGTCTTTTGACTAAAAAGCTACTTTAGTTTTAGTCGTATTTTAGTCATTTGAATTGTTTTAGTTTTAGTCTAGTTTTAGTCGACAAAATCTCCAAAATTTTTGTTTACAAAATTAACACTAGTATGCATCCAGAGACAATTACCATCTAAACTTAAAAAAATAACAATTTATAAAATACACATTTTTCCTCTACTGATAATCATACAAATATAGTTGTAGTGTTTTCTTCAAAACATAAAAATGTATACAAAAATGTCCGCAATTATCTAAGTAGGGCACTCCTACTATTAATAATGAGAAAGAGAGATGTGTCTTTTGCGTACGTAGAGGGTAACTGTGTATGGGCATAAACCTGACCCTTGATAAACCCCAACCTTTGCATCCAATGAAAACACACCAGACTTGCTTTGGATTAAAATAGGCCACAGCTTTATTAAAAAATAAATTTATAAATCTTTAAACTTCAACTTTATAGCATAAAACACTATATACATAATTACGCAGTAAATAGATACGTCACTGAGAACCACCTTGCCAACCAACCATAACGTAAGGACAGTTGCCCCCTCTCCCCTCATTCCAACCAGCACAAGGTCTTTTCTTGGGCCTACCATTGCATAATGCTAACCACTAGCTGGTTAGTTGGCTCAGTGGGCACGTCCATTAGCAATCACTGTACCTGAGGTTAGGGGAGGGACAGCTCTACCCATTCTACCCATTCTACCCACTCTACCCATTCACTTTCCACTGACCGCTTTTCCAACCCCTCGGTTGACAAGGGCCATATACCACTACAAGACCCGCTGGTTTACCCCCTAAATCAGTGGGGTTGTCCCAACACCACCACCATGGCCTCCTCCAAAGCCTTTTGCATCCGTCAACATCCGTCAGGTGGACCCAATTACTACGAAAATAAATCGCCTTGCGCTCAAAGATGCGATGACACACCGTGAGCCCCCCTGTTTCCCTCATAAAACGTAAGACCCTCTTATTGAGCTTAATTCTGCCCCATTCCAAAGCCCTGGGGTCCCTAGCCACCCACCAGAAATTCCATAAAAGCACCTCGGACCATATTTAAAACACCATCGGACCGTACCCTCCACATAAACCTCCCCCAAATTTTCTTATGTGACACACAAGCCATGCTCAATGCATTCATATGGAATAACAAAAAAACCGAGAGTGGCGGCATCCACACTATATAAACCTTTTAAGAAAGGGGGTACAGGGATACCACACCTTGACACATATTACTCACTTTCGATCCTTAGTCCCCTTATCACGGCATTTCATCAAGAGCCACAACCGGAATGGCTCAAAATAGAGGCTGCATACACAGAAGGCAACGATTTCACGGCACTGATCTGGGTACCACCACACATCAGACCCAAATACAAAGAAATGCTGCCAACCACCAGGTTAACTTTGTCCATATGGGACACACAAAAAAAAACCAAATCATGGCCTTCACCCCATCCATCACCAGCTATGAAGCTTCAAGCCCTCACAACACTCATACCCCAATTCAACGACAAAGAATGGGCCAAGTATGGCATCACATCTCTACACCAGATAGTAGATAACAACAAACTGATCCCATTTGCACACCTGCAGACTAAACATAAAGTACCACAAACCCTGAACTTCATGTATATACAAATACAGTCATGGTTCAGCAAACACTACCCCCCGAATACCACACTCAGGCAAAACTGGCAATTATCACCTCTTGAGCAACTATGTACAAAGCAAACCTCCCACTAAACTCATATCCCAATTGTACAACATAATTATCCAAAGACTTTACACTGCAAAGCCCTCTTTCATCTCAACCTGGGAAACAGACCACCAAAAGACACTAGACGAATCCCAACGGGCCCGCATATTTCCGGCAAACAGAAACTTAACACTATGCACTACACATGTAGAAATGTCTAGAAAGTTGCTTTATCGCTGACACCTAGTTCCTACCAAGTTAAAACATATAAGACCCCGAACCTCAGGGCAATGTTGGAGGTGCAAAGAACAACCAGGCACAGTGTACCACATATGGTGGTCCTGCCCGGAAATAACACCATTTTGGAATCAAATCTCAAAGCTAATAACAGAATCCTCTAAAACAGTAATGCCTCCCCAACCCGAACAATATTTGTTACAACTATTTCCACAAAACATAACAAAAACCGCAAGATACCAGATTTATCACATACTCATTGTGGCACTGCAAACGATCAGTAGAAACAGGTTATCAACTCACACCCCGATATTAACGGAATGCACCCAAATTGTAGAATCATCTAAACAACACAAAACCATGGCCAGGAAAGAATCCGGCCAAGGCTCGGCACACCAGTGGGCCGCAAAGATGGCCCCAAAACCCACTGCGCCTGTGGCATTGGTGAACAAATGGAGCTCGGCATTGAACACCTCAGGCGCCTCCAAGAAGACAAACCAAACCCTCAAATCCTCGCGCAATGGGAATCCCCAAGAAACTCAAGCAGGTGGAAGGACCCACTGTCTTGTCATGGGCGAGCGGGGACCCAAAGAACCGAGAGACCAATTCCAGGGTTCGGAGAAGGTGTGAACACACATTCGAACCTGCAGGACCCACACATAAAAAGTTAACCAAATAATGAAGCAGCAAGTTACACGCCGTCTCTTCCCGCACTACCCACTCCAGGAATGTACTGAAACATTCAAAATAGAAGCAGGACATCGAACAACCAATGGGCAAACTGCCCTGGAAGAAACAACCCAACAGGTGATGGCAGCCCGAGTGGACGGGAAGCAGCCGAAAGGCAGCCAAAAGGCAGCCTTAATATCAGGTCTCACCAGCAGAGCCCCTGGGTCCACCACCTGAACCATCCGAACCGCGTACGACATCCTACACAGCTCCTCATCAATATCACTACTCACCGAACCCCCAAATGGGTAGGAAACTTACCCAGCCCCTTCTTGGGTACCACCCCCAATGGGGAGACCCATAAGTGAGGGATTGGCGGGGCCATAAATGAGTCCGCCATTTACCCAAGTGACAACTCCTTACTAAGTTTGCCAGCTACCACCTCAGGATGATCCCTCACTGTCTTAAAATCCTGACATACTCCAGGAGAATCCTGCACCCAGTGTGGAATCCAAAACCCATCCTGGAAACCTCCAAAGAGCAGCTCTGCTGCCCTGCGGTTCCTAGAACGGCTTAGGCACAGGAGCATTGCACTGACGTTCACCAGCATCCACCTCTTTCGAAACCACGGTATCCCCACGCTCCTTGGCTTTTCCCTGCTTGAAACAGAGGTAAGCTGAGTGAGAATCCCCACATATGGAGCATTAAACTTACAACTGGTCCACCATTTGCACTGGTTTTCGTTGTATTGCCAACAGCAACCAGAGTGCTTGGGTAAGGTCAACGCGGTGGCATGACCCACCGCGACGTCCCCCCCCCACCCAAGAAAGGACGACAGACCACCCTGATGCAAGGCTGGGCGAGTCATATTCGCCAGCCACAGGCCAATATCCAATTGATCCCAACCCACTGACGGGTGAACTGTATAGCTGAGACTCTCCTCCAAGAGAGTATAGCTGGGGCTCTCCTCCAGAAGAGTATAGCTGTATAGCTGAGGAGAGCTCTTACAAGAGCTAGCAGTGATATCACTGGTATAGCTGTTACCTACAACAAGAGGCAAGGCTACAAGTTGAGGGTAAGAAGATCTGGTTTATTGAATGCAAGGGGCATTTCTTTTATACAGTTTTCCCCACAAGGTTACCACCCACGTGGACCTTGTTGGGCACCGAAAACACAAACTTAACAACCAATCATTTACAGACACACAGTTAAACAGTCCCATTCATTACTGTAAAATTACTCCCCTCTGCTTGGGAGATAATTGAGTTAATTGCAGTATCAACCCAATTATCTCCAAGCGAAAAATATACTTTTTACACAATTTTTATAACTCCAAAATTAATCATGCAATCCCAATAAAAATTACCAGCATACTTAGGGGACAAACATATCCAAAAATCATGTGAATTGGTCCAGTGGTTCGGGAGATAGCTTAAAGTTCCATTTTGACCGACCACACGCACATTTTCATGCCCAAAACAGTTCCACAGATTTAGGCTGTGCGGCCAGTCCATTTTACCTTATCCAAAGTCCCATTTTGACTGACCGTGCGCACGCACATTTTCATGCCCAAAACAGTTCCACAGATTTAGGCTGTGCGGCCAGTCCATTCACCTTATCCGAAGTCTCAGTTAAAAAGTGCAGATCCTTTCCCATAGGATTTAAAGGGCCAGTTACAGTGTTTTAGAGTCCAATCTGCACAAATGGAGTTTTTAACAGGCAATACACCCCAGGGGCCATAGTCACAAGGCAAAAGGCTTACCATTAGTCCTCTCCAAGCACAAGTGGCGAAGGGCCACAGGTATCCTGCTAACAAAACAGGGCCGAGCATTTTCCCTGTGTCTTCTCCCCTATAACACTGGTCAGGATCAAGAAGGCGCTGATCCAATTCCTAAATGTTTTGGGAATCTTCTGATACCTAAACTTGTCCTTATCCTTAACAGAGTCCTTGAACACCTTCTCAGGAGGGGGCGAGTCCTCCATGGAGAGTAGGGAGAAAATCTCGGAGTTTTAGATTGTGCCATGGCACCAAAAAAAAAGAAATAAAAAAAAAAGATGATTAAAAGGGGACAGTCGCTAAATTTTGATTTTATTCACAAATCAAGTGAGAAAGTGGCCAATAGAGGGAAAAAGTAAGAGGACTAAAAAATATATATATTTATATATTTAATAAATATAATATATACATTTTCATTGTTCTCACTTGGATAGGGCCATTTTCACTCCTATTCTTGTCTATCAAAATAATTTTCAGAATATTTCACATTGACGATATGCAGATGAGCTAAACCATCTGTTTAACAAATGTTGAAGGTCCTGTACCAAATTTCTGTGGACAAGTCTAGAAGAATAGAGTGTAAATATACCGTATTAAATGGGTACCAGCTCCAAGTTCTAATTTTACTATAGTATTAAGACACCTTCAGTTTAGCTTTTGTACAATTATTTGGGCTCCTATATCTCAACTGCTTCCGATTTTCCATAGTACTATATAAATATATACTTTTTATAATTTTCTTTGTCAAAACATTATCTAGAGTTGTCAAATGTGTTTCCTTTTTTTGGCATTGTTGTGCTCCCGACAATGATTTTCTATAGAATATGGTGAGCTGAATTTATTCTCCAGAGTACATGGCCTTTTCTACTGAGTGATCCATCTCAGAACAGTTAATGTGTAAACCATATTCTCTAATTTCAGGCAATCACGTCCAGCAGAAATATATGCAATGTTCTTGGCTCTATTTAGATAAATGTATTTTCCATAGAGTTTGGATATTTATTTAAGTCCTAATTAGTTATCTGAACACTATGAGTAGATATTTTTTTGAAACAGAAATATATCCAAAAAAATAAATCCAAATGATTTTATTGGCATTTATCCTCCACCAAGGCGTTAGAGGTCAACTGTCCCAGTAGATTAATTTATAAAATGTTTAGAATAAATTAAGTGAGACAAAAGAGCTTATAAACAACGAATCTACTGAAGGCGATGAGGTTTTCCAGGGTAAATGAAAAGAGAATCTTGAATATTGTTCATTCAGTCCACTGAATATTATATAAGCTTTCTTATGTTCTATATATGTATATCCCTTTACTTCTCTCCCTCAAAAACTCATATTGCCTGTCCCTTCTATCTTCTTCCTCCTGTTCAAGGATATCACTTAAACCTTTCCTTCTTTGCCATCCTAATTCAGTCATATCGCCTATTTTCTTTATTTATTTCCCTCCCAATTCAATTAAACTGACTATTTTCCTTATTCATTTCCGTCTCCATTCAGGCATATTGTCTGAACCTATCACTCGTTTCTTTACTACTACTGTCCATCACTTAACGATGCTGAACACTGGATGAGCTTGACAAGTAGGCATGAATGTATGCAGGCTCTGGGCATCTCAGCAGCGGACAGGAGTATTGGGCCCAACCGTTATGTTGTATTGGATCCAGAGCAGCAAGCACAGCAAGGCCAATACTTTTTAATTATATTTTCTTTTTTTTAAAAGCCTTGGGTAGCTTGAGAGAGGAAGAAGGGAACTGGAACTTTGACTCTTCTGGTCCCTTGTTAATCTGGTCCTCTAGTTAAGCATTAGATGGATGCAGGATGGATATATATATATATACACATGTGATACTCGAAAAATTAGAATATCGTGCAAAAGTTCAATTATTTCAGTAATGCAACGTGAAAGGGGAAACTAATATATGAGATAGACGAAATACATGCAAAGCAAGATAGTTCAAGCCATGATTTGTCATAAGTGCGATGATTATGGCTTACAGCTCATGAAAACTCCAAATCCACAATCTCAGTAAATTAGAATAATACATGCAATCAATAAAACAAGGAGTGTACATGGAACAATATCGTACCTATGAAAAGTATAAGCATGCATATGGTCTCAGTACTTGGTTTGGGCTCCTTTTTGTTTTAAATAACTTTATTGTGATCATAGCGCTTTCGCAGGTAACATCTTTGCAAGTATTGAGGCTTTGAATGCCCGCGCAGGGGCGTAAGTTTTTAGTACATATATTTATGTGCATTTCGTCGCCTATGCAGATGCTCTTTGTTCATTGAATGTATGATACAGTATATAGATACCCGTTTGTTTGCTCATTGTGCTTATCTACGTGTCTTGTAGTGTGCTTTTGTTGCGTTAGCTCATGCTTATCTGGTTTTGAGTGTTTTCACCATGGACTATTCGGGTAGTTAGTGCCTGCGGGTTGCACTGGTCGCGTGTCTGCTGTCTCTCGCCTTTCTGCTAATGGCATTCGGTCTATTCCTATTTGTGTCTCCTCTATGGGACTTTTATCTGATATTTTTCCATATCTTATTGTGCTCTGGTGCGTGTGTCTGCTGTCTGCTTGCGTGTCTACGTACCCGTTGCCCTGTGTAGTTTGGTGGTTCATAGTCGTGCGTAACTGTTCCTGTGCTGTATTTGTCCCTGTGGTCGGTGTAGTATTCGGGTTAGTGAGCTAGAGTGTGTTTGTGGGTAATCTAGTATACCTCAATGGTTTGTGTATTTTAATTGTTGTTTGTCCCTCTGTCTTATTGCGTTGTAGCCTGCCTGGAGGTCCGATTGTCGGTGCGTGTATATCGATTTTGTTCGGAATATGGTTATTGATTTGACAGCGTGGATCCTTGGGTATATGTGTTTGTGTGTAGGCAGATATTTGTCTGTGTGGGAGTTTGGCTCGCCGTATATGTGTAGGGGGGATTCGGTTGTTACTGTCAGAAAAGGCGGTTTGAGGTTTGTTTGCTCGTTCTGCACACTTTTAGGTATGTGTGTTGTTGTGTAACTCTCGTCGCTCTGGCCTTGTACGCGGTCGGTTTTGTTGTCTTCTTATGTGTCTGGGGGTTGGGTATGATGTGGTGTTGGTTCTAGGGCGTAATCTTGCATGGTGTTATTTGTCGCCTGTTATTGTAATGGTTATCTGACTAAGGTATCGTCGGTTGTTGTCATGGTGTGGTGCTGTCTGAGTGCTGGTCAGGATAGGGTGGGTTGGGTGGCCCGCGGCCCGCCTACTGACGCCCGTCCGGTCCGCCGCGTCTCGCCGTCTTTGATTCGCTCCATGTATTTCTCTCTTCCTCGTCCTCCCATCGCCTTTTACTGCACAGTTAGGTGATGTCTGAATGAGTCCGACGTAATTAGTCTCGTCCAGTGAAACCAGCGTTTGGTGTGGCGGTCTCTGAGGTTCGGGGTTTCTGCTTTCATGTCCTCGAATGTCCTTGTAGCTTCCACCTCCTCTATCCACTTTGTTATGGATGGTGTGCTGGTTTGCTTCCAGTAGATAGGGATGGTCACCTTTGCCGCGTTTAGGAGTCTGGGGATAATCTGGGATTTCTGGGTTCCTGGCGTGGAGTGCTGTCGGTGTCAGGTACCATCTGGTAAATATCTTATACGAGTTTTCTTGTGTGCGTGCCGAGCTCTGTGTTTTTTGTATCAGGGTCAGGCATTTATCCCAGTCCGCTTCCATCATGTTTTCCTCCAAGTCTTCCTCCCACTTTCTGATGCACGGTGGTGCTAGTAGGTATCTGCTCGCTATTAAGATAGTGTATATTTATGAGATGGCTCATGGTGGTTCCTTGTCCTGTGTGCATAAATTTTCGAATTGGGTTGGTTCTCTTGTGATAGACGGTTGTTGCGGGATGGATCTAGCGTATTGGGTGATTTGAGCTGTTGCTAAGGTGTGAGCAAATGTGTGTGGTCTGCCTGGGTAGATGTCTGCCAGTGGTCGGATTTCGAATGGGTGGCGAAGGACATCTTTTATGCGGGGTATCTTTGTCTGTCCTGCCGGGCCTGGTGTGGGGCCATAGTCCCCCGCCAGGAAGTCTGGGTATCCCTGTAGGGGCAGGAGTGGGCCTGGGTCCGTTGTTAGGTAATGTTTTGTGCCTTGTCCGTGCCAAACTTGCATGGTTGCTGCCACTGAGCCCCTTTTTGCAGCAATTACTGCCTGAGTGCGGAGTGGCATGGAAGCTATCGGTCTGTGGCACTGCTGAGGTGTTATGGAAGACCAGGATGCTTCAATAGCGACCTTCAGCTCTTCTGCATTGTTCGGTCTCATTTCTCTCATCTTTCTCTTGGCAATGCCCCATACACTCTCTATGGGGTTCAGGTCAGGCGAGTTTGCTGGCCAATCAAGCACAGTATTCCCACGGTCATTGAACCAGGTTTTGGTGCTTTTGGCAGTGTGGGCAGGTGCCAAGTCCTGCTGGAAAATGAAGTCAGCATTCCCATAAAGCTCGTTTGCGGAAGGAAGCATGAAGTGCTCCAAAATTTCCTGGTAGACGGCTGCGTTGACCCTTGACTTAATGAAGCACAGTGGACCGACACCAGCAGATGACATGGCATCCCAAATCAACACAGACTGGAAACTTCACACTGGACTTCAAGCATCTTGCAGTGTGTGCCTCTCTATTCTTCCTCCAGACTCTGGGTCTTTGGTTTCCAAATGAGATGCAAAAGTTGCTCTCATCAGAAAAGAGGACTTTGGACCACTGAGCAACAGAGCAGGTCTGTTTTTCTTTAGCCCAGGTAAGACGTTTCTGACGTTGTTTGTTGTTCAAGAGCGACTTGACAAGAGGAATACGACATTTGAAGCCCGTGTCCAGGATCCATATGTGTGGTGGCTCTTGATGCACTGACTCCAGACTTAATGTGCTTTGATACAGCATTTTGGGAACATCCAACTTCCTTTGTAATTACCTTTTGAGGCTTTCCCTCCTTATGGAGGGTGTCAATGATGGTTTTCCGCACAACTGTCAGGTCAGTAGTCTTGCCCATGATTGTGATTCCTACTGAACCAGACTTAGAGACCATTTAAATGCTCAGAAACCCTTTGCAGGTGTTATGGCTTACTTAGCTGATTAGAGTGGGACACTGTGAGCCTAGAACATTGCACCTTTTCACAATATTCTAATTTACTGAGTTTGTGGATTTGGGGTTTTCATGAGCTGTAAGTCTTAATCATCGCACTTATAACAAATCATGGCTTGAACTATCTTGCTTTGCATGTAATGTGTCTATTTCATATATTAGTTTCCCCTTTTAAGTTGCATTACTGAAATAAATGAACTTTTTCACAATATTCTGAGTATCACCTGTATATATTATTCATGGTTCTATTCAAATTCTCTTTTTAATTATCTTTGTAAATGACTCAATCACTACACTGTACTTTATATAGAGGGTCTAAACGAACTTCCTGGTTAACCTCAATGATGGTCGAGGCCATCATAACAGTATGATCTTTAATAATCTAACTCCAAGATTAAGTAAGTCCTTGTGTATTCAGTGACAACAACAAGGACAGAGCAAGCGGTTGGTGGTAAATAAGCAGGATATCTCCTATTGTTAGTGATCTTTGACTACAATATTTTGATGACGGCAATGGAATCTCACTGGTGATTAAGGTTACCAGCCTTATAAAATGTATACTCCATAACTGCAATTCATAATAACCTTAAATGAACTCATTGGGTCTTGGCAGCAGACTTGACATTTTTTCACATATTTAATACTTCGTCTTTAAAGGTTTGTTGCTGTAACACCTTTTGTCTTAGCTTGTACATTCCTTACTTTCTTGGAGATTTAGCTATATTCTGGATGCTTTCAGATAATTAAAGAAACACTCCGAGTGCGATAACAACTTCATCAGAATTAAATTATGGTGCTAGCAGGTCCCTGGCACTGGCTTATTTGAAGGGGTTAAACCGTTAACGTATGGTTTAATCCTAAAGTCATGGTGCAGTTCAGTCTTGCCCCTATACTTCTGTTGCTCTCCAAAGCTTAATTCAAGCTTGACAAAGAATTTTGCTCAGGTCGAAACGTTGCTGTGCTTCCTCCATTTTGCTTGCTATTATTCCTTGAGTGCCTGGACCATCCTTTACTTGTACCAGACGCACCCCATTCACGAAACGGAGTAAAAACAAGTATGTATCTGATGCTCTCTGCCTATCAGCGACAACCCAGCCCGGGGTGTCATGATGTAAGCTTTGGACTAGAACAGAAATGCTGGGGCAGGGCTGACAGGGAACCAAATTGAAGACTTTGGGGTCAAACCATTCATTAATGGTTTAACCACTTAAGCTAGTGCCTGGGAACTGCTCACACCATAAAAACTCTATTCTGATGAAGTTGTCATGGTGCCGGAGTGTCCCTTTAACTCTCGAGTATAAGGTCACTAAAGGGTTCCAACATTCTGTCGAGAATACCAGTTGTAATGGATGACACTAGCTAATATCCTTGCTTGAATATAAATGCATACAGTCCATGTACTTCAGGTAGGACTGGTATTAGACTATTTTGTCACTACAACCACCTTGGTACATACAATTTTGTGACATTCCATTGAAGGTTTAATAATCTGTAGAATATTAGGATTAGCTTATTTAGAATGTTCCTGGGAAGGTCAATGAATACAATGTGGTCAGCATTGGAACCATTTGATTACCACAGTGGACTATGAGCTGTATATAATTTGTGCAATATGTTTTTTAAGAGATACTATTTTAAGGGTTTATTTGGGTCATCTCATTAAGAACATTCCTATTTATGTCTAACATGTAACATTTAACATGAATTCCCGCTTCATTAAACCTGTGTGATAAGCTAGGGTTAAAAAATGTAGTTCGCCTTTCAGTCCTGGTGAATAGATATTTAGACCGGGTGAGTTTATCATGGACCCTCCAGACTTGCACTGGAGAGTCATTTTCAGGCCTGATTAATAGCGTAGAACTGAAAATTCAACACCCTTTAATAATCTATTAACACCTTAAGGACTCATGATAATTCAGACAAGTCATAATGTAAAGGTATTTGCCAATCACCTAATCCTTAACAAATTTAAGTGCTAATAATTGTAAGAGTAACTTAGAATTATTATAGATTTAATGAATACCCCTATAATTAACACTATTTGCTTTACACTGTACAGTTTGACACATAGAATGTGTATAAATGTCTATTAAAGGGTTAATACAAATTCGGATAATTTAGAAAGTGTTCTAGTGATTGAGGAATCAAATATTACGTACAATTAACGTGGTGAATTAGTGGTAAAAATGGATCATTATTAATCTTACGCAAATCTACTTATGAAAATTATGTGTAAGAAACCATTAGATTATTTGCAGTACATACAAACTTTTAGAGCAACATTATTTATTCTTCTCTACACATATTACTTTGAATTCAAAATTTGTGGAGTTAAGTGTATGCTTTAATCAGTTCTTCCATGTTTAAAATGGTAATAATTTTCCTTGATTTGTATGCAGTAGCATTTTTGAGTTATTTTTTTATAAAATTGCTTTTGACAGCTTTTCAGCATTCCAGTATAAAATCGTACATTGAATCAGCCTGTGTGATTACTCAGTAACCTCCCTGAATTTAAATTACCAAAGCATACTGCCACTGAGTTTTGGTCAGACAGTCAGGGTGCCAGACTGAATGGGCAGATCCAAATCTTCAAGAAGAGTAGAGGATACTAAGGGTTTCAGGGTAAATGAGAGGGTTGTCAAGGTACGGCTGAGTTGTGGTGAATTTCAAGAGTATCAGAGACAATGGTTAATTCTTGGAGGGAATTGGACAGATTGGAGTCTCTCAGGTTAAATGAAAAGATCATTTGTATAAGTCCAATGGGAATCATCTGAGTGATCCCACTGCAAGATCCATGAAGGTTGAGTAACAAAGTCTCAGTGTGAACGGACAGATTATGTGCCGAGACTCAGTTGGAGGGTTAGAATCTGGGCAGGCTCTCACTATGGAACATCAGATTCTAGACAGATGCCCCATTATAGAGGTCAGATTGTGAGTGGAGTCTCAACATGGAGGGTCAGATTCTGGGCAGAGGCTCAACAAGGATAGTCCTATTCTGGGCAGAGTCTCAACATGGAGGGTCATATTCTGGGCAGAATCTCAGTGTGGATAATCAGTGACCCAACACCTGGTGGTTTTAGCAGAACTTCCCTTTATTCTAGATAGCGCCTTAATTATATCCTATTTGTATTTATTAAGGGCAAAATCAATGCCATCAGAACATTATTTATCATATTTTGAATTAGCTTGTTTATCACCACTGACTGTACAATCTACTACTTCCAACATTGGAATTAGTACAGTCTACTTATCTACAATCTACTAATTCCAACCATTCCAACCAAAAGTGAGTCATATCCTATTTTAATTCATTTTCCTCCATATTGGGCCTACCCCTCACACATCATTAATATTTATCGTTCTAATGCATATAATGAAACAAACATTTACTTTCCAACACGCTCACATTACATCCATATTAAAAAAATAAAATAAAAAAAAACCTTCATCAATCCCTGTATTTGGTCTACTACCATTTGTGTTCTTCCTCTCTCATAAAACAGATTTTAAAAAATGGATTAAAAACCAATACTGCTTAATATTATTTGCTTACAATTTTAACTGTAATATTTTTACAAGTTAACATTATTGTTGGACTACATTTCATGTAGGCTGGCTGAGCATCATGGGAAATGTAGTTCTAAGACATTTGCAGTGCCAAATTTAACAAATCTAGATGGAACAGAACCTTTAACACAGCTGTGATTGGTAACTGAATCACTGGATAATTATTATAAACAGTTTGTTCACTAAGATTGTATACAGGGGTTACAAATAAAATCTAAGGGATAGAACTGCAGCTGCTTGCTGCAAATAAACATGTGAAGATACAAATGTGATTTCTTTGAAAACTCCTTACTTCACAAAAAACACATTTAAAAAAAAAAATCAAAAAAAAAAATGTAAGGGATAAAAAGAGCAGTATTCTGCCGCCATCTACTGGACAAAACATAACATGCATGCCAGCATATTTTAAATGTCTTCTTCAAACTTGGCTTCAAGACTGCACAAACAAGTAGATTCCAATTCCAATACATTCTTGCTTTAGCACAGGCGAGTGAATGACTGATAAAAGGACCACTATAGTGCCAGGAAAACAAACTAGTTTTCCTGGCACTATAGTGCCCTGAGGGTGCCCCCACCCTCATGGTTCCCCTCCCGCCAGGCTGAAGTTGGAGGAAGGGGTTAAACACTTACCTTTCTCCAGCGCCGGGCTCCCTCGGGGATGGGGACTCTTCTCCTCCTTTCATCATCGGCTGAATGCGCATGCACAGAAAGAGCCGCGTGCGCATTCAGTCAGTCCATAGGAAAGCATTCTCAATGCTTTCCTATGGATGCTGGCGTCTTCTCACTGTGATTTTCACAGTGAGAAGCGCGGAAGCTCCTCTAGCAGCTGTCAGTGAGACAGCCACTAGAGGCTGGATTAACCCATATGTAAACATAGTAGTTTCCCTGTTTACAGCAGGCAGGGTTAAGCCTAGAGGGACCTGGCACCCAGGCCACTTCATTGAGCTAAAGTGGTCTGGGTGCCTATAGTGGTCCTTTAATTAATTCTTTCTGCATATGTGTAACAACAAGGTATAGCAGAAACTGCACTCATTCATACGAGCAAACTTTGGTAGCTACCAGGCCAGGGGCTAGCACAAACCCCAAACAGTTGAATTCAAATGGTAGAACGAAGGTCCTGGCACTCCAGTGCTCAAATGCTTTGTCTTGACAAAGACCCATTTGCGTTGAAACATTGCTGGATTCAATTTGTTCCAAATAAATGTGCCTATTTGTGCATTGGAGTGACTGGACCTTCTTTCTTCCAATCCTTTCTGTCATACACACATAGCCAGGAATGGGGTATTCATTCTGACTTAATTTGCTCTTTCTCCCCCTTACAGCTTAAAAGTTGAAAAATAAAGTGAGGTTAAGGAGTGGGCCTGGTGTAATGCCACTCCCCCCCACCCCATTCATTAACCCTAGGTGCAGAGAGGTAGAGGTCAATGATATTAAGTTGGCAGGTATGCAATGGCCCACCTACTCTTTATCCGATCCTATCATTTGAAAATAAGGTTTTATATTGTTTATGAAAGAGGATCCTAAGGCCTTATAAAAACTTGGGATGTGGAGCAATTGTAACTTTGTTAATCCATATATTATGATAAATTATATAGCAGGCTACAGGTTTGTGTAAATGAGTTTATGGGCTTCAACATTCCCACAGGCTCCTTGGCTCACAAACACATAGAGGTGCCAAAGCCTTCAGATACTCAGTGTTCAGGCACACTCATGTACAAAACAAGGAGGTTGCCTGAACCCCACCCTCTCCCCCTTAAGACCACTTCCAAGAGGGGTCCTGTTCTTGACACTAAATACCCACAAAAATATGACAGTCCCAAGCTCTATCTCTGTTACAGCTAATCATATAGTCACATTCATGTACCAGTTACCGTTTTGGGAATGGGCATTGCCATTTAAACATATGCAACGAGTCAAGGATAACTATCAGTTTAGGAAAGAGAATAGGAAGAGATCGGTGCCCAGGGAAATGTGTTTGTCATTACTGCAGTCAAAAACAAACACTCTTCCACTAATTTTGATAATTTTTTTGTGTTGATTCATCTGAATCAAACTGAACATAAAATCAATTGTAGTAGTAATTTCACACTGTTTTATCTCAGTGGGCAAACAGACATTTGAAGAACATATGACAAATCAAGCTCCCAAGGACTTGAAATAAAGGGATTGTTTGTGCAAAAATGCAAAATAACTGTTCATGTCATGATTACCTTTTTGGAGTTCAAGATTAACAACAGAGGATGTTTTGCAGAATCTTGTTGCATTTAACTGGGATGTGTGTATGTAGTTATGGATAAACACACAACAATGTTTACTAAAGATCCAATCTCCGTGCTAAAAAAACACACAAATACAGCTCTGTGATCATTTTCGTTGTTGCTGTATCTCTGTGTTCTGCATTATTTTTAAAGGCACATAATGCTAGAATTGACTCATTGTTTTACAATGCATTATATACGTTATGTATATAAAAGTTTGCAAAATAACCCATACAAAATTATGAAAGACAAAAAAAATAAATCACGTTTTGAATTGCTGCAACTGCGAGAAATTTGTACATTTTAGTTCATCAGCTTTGAGCCTGCCTTCACCAAAAAGTAGCTTGGCCGATCAGGAGCCTCTCATTGCTGTCTTTGGAGTCTGAACTGTTATACATGCTCACATATAGAATGTCAATAAACTTGACCAGGGTCAGTTTTCCCATATGCACCTACCTATAGGCACATGCCTGATGGGGGCTCCTACTCTGCCTGTAAAGAGAAAGGCCCCTCCTTACCGTCTGGCTGCCCAGTGTCTGCTGTTTGATGACCAGAACAGAGGCTCCAGAATTGAGCCTAATCTATACTTGGTCCTACCCCGTCATACTAAATTCAGTGATCTCCTGGAGGGAGAGGGGAAAGAGCCGTCTAAAAGAAGGGAGAGGACTAAGGACAGAATGACCAACTCAGAAATGACAGGTACACATACAAAGGTAGGCATATTCACACACACATATTACTAGAAAAAGCCTCACACTATAACACTTACACACACCTATTGATACTATCCACACTGTCACACACCGATAAACAAAATATTACACATGCTGCTATCTACATTGCTACACATGCTGCTACCCACACACTTTAAAATATCTTAGCTTAACTACAACTCCCAAAACCTTTGATTTGTGTCCTGATGGCACGTACCAATGTTTTGTTGGAGAAGCACTTCTTAGAAGGGAGATACAATACAAAGTGTGTGAACTTATGAATCTGTAACATTGTGTACATCTGCTCAGGAACTCACAAGGAGGATGTATTTTTGAATGAAGGAGGTGGTGTTCTTTTTGACTCCAACCTCTTCTTCTCCCGTCATGTCCAATCAATCGCCAAATCCTGTCACTTCCATCTCAAAAACATAGCCCCTATTTAACCCCAGATGTGGCTAAGGTGCTGGGCCATGCTCTTGTTTTCTCTCGCCTGGACTACTGCAATACTCTTCTCAGTGGTCTTACGTGTTCTCAGATTGCACCGTTGCAATCTATAATGAATGCAGCGGCAAGGCTAATTTTTCTATCCGCTCGCACCTCCCACGCCTCCCCGCTCTGTCAGTCCCTGCATTGGCTCCCAGTTAGATATAGGGCTGAATTAAAAATTCTGGTGCTTGCTTACAAGTCCCTACATAATGCTGCCCCAACCTACCTATCCTCCCTAATACACAAGTATGTCCCGTCGAGGCCCCTACGCTCTGCCAAAGATCTATGTATATCCTCTGTCTGTACTCCTACCTCTAAAGCTCGCCTCCAAGACTTTTCCAGGGCTGCACCTCTTCTGTGGAACTCCCTTCCCTCCTCCGTAAGAATTTCACCCAATATCGACTTATTCAAAAAGTCATTGAAAACCGCCTTCTTCAAGAAAGCATATCAATTAGACTGTTAGCAGGTTTTTATCCCCCACCCTCCATGACTCCTGTCCTGCAAATGTAAAAAATTACCTACTAAGCCATCTTTGAGCTGGGCCCTCCACCTCTCTGTTCCTGTACATCCAGTTGTCTGGTTACAGTTACATGTCTGTTAGTCCACCCATTGTACAGCGCTACGGAATCTGATGGCGCTATATAAATAATAAAATAATAGTAATAATAATAATCACTAAATGCCGAAATAGTGATTAAGGTGCCATTAGACACCATTCAGCCACCGTCCCCTTATATTTGGTCAAACTGTTTGAATGCACTTACATGCCAGCAGTCGCCATAACTGCTAATTTAGAAGTTCCACTTCTACATTAGTAATATCAATTTCATCCAAATATTAAATAGTTTATCACTATTCATTGTCTAAGTATGTCCAGTCACCCACTCAGAAAGGAATAGCTTTAAAATAGGAATCACGTTGTGGGTGGGGCATGCATCTCACGGCAGCTAGACATATTTCGTGTGAGCTCCTTACATAATTCATGTAAATAACCGAAACTCTGTTTTCGTATAGGTTGAATTTGCACTTTTTGAGTCCTGCAAATGAATGAAATTGCAAAGGATGTCTTGGACGGTACCCACAGAGTGGCGACCACAGTGTGCCTCTGCTGATCAAGTGAGCCTTGATGAACTCACTGGACGAGAGAGTCGGCAGCTCTCCTGCGACATGTAGAGTACCTACCTTTCGAGTTTCTCAATTCTGCATTGTCCTGTTGCCCTTCCCACCTCCCATTTGTGCCAGTGGGTGATATCCCTGTCCCCACTAGCTCGGTGAACTCACCCCTGTTCCTGCCGAGCAGGACATACATTGTCAGAAGGCCTCAACAAAATGGCAGATGCAAAGCATACTACCATGCAGCCTGGTGATCCTTCTGGCACACTCTAAGATACACTCTAAGATACCTAGACAAGATTTTTCAATGTTTCTGGAAGCCTGGAGAAGCGCAAAGCTCCGACTCTGGACCAGCCTTAGAACATCAAGCCGAGTCCGTGGATTGAAGATGCGGGCCCTCTTACAGGCCTGCATTGCCTTGCCCCCACTTGTGCCATTGCCATCAGCAACCTCCATATCTCTACTGCCTGCCAACTAAGTCAAGGAATTGTCTGAATGGGGGGATACCAGTGATCACAATCCGGCTATTTCCCAACAAAGCATCCTGTATGTTGTTAGGCACTATTTTGCCCATTATCTCATTATTTTCTTTGCCAATGTTTGCAGCAGCACTGAGGGGGGAGGGGAGTGCATGGCTGTAGTGGCATTCTAAGCATAATACTAAGCAGTGACCAATTCTGAGTTTTTAATACCCATGGGTGTGAAGAAAATATCTGTTCGGTAGATTAAACTATCGAACACAGACCACCCTCCAGGCTCATTAACTACAAAGGGAACTGTCGATTGAGCGCTTTCTCTGGATGGCCACCGTTCGTATAGCCGAACGCCACGAGGCAGAGAAAATGACGGCCATCTTGTTTGCACGAAAGGAGGCAGCGGGACTTGGTCGTCAAGTATCTGGAACTAAAATCAGACCATCGACTTCCCGAACACCGCTAAAAACATACGAACACCTGCTTCCTTTTCACGAACAGCTAGGAGAGCGTCGTTCACTAGTTTAGTTCCCAGTTTTTCTCCTATGAGCCAGGGGGCTCCGTTCGTGCTTTCATTCGCTTATTTGACTTTTTCCGAAATAGACCAACCGCACATGCTGAATTCATGGAACTGTTTTGGGCATTTGGTTGGTAAAATATGACTTCCATACTTTTCGTAAAACCCCTGAACCAATCTGGGTGATTTATTAATATGTTGGTCACCCAGATCAGGGCTATCAGGGGATATGTGATTTATGGGGATATCATGTGTTCTAAGTTTTGGGGACAATATGTTTTTTTCTGCCTGGAGATAATTGGGTTATCCTTTAGCTTATCTAATTATCTCACAGGCGGATGGGATTGTATGTTTGCAATGGGAGTGTTTCACTTTGTCCATGCAATTCTATTGGTTATAAAACTTTTGTGTCCTGGTGCCCAACAAGGTCCAGGTGGGATGTCCCCTTGCATGGGGACTTGCATAAAAGCCAGTGTGGCATCAATAAACCTTCATTCCACTTGTACCCTTCATGAAGTCTAGGCATCTCTACACCAGAACTGCAGCTATAATCACTAAGGCTCAGCAGTTCGGGAGGAATAGGCGAACAAGGTACCATAACTACCAGTGTTTGTAACAATGGGCAAACGGCCTCATGTCACTGAAGCGAGCTTAAATGTTTTATTTTCTTCTCTCTCCATCGCATCACAACAGGTAACAATGGGCAAACGGCCTCATGTCACTGAAGTGAGCTTAAATGTTTTATTTTCTTCTCTCTCCATCGCATCACAACATGTCTAGACTATATTATAAGTCTCAAAGTCCTGTTTTATCTTTGTCCCGTTTTGACATGATTGCCGTTTTTTCAGTAGCATACCTAGTCAAGTATACCTACTATTCAATTGTATCTCTGGTATAACTCAGTTTCTTCCGTACTGTATTGTATTGCATGTAGTCTCAATAAAAAAATAAAATTGACAAAAATATGGATGACATTGATATAGTTAATAAGGAGTGGAACCTCTGCATTAGAAATTCTGGTGAGCAAAAGCAGGGCTTAAGGTGCTGCGTAAATCACCAGTTTTGGTTGACTGCTTAAAAATGGTTTGACTTAATACAAGGTGACTGCACTTACAGCCTGCTAGCACGGTATCCAATAAAATAAGCACTGTTTGTCCCTTTAATTGTTTGAACATATCTCCAGGAGGAAACTTATATGCATTATAAAACACTTGTGACAAAAAATAGCTCAAATAGACTAGTCATTTATTATCATCACACATCTTGCACATGTGCCAAAAACATGGACATGTTGATGATATTTGAACATATTTATCGTGGTGTTATAAGAGATACAATATATATAGATTTTGCAATCAATGCATCTACAACTAAAACAGGCTGGAATTTGCTTTCAGATTTATCAAGAAAAATATGTTGTATGAGTAATGGCCTGATATCCCCCTATTGTTCACACCAGCTCTAAAATTAGATCTGCACATTGTGTGGATTGCAACTGAAATGGGTCTATATTTGTATTGCATGTTTATTGGACACCAAGATGCACGCATTTTAACCCCTTAAGGACACATGACATGTGTGACATGTCATGATTCCCTTTTATTCCAGAAGTTTGGTCCTTAATGGGTTAAACTATTCAGGATATTCTTAAAATGTATTCTATTACCTACTCAGTTTTAAAGGAACACTATAGGGTCAGGAACACAAACATGTATTAATGACCCTATAGTGCAAAACCCACCATTAAGGTGGCTTGCCACCCCTCACACCCCCTGAAAAGCATGAAAAACTCACCCTATTTCCAGTGCCATGCAGGTCTGCTGGCACTGACCCTGCCCCCTTGGTGACATCATCAGAATTTCCCATGGGGAAAGCATTGGATTGGCTCACATCGGCAAGGGGCGCGGCCAAACGCTGTTTTTGCCAATCAGCACCTCCTTAATGCATCTCTATGAGGTAAATTCAGCGTTCCGATGCAGAGCGTGGTGACGCTGAATGGCAGTGCTGACTACTGTGCAGCACTGAGCCAGGAAGTCCCTCCAGTGGCCATCTGAGGACTGGCCACTTGGAGGTGTCCCTAGGGGCAATGTAAACACTGAAAAGGCAGTGTTTGCTTTTAAATGCCTGAAGGCAATGATTATACTCACCAGAACAACTACATTAAGCGGTAGTTGTTCTGGTGACTATAGTGTCCCTTTAAGTACTATCAGGAACTTTTGCACACTCACTACAGAGTACTTTTTGATTGAAAAAATATTGACAAAACATGTATTTGAAGCAAGGGATGCATGACTAGCATATAAATATACCATAACACAGCAACTTTGTGTATAGATTTCTTTGCAGACAAATGTAAAAATTATATTAATTTGCACCATATTTATTTTCAACTGAATCATTCAACATTTAAAAAATATTTGGGTATTTGAGAAACGGCTTTAGACAGTATTCAGTGTCCTTGATCCTGCAATATTTCAGATTAGTGTGACAAAATAGATAAATAAAAATGGTACAACATACTAAATATAGCAAGAAAATGTAAAAAGAATGACTGCATTTGAGCATTATGCCCACATACAATAAATACAGTTAAATCTGATATTTCAAACTGCTAAAAATCTTTATCAATATTTGGAATTCTAAGCTAATGTTAGCAGTGTAGTGTCACTCCACCTTCCCTGACTGTAGGAATGATATAATTTATTGAAGCTTCCTTTACTGTTCAGAAGCAGGTGTAAGCTTCCATTTTCAGCAAACTTGTAGGCATTATATCAGTAGCTAGTGACCTAGGGCAGGGAAATCTGTTCCTCTACAAGCTGGTAATCATAACAAGAGTATAAATAAAGGGTAGTGAGACTTTACGTAGTCAGTTTCAGTCAACAAAGTACATGAAAAAAAACACAAACGTATGCTGTATTTTGGTAGTGAGGTAGAAAGAGAGAAGTGCTCATGCCATTGTACAGAACACTGGTGAGACCTCACTTGGAGTATTGTACACAGTACTGGAGACCGTATCTTCAGAAGGATATTGATACCTTAGAGAGGGTTCAGAGAAGGGCTACTAAACTGGTTCATGGATTGGGGGATAAAACTTACCAGGAAAGGTTAAAGGATCTTAACATGTATAGCTTGGAGGAAAGACGAGACAGGGGGGATATGATAGAAACATTTAAATATATAAAGGGAATCAACACAGTAAAGGAGGAGACTATATTTAAAAGAAGAAAAACTACCACAACAAGAGGACATAGTCTTAAATTAGAGGGACAAAGGTTTAAAAATAATATCAGGAAGTATTACTTTACTGAGAGGGTAGTGGATGCATGGAATAGCCTTCCAGCTGAAGTGGTAGAGGTTAACACAGTAAAGGAGTTTAAGCATGCGTGGGATAGGCATAAGGCTATCCTAACTATAAGATAAGACTAGGGACTAATGAAAGTTTTTAGAAAATTGGGCAGACTAGATGGACCGAATGGTTCTTATCTGCCGTCACATTCTATGTTTCTATGTTTCTAGTCCTAGGCAAACTTATTGCGAATTAAGAAGGATTGGGAGCTTCAAATCTGTAATTATGTAATAAAGCAGCTATCTTGGACCTGTCGTTCTAAATGTTTTTATCCCTTATTCACTAACCTGGCTAAACAGAGAATACATTCCAAGCAACTGTTTCCCTTATGCAATTCGTATGAGCACTATCTTCTATCTTGTTCAGAATATTCTTTTTACCACTAAATGATTTCTCTACATTTGGAGTTTGCATATAAATGAAATGCATTTCTTCTCCTTTCGAAGCCTTTTTCAATTATATAATATACTTAATATGGATTTTTTAACCACTCAAAAATCTATACCACTCTTTCCCCACTACTACTGTTAAAACTATTTCAAACTTTTCTCTAAGATTTCGATTTAAGGATGGTAAGACCAAGTTAGAGTGATAGAGGAGATTGGAGGAGCTAATGCAAGCAGTTCTTGATGTTACTCTGCAATTTAGTCAAAGAACATGCAAATAAGCCAAAAGTGGCACAAGGGATCAACACATTGTTTAACATGTGCCCATTTCTCATAATGGCTAAAGGGATACTTGCCTCAGTGACAAGGCCGGGTTGCCGTGTCGCTTACAAATGTCCTCTGAATATATATCTCTCACACATTTGATTTTGAGAATTAAAGGGAGGAAAACTAATCCTCTTCTTCCGGAAGTTAAAATGTTGTTTATTGAGCAGCAAAGTTAATAATGACTACATTGGTTCCCGGTATGCTGGACATGTTACCGAGTTGCCATTTCAAAACAGATGTCCTGAAGATCTCTATCTCATCTGGTATTGAAATATGAGATGGATTTTTCAGATTCTGAACTAGCTGAAGATTTCGAGAGATGAACAACTTACAACAGCTGTCAATTTTAAAACCTGGCTCAGGAAGATCTATAGCAAAGTGGCAACTCAAGTGGTTTAGTATAATTTCAAGTTTCATGCCTGAGGATTAAATCCATAATATGCAAAAGACAAAAAATGATGTATAATGTATTTTAAAAAATGCAATAGCGTTAGACAATGTAAATACGTGTCTATGCATCGTCTCTTGTTATTAAAGATCTTATGGAATAACATATACAATGCATAATATATGCAGGGCTCAAAAAGGCCACTAGTCATTGGCGATTGAGAATTTAGCCTCAGCAAGTAGAAATTCACCCCTTGCAGAGGCAAGTACATTTTATTATTTATTAATTTATTTTTTTATTTTGTGATTTGTATTATTATTATGCACTGCAAAATCATAGAATGTGACGGGCCGAATGATTCTTATCTGCCGTCACATTCTATGATTTTACAGTGCATAATAATAATACAAACAAGCTTGGGGTGCCCCAACAGCAATCCTCAATTATATCTTCATGTATAACATTTTGGGTAAATGCGAGAACATGCACATTTTTATATATATATATATATATATATATATATATATTTTTATAACAACATATTCAAGTTATGCTTCCATGGTTAGTCGTAAATATAAGATTACACTGATGATGTGTCATTGCGGTAACTAGCAACGAGTAATCAAAGAGGATTGTACTGGGGAAGCTTTAGCACAGCTGAATAATCAATAAGAATGTTAATGAGAGAGTCTTGAGAGCTAATATGTCTAAGCAATGAACAGTAGACCGAGGGTTGTAGTAGTGAGAGTCAAAGAGACATGAGTTTTCCCAAGTATAGAAAATGTGAGTCCACTGGATCACAATGCTCTATAAAGGCACCATGCTGTAAACCCAGTATTGGAGAAAACTGTCAGGCAGACAAGAGTTAGAAAGGAAGACATATTTAAAGCAGTGAAACAAATGGTTAAGCATTGCAGGTCATCTCTGATACAAGGTTTAGGTGACATGCAATGCTCATGTTATGGATACCACTGGGCCTAAGTTCAATTGTCCACTTCTGCACCGTATTGTGAAGGACTTAAATCATTTTAGAGATTAAACATAACCATAAAATAAAAACATAAGGATGGCAGCTAAAACTATCAGCTAAGGTAGGTTAGGAGAGCCATGGTTGCGTTCACGGAGTGTGAGTAACTGCATAATATATACAGTAGTACTGCTCAGGTTTGCAGGTCTACAGTCAGCCAATGCTGAGGATTGGAAAGCACAGATTGTATGTGCAGAGATCATGGTAGGCAGCGTTGTAATGGCTGAGTGTGAGAGCATGCCTTCCGCCCAGGGCCTGCATATGGGCTGGCATCTTTGACTCACGGTCTCGGGTGCTCAAGGAGACCAAGTCCCTCCCTGAAGGGGAACAGACAACCCTGATGGTGTCACGCCGCTTGTGGAGGTTGGTACTCCGTCCGTGTGGGCGAAGCAACAGGGTCAAGCCCCTGGTGGCCCTCAATCTAGGTGGGCTAGTAGGGAATAGAACATGCGCTTGTCAAGGTAGAATTCCCGAGGGAAGCCTCCCTGCCTTGTGATTCTCGCCCTTCGGTTTTCGCTCCTGAGGATGAGGCGGTGTTGCTGCTTGACGTGCCTCCAAACGTGCCTCCACTCTCTTCAACCATAATCGCCATAAATCACCTTCACTGTACCCTACACATTCACTACAGCGGTTAAACCCTCCCCCCCCACACACACAAAGACACGCTACAACCCCTCACTACACCACTAACTGGTCTCTCCATACTCATAAAAGCCCCATTTGCAGACACACAACCCCACCAGCAGCTTCCCACCACACAAATCAAGCAATCTATGCCCATCTGTAAACCCAACAAGCAGAATCCCCACATGCAGCTACCCTCACCTCCCCACAAACACAAAATCCCACAAACAGGCATACACAACACAACAAGTAGTCTACCACACACAACACCACACACACGTAAACTCCCTAAACACACAACTTCCAAATTCGTAAAAAGGCAGCCTCCCTACACACACACATATCACCCTCTCCCAGCCCTGTCCCTCTTTTGTCCTCTGATATTCCACTTGTGGGAGACAAGTCACCAGCTAAAGCAGATCAAGTGTGTCATTAAACCTGCTTACACTATGCTAAACAAACACAGGGTATTTTCCCTATGCCAGTGCTCCTCAGTAGGGCTGTGAGCATGAACTACCCTGGAGGCGGTGATGTGATGTGTGTGTGTGTGTCATTCATGATGACACAATGCGTTCCATCTCTAACCCCGCTCCCACCCACCCCGTCCCTGTTGCGCTGCTCTGCCTTTAAATGACCAGGCTGAATTTTTGTCCCAGCCAACTCAGTATATATATATATATATATATATATACCTGGAGATAGGGATCAACAGAAATCTATTTACTCTAGAGAGAGAAAAACACAGAAGGTGAACAGATGACAGCTGACAATTGTTGAAAGCTGGGAAAGCCTTAGGCTGAATACAAGCTTGCCAAAAACTTGGAATAAGTAAAAGAAATTTATTACAAGATTACAAGATCACATTTTTATTCATTTTAAAAAAAAACAACAGATGTCTAAAAGCTCTGAGTTATTTAGATAGTCGAATCAGTCCTTCAAAGTTGTTGTCGTGTTTATTACATAGTCTGTTAATTTTTAGGGTAATATTTACCTTTTCTTGAAAATGTTGAAAACGATGTAAAATATAACAAAAATAAATGTGTATCCACAACTACCAATAGTTATTATATTTAAAAAAAATAATAATAATCTGTACCGAGAACGTAAAATAAGAGTAAGAATATTACAAAGAAAGAAAAAAAACAACATAAATTGTAAGTTTATAGTATTCTTAATTTCATGTTACCTCTAGTAATGTTTTTGAAGGAAGAATGTGCAATGGAATGCTAGCAGAGTTATTCGCTAAGCAACAATTTTAAGAAAATACATTTATATTCAAATAACTTACTTACCCAACATCTCTAGCCACCACAAGGTTAGGTACAATTTTTTATACAAACCCATTTGAAAGCTGTACATTTCTCTTGTACAGTTTATGAGAAGCATATAACTGCTTGCCTTATTTAAAGGGATACTCCAGGCACCCAGACCACTTCTGCCCATTGGAGTGGTCTGGGTGCCAACTCCCACCACCCTTAACCCAGCAAGTGTAATTATTGCAGTTTTTATAAACTGCAATATTTACCTTGCAGGGTTAAGTCCTCCTCTAGTGGCTGTCTACCAGACAGCCACTAGCGGACACTTCCGTGTTCATAGAACACAAAAAGTGTGCTATAACGACGCTGGACTATGTGAGGACCTCCAGAGTTGCTGAAATCCCCATAGGTAATCATTAAAAGTATTATTTAATGCTTTCCTATGGGGAGGCCTAATGAGCGTGTGCGGCATTGCCGCCCATGCGCATCAGGCCTCCCCCGCCGCACATGCTCAATAGGTCTCACTCGTCAGATGACGTCGGCAGGGGAGGAGCGTGGGCGGACCCTGATCCAGTGCCAAGGGACATCGGTGCTGGATACAGGTAAGTCACTAAAGGGTTTTTAACCCATTCAGCAACATGGGATGGGAGGTGGGAGGGAGAGGGGACCTGCAGTGCCAGGAAAACGGTTTGTTTTCCTGGCACTGGTGAGTCCCTTTAAGATGCCATCTACATCCTCATGCCAAGGCAAGGCATCATGGTCAAAAAAAAAAAAGAAGCAAAACAGCAACAAAACTTTCATAGAGTCAAAAAATAATAGTCTTAAAGATATTTGTTTTTTTTAGACCCATGGAGTTCCTTTATCCATTTAGTTTTAGGGCCCCCTCTTTTTTTTTATTTAAGAAAAACATTTTAAATTTAATTTATATTAATTTTAAATCTTAATTAAACGCATATATCAGACAGAGCAGATATAGGCTCCTCACTGCCGTCCAATCCACTTTATGTGAAGTCATCAACCTTGATGATTTTTTTTTAAGTCATATGGATTGGAATGCATTTTGTAGCAGACCAGTACTTGCAAAGCAACATTACAAGCTCTTACATCGGGGGCTCTCCCGGCCCTTTAATAGCTACCGGGCCTCTTCACAGCTTTAGCCTGCAGGGAGGAAGTGAGTATAGATCACAACTACATCCAAATGCCAAACCTACACACAAATACATCTTTTATTGTTGTAAGAAAGTAATAGATTGCATTTATGACATTATGTGATGTTGCTCTTTGTGCCTGCTTTTTTTCTTGTTTGAGCTTGTGTGTGTGTGTGTGTGTGTGTGTGTGTGTATAAATGTTATGCATTCGGCCCTCCATACCTATTTCAGTGAAGTATTTGGCCCCCCAGAACAAAGGACTTTGACAACCCTTGTCTAGACTGCAGCAATGGAATGCTGCCATCTAGTGGTAGAATTGTGCATTCCAGTAACTAGATACAAGGAGATTTTAATTATCGCAGACTTTCTACTTACTCCCTTTGAGGCAGCAAGTAGTCAGCACTATCACAATAGTAAGAGCTTTGCCTACCATTTGCCCTTTAGCGGTTAAAGGACACTGTGGTAGAAAATGACTAATATTAATTAAAGCTAAAAACCTCTGTATACCATAAGGGTAGAGTAATATGAGTGTCATTTCTAATCCTGGGGTAAAATATGTTTTGATGAAGTGGAACAATTGAGCAAAAATTATTCTATAAGCAAGATATTTGATACTTTCAATATTTTTTCCAATACTGTCGCTGTAGGGTCAAGTAGGAGTGTGTGTTCTCTAACAAAACCACACAGCGCTACAGGCTTGGAAAGGTTCCGTGTAGATCAATTGGCTACATGTTTCCTGTATTATGTAGAGCCTCTGAATCCTCGCAAAATGAAAGATTTTAAAAAAAAATCAGAATGCCTTATGTGAATGACATGTCTGTGGCAGAAACTTGTGTTGGAGGCTGTTGAATAATACATAGGTTGTTTATTTCATGGATTTCAGTTCTAAAATGTAGATTACACGGATAACTGAGAACTCCTTGTAGCAACCACATGGCTCCTAATATGAGATATATTTAGACTTTTTTTAAAAAGTCACTAAATTGACTTTTACACAAGCAGACATGCAGGGTAATTCACTAAAGGGAAAAGTCAAAGTGAATTCCAAATTTAAAGGGACATTAAAGTTACCAAAACAACTATTAGCTTAATAAAGCAGTTTTGATGTCCTTGCAGTATAACTGCTCAAGTCTCTGCCATTTAGGAGTTAAATCACTTTGTTTATACAGACTTAGGCACACCTCCGTGCATGTGACTTGCACAGCCTTACTAAACACTTCTTGTAAAGAGTCATCTAATGTTTATACTTCCTTTATTGCACAGTCAGTCTTAATTATAAATACTTATCTCCTGCACTGTTAATAGCTTGCTAGACCCTGCAGGATCCTCCTGTATGTAATTAAAGTTCAATTTGCAGAGCAGGAGATAAAAACTTTTAAAGTAAGTTACATCTGATTGAAAATGAAACAATTTTTTCATGCAGACTGTGTCAGTCACAGCCAGGGGAGGTGTGGCTAGAGCTGCGGTAACAGAAACAAAAATGATTTAACTCCTAAATGGCAGAGGATTGAGCAGTGAGACTGCAGGTACATGATCTATACACAAAAAACTGCTACATAAATCTAAAGTTGTTTTGGTGCCTATAGTGTCCCTTTAATGCATTCCTAACACAATAGTGTGCTTTTAATAATATTCTTACTTTGTTCCATATATTTAACAAATATTATTCAGTTATTGAGGTCTGTTCATTAAAATTAATTGTAGAAATGCTATATTCAGTTGTACTCTGGAACTGAGCTCTCTTAACTCACTGCCAATCACTGTCATAAGCTCTTCCTCGTTCTATCATTGAACAGGAACAAAGTTTCGGTGTCTCCTTCTCCAATACAATGTATGCCTTGACTGCGCCTTAACTGAACTGGATTGTGGTGTCTGCTTCCAACTTTTTAAAATACATCGAAACAAAAAGGATTATAAGAAAAAAAAGTTAATGCGAGTTATATGTGATTTTCAATGTTTTACATAAAAGTGTAAATTCTAGAAAAGTGATGGTGTATTTAAGGGAATCCTCCAGGCACCTGATCCACTTCAGATAACATGTTCACAAGAAGAGTACTCAGGGCTTACTTCTATTTTATCACCCAAAATACAAGAAATTAAAGATTACTATAGCAGGAGTAAACCTAAAGGGAAACTATAGTGCCTTGAAAACAAACTCATTTTCCTGGCACTATAGTTTCCCCCTCAGTCAGGGTCCCTTCCCACCCCCACCTCCCCACCCGTGGTGCAGAAGGGGTTACTAACACTTCTGTCTCTTACCTGGGTCCAGCGCCGATGTCCCTCGGTGCTGGCTCAGCAGCCGTAGAAAGAGAGAGAAGTGGCAGAGCTGTCGAGCATTGAGGGACCGGCTTTGGGATTAAACCATTGGAAAACAGTCTAGCACAGCATCCGGACACTACTGCCCCATCGCAACTTCATTGAGATCAAATTGCCTATCGCAATACTATAATACTGCAAGGTGACCAGATTTGTAATTTAAAGGGGGAACTTATTTAAAAATATATATTTTGCAGGCTAGCTGACTTAAAAAAAATTATCTGAAGATGAAAATACACACACTAACTTCTCCTTTTGGGCTATGAATGATCTCTCCTATAACACATAGCAGATAGGTTGTAAATCATAGCACCTTCCCTCTCTGCTCAGGAGCAAGAATAACTGCAAGCTTATATGTAATGCATTATATTGAATGCATTTTTCCTTAACAGTAGAAAACTTCTAGTAAAATCTGCTACAATAATTTGGAGACCATTCTGGTTGTGAAGGTGTTAAATATTGGACTTTTTTTTTTTTTATTCCTTGTTACCTTAAATCCCCTTTGTCTTCCAAAATAGATCTAGCTGTCCCTTGAACTTCTTTATGGTATTTCCTTCATTAAAGAGCTAACACTTTCAATATGCTTCTGACTACATCCCCCCTATTCACTTTAGCTTTCCAATTTATGTTTCAGGAACAAAACATCTTTTCTATTATCTTAGATTACAAACGACCTTTCATGTTTTTAAATGCGTGTACCAAAAAATAATTGGTAGCTTCATCTTTGAGACTAATATTATCTGGGGCTCCAACATATGCGTACAGAGCACGTTGTTTAAAGAGTTCTCGAACATGCATCATGCAGTTGAATCTCAAACTATACAGTGATTTGGGATTTCACCAATATAATTGTGGGACCTCTGGCAAGAGGGTGGTGTAATAGCTAGGATATTCTAAGCATCACAACAGCTTTAGCTTAGTTAATTGGTGTTGGTGTATAGATAATGCATCAGCAGTGTTGCTTCATTTTCTGCTGTTAAGGAGCTAAATTACTGTGTTTATGCAGCCCTAGCCACACCTCCCCTGGCTGTGACTTACCCAGCCAATATGTATTTTTTTATTTTACAGCACACTGTGTTTACTTTAGACGTTCTCCTGTCCTGTTACTCAAACTTAAGTAACACATAGCAGGCTCTACGCAGGCCCATTAACAGAGAAGGAGCCAATAACTTATAATTAAACACAGTGTGCAAAAAAGGAAGTTTAAAGATTTGATCTCTATTTCAGGGAGTGTGAAGGGAGACTATGGCTGTGTATGTCGCAACAGAAGAGTTGTGGCAAGGGCTGAATGAACAGAATTATTTTAACTCCTTCCTAACATAGAATTCAGCAGTTAGACGGGAGAGCATAATCTGTACACTAAAACCACTTAATTAACCTAAAGTTGTTTTGGTGCTTAGAGTGTCACTATTACCCTCTGAGCCTATTGCAGACAGAGCCACTAGAGATCAAAAGATTCTCAAATATGACCTATAACAGATAAAAAAAATTTCAAATGCTGTTTCCCCATTAAAGGGACACTATAGTCAACAGAACAACTACAGCCAGGGCTGGATTTAGGCCTTTAGGTGCCCAGTGCGAAAAATCTTCACAGCGCCCCCCCTCCCCCACCTGTCATTCATGTATGATGTAATGTTTGTGTTGTCTGTGTATGTGATAGGTGTGATGACTGTGTGTGATATGTATGCTGTGTGTGATATTTGTAATTGGTGTATTAACAGTGTGTGATATGCGTGTATTGGTTGTATGTGATATTTCTGCTGGGTTTATTGGCAGTGTGTGATAGAAACATAGAAACATAGAATGTGACGGCAGATAAGAACCATTCGGCCCATCTAGTCTGCCCAATTTTCTAAATACTTTCATTAGTCCCTAGTCTTATCTTATAGTTAGGATAGCCTTATGCCTATCCCACGCATGCTTAAACTCCTTTACTGTGTTAACCTCTACCACTTCAACTGGAAGGCTATTCCATGCATCCACTACCCTCTCAGTAAAGTAATACTTCCTGATATTATTTTTAAACCTTTGTCCCTCTAATTTAAGACTATGTCCTCTTGTTGTGGTAGTTTTTCTTGTTTTAAATATAGTCTCCTCCTTTACTGTGTTGATTCCCTTTATATATTTAAATGTTTCTATCATATCCCCCCTGTCTCGTCTTTCCTCCAAGCTATACATGTTAAGATCCTTTAACCTTTCCTGGTAAGTTTTATCCCGCAATCCATGAACCAGTTTAGTAGCCCTTCTCTGAACCCTCTCTAAGGTATCAATATCCTTCTGAAGATACGGTCTCCAGCACTGTGTACAATACTCCAAGTGAGGTCTCACCAGTGTTCTGTACAATGGCATGAGCACTTCCCTCTTTCTACTGCTAATACCTCTCCCTATACAACCAAGCATTCTGCTAGCATTTCCTGCTGCTCTATTACATTGTCTGCCTACCTTTAAGTCATCAGAAATAATCACCCCTAAATCCCTTTCCTCATATGTTGAGGTTAGGACTCTATCAAATATTCTGTACTCTGCCCTTGGGTTTTTACGTCCAAGATGCATTATCTTGCACTTATCCACATTAAATGTCAGTTGCCACAATTCTGACCATTTTTCTAGTTTACCTAAATCATTTGTCATTTGGCTTATCCCTCCTGGAACATCAACCCTGTTACATATCTTAGTATCATCAGCAAAAAGACATACCTTACCATCAAGACCTTCTGCAATATCACTAATAAAAATATTAAAGAGAATGGGTCCAAGTACAGATCCCTGAGGTACCCCACTGGTGACAAGTCCAAGCTTCGAATATATTCCATTAACTACAACCCTCTGTTGCCTGTCACTCAGCCACTGCCTTACCCATTCAACAATATTGGAATCCAAACTTAAAGATTGCAGTTTATTGATAAGCCTTCTATGTGCAACAGTGTCAAAAGCCTTACTGAAATCTAGGTAAGCAATGTCTACTGCACCACCCTGATCTATAATTTTAGTTACCCAATCAAAAAAATCAATAAGATTAGTTTGGCATGATCTCCCTGAAGTAAACCCATGTTGTCTCTGATCTTGAACTCCATGTGTTTTTAGATGTTCAACAATCCTATCCTTTAACATGGTTTCCATCACTTTCCCCGCTACTGAAGTAAGGCTTACTGGCCTATAGTTGCCCGACTCCTCCCTATTACCTTTCTTGTAAATGGGCACAACATTCGCTAACTTCCAATCTTCTGGGACTACTCCTGTTAACAATGATTGGTTAAATAAATCTGTTAACCACTAAGCTCTTTTAATAGCTTTGGGTGTATTCCATCAGGTCCCATTGACTTATTTGTCTTTACTTTTGACAGTTGAAATAGAACCTCTTCCTCTGTAAACTCACGTGTAATAAATGACTCATTTATCCTTTTTCTCAACTGAGGTCCCTTTCCTTCATTTTCATCTGTAAATACAGAACAAAAATATTCATTGAGGCAGTGTCACGTATTCATCCGCTTATAGAAATGTGGTTAATGACATTTACTGTCCACACAGGAAAAGTTGTGCCGAGCAGCAACCTAATCCACAGAAGGTTTAATGCTGAGCAGTAATTGTGCAAATGAAACCTGGTCTCATGTATTCATCCGCTTAGAGAAAAGTGGTTAATGACATTTACTGTCCACACAGGAAAAGTTGTGCCGAGCAGCAACCTAATCCACAGAAGAGTTAATGCTGAGCAGCAATTATGCAAATGAAACCTGGTAACTGACTTTGGGGTCAAAGGCCGGTTACAGCCTATCAGAAAGAAAGGAGGGGTATTTAGGCCTAGTTCTCAGCCTGCTCAATGCCCTGTCGTGGTTTCCCTTGTGGTTGTCCGAGAGCGCGTTCCTGTTTATAGTTTTCTACCTGGTTTTTGACTTTGGCTTTGTTTATTGACTTCTCTATATTCTGGTATCCTGACTCCTGGCTTTCCTCATCGCTGTGTCCCTTTCTGTGTTCCCTGACCTCGGCTAGTATTTTTTACTATTCTTTGTATGTTAAATCCGGCCATTCTAAGGACCGGTAATACGTTACTTATTTGTCATCCGTGCTGTACAGTTCTACGTGCTGGATCAAACAGTAATCCTGACATTACGACATGGCCATAGATCCTGTAGAACTGTGTCAGCACATAGCTGCTTGCGAGAGGAAATTAGAGGAGAATGATCACCGCATGGATCAATTCACTCAGGCTTTAAGTACGCGTCTCGCTAGAACGGAGCATCTGCAGCCTGCAGCGTCTCCTCCTATAGCACCTCTACCCTGTGTACCGCCACCCACTGTTAATATGACTCCTAGCATCTCCTTATCATCATCATCCCTACAGTTTGATGGCAATATCCAGGAATGCAGGGGTTTTCTTAATCAGGTGGAGTATCATTTTGAGGCCTCACCAGGGTCATTCCCCACGGACAGAGCAAGAATTGGTTATCTAATGAATCAATTAAAGGGCAAGGCCCTTGCCTGGGCTAATCCGTTGTGGGAGAGTAATCGGAGCATAGCTCATAATTACCAGGAATTCCTTGCCGAATTCAAGCTCACGTTTGAGCCATTGGGTAGATAGGATGTCGCCTCCACTGCCCTAATGCACATCAGACAAGGTAACCAGTCTATCTCGGATTATGCTATTGAATTCCGTACCTTAGCTTCCGAGGTAGACTGGACTAACAATGGGTTAATCTCAGCATTCAAAAAGGGTCTCTCAGAGATTATACTAGATGAGATAGCCGCTAAAGAATTACCTAAGAGTCTTAACGAATTTATTACGTTTGTCATGCATATTGATAATAGGTTAAGACTCAGAGAAGTCACCAGAAGCAAGACCAGACGTACGGCTATGTCCCTAGCACCTCAATTCTCTAAACCTGTTTTGTCTAACCTCCCTGTACAGTCCGAACCCGAACCTATGCAGTTGGGGGTCACTAGACTGTCAGAGGCCGAAAAACAGTATAGGAGAAGGGAGGGGTTATGCCTATATTGCGGTAGAAAGGGACATATGATAACTAATTGTCCAGTGCGTCCGGAAAACTTCCGCACCTAAGAACCTTAAGGGGACAGATCTTAGGTGTGATGGAGTTGTCCTCTAACAAAAACAAAAGTAGATTCCTCCTTGAGGTATCTATTTCCCTTGATAACAAGAAGTTTTCTTGCAGTGCCCTAATGGACTCAGGTGCTGCTGGAAATTTTATTGATGTCCAGTTTATTAGGAGTAATGAGATACCGGTCAGGGAGAGACCTACGCCGCTAGCTGTAGAAGCTATTGATGGTAGACCACTCACACAACCGCTTATAACCCACGAAACTGTCCCTATTATGATCTCCATTGGGGCCTCCCATAGGGAGGAGATGACGTTTCAGGTTATTACTTCTCCATCATGTCCTATCATATAAGGGTTTCCGTGGCTGAGTAAGCACAATCCCTATATTGACTGGGCTAATGGGGAGATATTAGAATGGGGTAAAGAGTGTATGGGGAGATGTATAAAACCAGTACTAAAGAGATTGGATACTATTGACCTTCCCACTACCACTCCCCAAACTCCTGGAGTTCCCATACAATACCGAGAACTTCAGGAGGTGTTTAACAAGGCTCAATCTGATGTATTGCCTCCCCACAGAGCATATGACTGTGCCATTAACCTGTTTCCAGGCGCTATGCCACCTAAGGGGGCAGTTTATGCCTTATCTCCCCAGGAGAGTAAAATAATGGAGGAATACATCAAAGAATCCTTGAGCAAAGGCACATAAGAAAGTCATCCTCACCAGCTGGTGCAGGATTCTTTTTTGTTGAGAAAAAGGGTGGTGAGTTACGCCCGTGCATAGACTACAGGGCACTTAATAAAATCACTGTAAAAAATGCATACCCTATCCCACTCATTTCCGAATTGTTTGATAGACTTCAGGGAGCTAAAGTATTTACTAAACTTGACCTTAGGAGCGCTTACAATTTGCTTAGAATTAAAGAGAATCATGAGTGGAAGACGGCATTTAATACCCGTAGTGGACACTATGAATATCTGGTAATGCCATTTGGGTTATGCAATGCCCCGGCCGTATTCCAAGACTTTATAAATGATGTACTCAGGGAATTCATTTACTAATTTGTCTTGGTTTATTTGGACGATATTTTGGTGTATTCCCCTGATCTTCAGACTCACCACTCCCATGTGAAACAGGTTCTGCAGACGTTGTTGAAGAATAAACTTTATTGCAAATTAGAAAAGTGCATATTTGACCAGCCTGAAGTCCACTTTTTGGGTTACAACATCTCTGCATCGGGATTTCAAATGGATCCTAAAAAACTAGAGGCTGTACTACATTGGCCATTACCCTCTGGTTTAAAAGCCATTCAAAGGTTTATTGGTTTTGCCAACTAATACAGAAGATTCATCAAGGGATTTTCTTCTGTAATAGCCCCAATCACTAATATAACTCGCAAAGGGGTTAGTAGCACGGTATGGTCCAAAGAGGCTGTGAATGCTTTTGAGACTCTTAAACAAAGATTTGCCTCTGCGGACATACTAAAACATCCCGACACTAGTAAACCTTTTATATTGGAGGTTGATGCATCCGAGACAGGGGTAGGGGCTGTTCTCTCTCAGAGAGAAAGCCAGGGAACACCATTGCATCCTTGTGGCTACTTCTCCAGAAAGATGTCTCCTGCTGAGCGCAACTATGATATTGGCAATAGAGAACTGTTGGCCATTATTCTTGCCCTCAAGGAGTGGCGACATCTTTTGGAGGGTTCCAAGGACCCCCTGTTGATCATAACCGACCACAAAAATCTGGCATATATAGGGGATGCCAAACGTTTGTCTTCCAGACAGGCTAGATGGTCACTGTTCCTTTCACATTTTAACTTTCTCATTTAACTTTTCTCATTTCTCATCACATTTTAACTTTCTCATTACCTGGTTCTAAAAATACCAAGGCTGACGCCTTGTCCAGGCAATTTGATAATGAGTCAGCTCCGGAACAGATGACATCTCCTATTATTCCACCAGAGTGTATTATTGCTACTACTGTCCTCTCACTGTCTTCTCCACTGCTTGGCACCATACTGGAGGCCCAGCCTCAGGCGCCCAGTGGTAAACCGTGTGATAAACTGTTCGTTCCCCTATGTGAAAGGGTTAATATCATGAAAGTGTTCCATGACAATATAACTGCTGGACACCCGGGCATCAATAAGTCCACTGCCGCGATCACTAGATCATTTTGGTGGGATTTACTCAGGAAAGATGTAAAGGAGTATGTGCAGGCATGTTCTGTGTGTGCAGTTTCTAAGGTGACTCATGCACTTCCTTGTGGCCTGTTGCAGCCTCTTCCTGTTCCTGAGATTCCATGGTCCCACTTATCCATGGACTTTATTGTTGAGCTTCCTAGCTCTGCTGGGTTCACTACTATTCTCATGGTTGTAGACCGATTTTCTAAGATGGCTCACTTCATTCCTCTCAAGAAGTTGCCATCTTCGCAAGATTTGGTCCTAATTTTCATACGTGAAATTGTCCGTTTGCATGGCATCCCCCACAATATTGTGTCTGATAGGGGCTCTCAGTTTGTGTCCAGGTTCTGGAGGGCGTTCAGTAAACAATTGGGGATTGATCTCTCCTTCTCCTCCTCCTACCATCCACAGACCAATGGTACAGCTGAGAGGGCTAACCAGTCATTAGAAGTTTATTTGCGTTGTTTTATTAATAGCACACAAGACAATTGGTCCCAACTACTCCCGTGGGCCGAGTTCGCTAGAAACAATACTGTTCATGACTCCTCTGGGCACAGTCCATTTTTTGTCAATAATGGTAGGCATCCTACGGTTCTCCCTGCGGTATTTTCTGATACTGCTCTGGATGAGCGTCTGGCCTCCATTCGGGATACCTGGGTTAAGGTTCAAACTGCTCTAGGGGCTGCTGCTGAACGCTTCAAACTTTTGCTGATAAGCGTAGGAGTGCCAACCCGGTGTACCAAGTGGGGGACCGGGTTTGGTTGTCATCTCGCAACATCAAGCTTAAGGTCCCTAGAATGAAGTTTGCCCCCAGATTCCTTGGTCCCTATAGAGTGCTTCGTAGGATCAATCCAGTGTCTTACTCTCTGGCTCTTCCTGCATCTTTAGGGATTCCCAACTTGCTTTTCATGTGTCCTTACTCAAACCTCTTGTCTGCAATAGATATACTGTTCCTTGTGTTCCTCCCCCTCCGGTGGTGGTGGGTGGTCAGGAAAGAGTATGAGAGGTATCTTCTATCGTGGATTCTGGGTTTTCACCGGGGCGCTTTACGGTACTTGGTTGTTTGGAAGGTTACGGTCCGCCGCTGATGCGTTCTTGGGTTTCGGCTCCTGACCTGCATGCGGGCGTAAAGATCGGCGCTTTTCGCGCTAAATTTCCTCTCCAAAGCCTGGTCCTGTCGCCCGGTGGCGTTTCTTCAGGTAAGGGGTAATTTCCGCGTATTCATCGCTTATAGAAATGGTTAATGACGGTTACTGTCCACACAGGAAAAGTTGTGCCGAGCAGCAACCTAATCCCACAGAAGGTTTAATGCTGAGGCAATGGTATTGCAAATGAAACCTGGTCTGTAGCGATGCATCCGCTTATAGAAGAAGTACAGTTGTGAGCATTTACTGTCCACACAGGAAAAGTTGTGCCGAGCAGCAACCTAATCCACAAAAGGGTTAATGCTGAGCAGCAATTATGCAAATGAAACCTGGTAACTGACTTTGGGGTCAAAGGCCGGTTACAGCCTATCAGAACTAAAGGAGGTGTATTTAGGCCCAGTTCTCAGCCTGCTCAGTGCCCTGTCGTGGTTTCCCTTGTGGTTGTCCGAGAGCGCGTTCCTGTTTATAGTTTTCTACCTGGTTTTTTACTTTGGCTTTGTTTATTGACTTCTCTATATTCTGGTATCCTGACTCCTGGCTTTCCTCATCGCTGCGTCCCTTTCTGTGTTCCCTGACCTCGGCTAGTATTTTTGACTGACTAACATGCGTTAAAATCCGGCCACCATTCTAAGGACCCGGTAATACGTTACTTATTTGTCATCCGTGCTGTACACAGTTCTGCGTGCTGGATCAAACAGTAATCTGACAGGCAGTCAGCTAGACCTTTATCCTCTTCTACATACCTTCCTTCTTTTGTTTTAATCTAACTAATCCTTGTTTTACTTTTCTTTTCTCATTTATGTATCTAAAAAATGTTTTATCCCCCTTTTTTTACTGACTGTGCTATTTTCTCTTCTGTGTGTGATTTGGAAGCTCTTATAACTTGCTTAGCCTCTTTCTGCCTAATCTTATAGATCATTTTGTCTTCCTCACTCTCCTGTCCTGTTACTCGAACTTAAGTAACACATAGCAGGCTCTACGCAGGCCCATTAACAGAGAAGGAGCCAATAACTTATAATTAAACACAGTGTGCAAAAAAGGAAGTTTAAAGATTTGATCTCTATTTCAGGGAGTGTGAAGGGAGACTATGGCTGTGTATGTCACAACAGAAGAGTTGTGGCAAGTGCTGAATGAACAGAATTATTTTAACTCCTTCCTAACATAGAATGGTTTTTTTTATAATTCCTAAATGCTAACTTTTTGTTTTTAACTATTTTGGCCACATCTGCGGAGTACCACAGTGGTTTCTTGAATTTTTTGCTTTTACTGACAAGCCTAATGCAATTTTCTGTTGCCTTCAATAGTGCAACTTTTAAATTTTAAGTGATGGTTATTTAATTCAGATAAAAACATGCATTTAGGCCTGTGTGTGAATGCAGGTGTATATTTTTGCAGAGTTATGTGCACACAGTCCCACAGTCAAATGCACACAGTTATACATATACACTGTCAAATCCACCACATGCACAAAGTCACAGGCAGATAGTCACATACACAAGATCAGGCAGAAACACACAGGTACACGCAGTAACACACATACACAGTTACAGGTAGATAAACACACTAACACACAATTATGGGCAGACACACACACACAAACAGCTACACATACAGTTTTTTACACACACACACAGCCACACATACAGTCTTACACACACATACTTTTATGCAGACAGTCACACACGCAGACAGCCACACACCACACACAGGCAGACAGCCACACACACAGACACACACACAGACACACACACACACAGAGAAAGCCACACACAGACACACACACAGAGAAAGCCACACACATACACACAGGCAGACAGCCACACACACACACACACACACACACACAGAAAGACACACACATATACACAGGCAGTCCACACCGCACACACACACACACACACAGAGGGCAGATGGCCATACACACCCAGGAGAAGACATCCACACACAGCGGCGAGGCAGTCGCACACAGGCAGACAGCCACAAACACACAGAGTCACACACACACACGACAGACAGTCAAATACACACACACACCCACAGGCAGACAGTCACACACACACACGCAGGCAGTCATACACACAGACACACACACACACACACACACAGGCAGACAGTCACACAGACACACACACACACACAGGCAGTCAGTCATACACACAGACAGTCACACACACAAACACCCACAGGCAGACAGTCATACACAGAGCCAGCCTTAGGCCTTTGGGCGCCCTGTGCGAAAAATCTTCACAGGCAGTCACACACACACAGGCAGACAGTCAGTCATACACACAAAAGATTTAAAAGATTACGCTAACCAGAAGATTATGCTAACCACACACCCTGTCACACACACACACAGACACAGACATAGAAACATAGAATGTGACGGCAGATAAGAACCATTCGGCCCATCTAGTCTGCCCAGACAGTCACACATAGGCAGTCACACACACAGAGGCAGACAGCCACACACAAACACACACACAGACAGCCACACGCAGACAGCCACACGCACACACAGACATAGAAACATAGAATGTGACAGGAGATAAGAACCATTCAGCCCATCTAGTTTGCCCAGACAGTCACACATAGGCAGTCACACACACAGAGGCAGACAGCCACACACAAACACACATGCAGACAGCCACACACAAACACACAGGCAGGGAGCCACACACAAACACACAGGCAGACAGCCACACACAAACACATAGCCAGACAGCCACACACAGGCAGACAGCCAGACACAGACAGCCACACACAAACATACACGCAGACAGCCACACACAAACAGCCACACACAAACAGCCACACACAAACACACAGGCAGACAGCCACACACACACACACACACACAGGCAGACATAGAAACATAGAATGTGACGGCAGATAAGAACCATTCGGCCCATCTAGTCTGCCCAGACAGTCACACATAGGCAGTCACACACACACACACACAGGCAGGCACACACACACAGGCAGACAGTCATACACACATACACACACACACACACACAAAAAGCCACACATACACACAGGCAGACAGTAACACACACACACACACACACACACAGAGGCAGACGGCCATACACACACAGGAAGACAGCCACACACACAGAGGCAGACAGCCACACAAACACACAGACAGTCACACACACAGGCAGACAGTTACACACACACAAACACAGGCAGACAGTCATACACACAGAAACACACACACAGTCACACACACAAATACGCACAGGTAGACAGTCATACACACAGACACACACACACACAGGCAGACAGTCAGTCATACACACAGACACGCACACACACAAACATGCACAGGCAGTCATACACACAGACACACACACAGGCAGTCATACACACATACACACACACACAGAAAGCCACACACAAACACACAGGCAGGCAGCCACACACACACACACACACACAGAGGCAGATGGCCATACACACACATGAAGACATCTACACACACAGAGGCAGGCAGTCACACACAGGCAGACAGCCACACAAACACACAGAGGCAGACAGTCACACACACACACACACACACACACAGGCAGTCAAACACACAGACACGCACACACAGGCAGACAGTCATACACACAGACACACACACAGGCAGACAGTCATACACACAGACACACACACACAGACACACAGGCAGACAGTCATACACACACATACACACACACAGGCAGACAGTCACACACACAGGCAGATAGTTATACACCACACAGACAGTCACACTCACACTGACAATCACACATAGTTACCTCTGTTCATTGTAGAGGCAGTGCAGCTCCTGGAGACTGTTTGTTGGGGAAGCAAGGCCTCCTTCCTGCTTCCCCTGCAGCAGTTATCCGGCACTTTTAGCTCCGCCCACGCCATCAGTTTCGCACCATCACTGTCGCACGGGAAGCTCCGCCCCTGCCACAATTTTTTTTTTTTTTTTAAATCCCGGTCGGCCATGTGTGAGCTGTGTTGGCCATATGGCGCCCCCGCTCCATGGCGCCCTGTGCGGCCACACAGCTCGCAGACACAGACATAGAAATGTAGAATGGGACGGCAGATAAGAACCATTTGGCCCATCTAGTCTGCCCAGACAGTCACACATAGGCAGTCACACACACAGAGGCAGACAGCCACACGCGCACACAGACATAGAAACATAGAATGTGACAGGAGATAAGAACCATTCGGCCCATCTAGTCTGCCCAGACAGTCACGCATAGGCAGTCACACACACAGAGGCAGACAGCAGTTATCCGGCAGAGCTAAAAGTGCAGGATAACTGCTGCAGGGGAAGCAGGAAGGGGTCCCTGCTTCCCCAACAAACAGTCTCCAGGAGCTGCACTGCCTCTACAATGAGCAGAGGTAACTATGTGTGATTGTCTGTATGGAGACACTGAACTTTCCTCATTGAGATGCATTGATTCAATTCATATCCATGAGGAGGTGCTGATTGGCTGAGCGGGCGTTAGGTCAACCCCCCTGCCCCCCCGTCTTGACGTCTTTCTCTATGGGAAAGCATTAGATTGGCTGAAATCATTTAATTGTGATGATGTCAGCAAGGAGGCGCTGGGAATAAGGTACGTTTTCCTACATTTTAAGGGGCTAAGGAGGGGGGCAAGCAACCTAAATGGTGTTTTTAACACTATAGTGTCAGGAAGACATGTTTGTGTTCTTGACCCTATAGTGTTCCTTTAACCCCTTAAGGACACATGACATGTGTAACATGTCATGATTCCCTTTTATTCCAGAAGTTTGGTCCTTAAGGGGTTAAATAGCACAATGGGCATGCTGGTTCCATCTTGAGGAGAAAAAAACGGACATGTCAGTGTTCCTCTTCAATCATCTCTTTAAAGTGACATAGGGCTATAAAGAGCCAGACTTAATTTGTAGCACAAATACATAAAGCATATGAATATACATAGATCCAGGAGAAAATGTACAATATATAAACGTATGATTAACAGATTAACATGTACATAGCCTTTCTGCATTAACTCAGATACAGTGTCTTTCAACTTTTCAGTAACTACGGGAGCTTGCAATTGATCTAGCTAATGATTTACCCATGACCCTGAATGCATATATTATTTTATACCCCCTAGATTTTGCTCTGCTTCAAATTATGTTGCTTTTGAACTTGTCTGTATTTTTTCTGATAACCTTGGTACATATTCATTAATAAATCTGTTCTCTATTTTCGCAGAGAAAAAAAATAATCTCGGCTGAGCCCCAGTTAATTAAGTATGGTACCAACGCAGATGAGGAAAAAAAATGTAAATCCCACTAGAAATGATCAACTGGCTGTACATGAAAGGCATCCGAGAGCACGGGTTTAGGTAGAAAAGATCCATGTTGTATGATACCAGGGGAATTACATGTGATTGCGACATGCCTGGGGTGATCTCTGGAATTAATCTAATGAGGAATATGAAGATATTCATTTCTAAAGTTCTAGTGCTGGAACAATCTCACACACAAACATTCATATTCATGTATGCCTAGACAGAGAGACAGACAAACACAGACATTTCTTTTTTTACAGGCTTGAATACTTTTAAGGGAACACTGTGGGCACCATAACAACTGCAATGGATTGAAGTGGTTATTGTGCCTGGAAAGCACCGTGTCTCCTATCACAACTTAATGGTTTACTCACCACTTGATAGATTTTCCAGTTCCTGGCCCGCAAGTATGAGATAGCAGAGGTAGAGATATGCTCCACTTACCATAGCAGGGGTAGTAGGCAGTAATAAGCTGTGAGTATCACTGCCCTAATACCTGGTATGAATTGGTATGTTGAGAAGTGAAAGCATAACTCAGGCCCCGCTATATTGCCATTGGATGCCGGGCTTCAGACTGCCAGGAATGAAGAAACTCCACTAAACAATAAGTAAACCGTAGTAAAAGTAGTAATGCAAAACACAGACACAGATACCATAACCACTTCAATCCACTGAAGTGGTTGAGTTTAAAATATTACACTAACCAGAAGGGAGAGAGAGAGGGAAGGAAGGGAGTGAGCAAGGAAGGAACCTGTAATCTCACGCTGAGGCCAAGTTCTCTATGCAGCCTTATCCTTACTTGATGATGTCACTCCCCCTCACTGCAGGAGGGAGGGATGTCCCAGAGATTGGCTTGAGAAGACTACTTGGGTGGCAGAGAGACTGAGGGGCTTGCCTCCATTGGATGTACTGCATGTCGCTAGCGTGCTATGAATGCTAACAAGAGATGGCTGCTGGATGTTGAGGTACATCTCTGGCAACAAACTGCTTTAATATACACAAGTGGTACATTAGGGAGAATTATTTAATTTCTAAAATAAGTTTAAGTGGAACAAGGGGGTTAAGATAGGAGAGAATGAGGTTATGGATATGCGGCTAGGGGAGGACTGAAATACTGGATGGGAAGGTAAACAAATGCGATGGTCCGAACCTAATTTGTGTTCATCAGCTCATCCTACATATTTCCCTGTTCGGTTATATCCATCGGCTCTACCTCCTGAATGTTGTATGGCTGGATCTGTATTGTTGTTTGGACAGCAGCACCACAGACACAATGGTGCTCAGTTTGTTGGCTGCATGAGTCAGACATAGTACTTTCTGTTTGTACTTCTTTGCAATTTTTATATATTTATTTAGTTAATACACATTTTCCACAGCCTTTTCTATTCTTTAACTATGTTCCTTTTCACTGACACACTTTGAATGTTTTTTTTTTCTTTTGCACCCATGATATAAACTTCAGCATTGTCTGAGTTAAATAAACTGCAAAAATGCCCTATTAGGGTAAACTCCAACTCTAGTAGCCAATTACCAGACAGCCGTCAGAGGGACTTCCAGGCTATTGGGTGATTTTTGGTTGAAATCCATCTCCATATATATTAAGGAAGAACCTATGGCAATAGATATGCAAATGATTGTTGCAAAAAACTTGCAGAAAAATTATAAATGGCTAACTCAAGACAAGGTGCTGTAGCAACTAAAGAAAGTTAATATAAACAAAGCTCCAGGGCCTGACGGTATTCATCCATTAGTACTTAAGGAACTAAGTGTAGAAAAAGGTGAACTTCTGTTTTTAATCTTTCAAGATTCTTTTCTTTCAGGAAGTGTTCCGGATGATTGGAGGAAGGCAGATGTGGTTCCTATATTCAAAAAAGGGACACTATAGGCAAGGGTTCAAACTCCTTGCCTGGAAAGTATAGACCTGTGAGCTTAACTTCTGTGGCTGGGAAAGTAGTTGAAAGGTTATTAAGGGATAATATTCAAGAATTTCTTGAGAAGATTGTGGTTATCATCAAAAATCAGCATGGCTTTATGAAGCACAAGTCATGTCAAACTAACTTGATTGCATTCCACTAAGAAGTAAGTAGAAGTATAGATCAGGGTGTTGCAGTGAATGTTTTCTATCCAAGGCGTTTGATACAGTTTCACACAATAGATAAGTGTTCAAACTCAAAGAAATCGGTCTAGATGAAAATTCTTGTTCTTGGGTAGAACATTAGTTTTAAAAATAGAGTACAAAGAGTTGTCATTAATGGTAAATTTTCAAGCTGGACAGAGGTGGCAAGTGGTGTCCCTCAGGGCTCTGTTCTGGGGCCCCTTCTATTTAACATGTATATAAATGATATTGAAAAGGGGATTTAGATAGACTGGGGACTCAAATAGCAGATGAGATTTAATTTAGAAAAATGCAAAATTATCCACTTCGCGTAAAGAATGCACAAGCAACTTATACCCCTAATGGAAGCGAATGAGGGATAACAACACACAAGAAGGACTTGAGAATTGTTATAGACAACAAACTATGCAACAATGTGCAATGTAAATCAGCAGTGGCTAAAGCCAATAAGGTATTATCATGCATGAAAAAGGGCATTAATTCTTGTGATGAGAATAGAATTCTGCTTCTTTATCAATTGCTAGTAAGACCACATCTTGAATATGCTGTGCAATTTTGAGCACCTGTTCTAAAGAAGGATATTACAGAATTAGAAAAAGTGCAGAGGCGGGCTACAAAATTAATAAAAGGAACGGAACATTTTAGCTATAAAGAAAGGTTAACAAATTTAAACCTCTTTAGTTTAGAAAAACGTTGCCTCAGAGGGTATATGATAACATTATACAAATATATAACAGAATATTCAATGATATAATTTTTCAACTGTAGGGTAATAGCTTCTTGAATCTTGAATCTTCTTGAAATCTGACTGCCATTGTGTGGTCAAGAGGGATTTTGTTTCCTAGTTTGTTGCAAAATTGGAAGTGCTTCAAACTGGGGGGGTGAGGGGGGAGGGGTTGCCTTCTTTTGGATCAACAGCAAAAAACTAATGTGAGGAAGACTGAACTTGATGGACACGTGACTCTTTTCAACCTATGTAACTAACGCTGGACGTCCTCATGGGGACGTCCATCGTCACCCACAACCTCATATGAGAGCATTGTATAATGCTTTCCTATGGCAAAAATGTTAATGCGTGCACGGTCATTGCTGTGCATGCGCATTAGGTCTCCCCCGCCGGCTGATGGCGGGGAAGGAGTGAAGGCGGACCAGTGCAACCGCCGAGGGACATCGGCACTGGATCCAAGTAAGTGACAGAAGGTTTTAACAGGTGAAACTAATATCATTGAAGCAGAAGGATAACATCCACATTAGAGATATTGCTAAGAGAGATCTAGACTGCTCCTTTAAGCTACTAGGCTGACTAGACAGTTATTTACCATCTTAAATGAGCGTGTTCGACATTTTGTTTCTTATTTAAGGCATGTCTACACCATGTTTATGTGTGTGAATGCTGGGGTGTGTTTGTGTGGGCTGTGTGACTGAAGAATGTATTTGCACTTCTTGCCTTATTACCCTGCATATACCGCAAGTCCACCAACTCCATATCTCTCTCATCATTTTCCATAGTGCAAAAACTATGCCAATAGTAGCCCATTTTTTGAGGCGGTAAAGGGGATGTAGAAGTGATGTAAATCATGCCACTGATCTAATCGCAAGCTGACCCTTCACTGATCTATATCAGCATAATACTTGCCAAAGTTACCATAAGGTTTGCACTCATCCCAATTTCTTAAAGGGTTACTCAAGGTACCATCACAACTTTGCATGTTGACAGTACAGAAAGTCCCCTACAACCACTCTCATGTTTGAGAGTGGCTTAGAACTGCTAACCCAGTCCCTCAGACCTGTCAAAAATGCAACTAGAATGCATAGTTATGGCTAGTGTTCATACATATTGTCAAAGTGAGTGCTTGTGTCAGTGTGAATTCACGTTTGTATAGGCATAGTGTAATTGTGAAAAGAAGTGTATAATTGTGTGTAGTAATACTGTGTACAAATGCTATTTGTGTATTTAAATTGAGTGTGTATGTGGTCATGCAGGCATGCCTGTGCGCACTGTCAGTGTGCGAGTGCGAAGCTGTATTGCAGTGGGGTGTTAGTGTGTGAATGTGGTTGTAATTTTGTGTGCGCAGAAGGGCATTGGTGCAGAGCGTCAGTGCGTGAGTACAGAGGAATGGACATTGGTGCAGAGTGTCTGTGTGTAAGTGTCAGTGTGTGTCAGTGTTACGTTGTGTATGGTGCCAGTGCATGTGCAGGGCTGTATCTGTGTGTGTAGAGTGTGAATAAAGTACCCAGTTTAGCCTACACTCCAACTTTTCACAGTGATGGGAAGCTAACTGGTTATTTGAGCATATTTCATTCAGATTTGACATCATACATGTGTCTTTTTAGTATATGATACAGTCTGGCTGATTTGTGTTTAATATTTGTAAAGATTAACTTTAAAAGAAATGAAAGTTCAGTAATCCCCATGTTATAGGATCAATTTTAATTAAAAGCTGTAATCTAAATTTTTTGCTAATACCTTTTGTTTGCAAGTGCTGACACATACAATCTAAGAAAGCAGTCATTACTGGGCTGTTAATTATGCCATTTTAAATGATGCCATTGGGGTTTAGGATAAGCGTTAATGTTAAGGGGTATTTAGGATGGAGAATCAGGGTTGAAGTTGGAACTTAGAATTCAGAGCTAGATGGTTTTCAAGATTTCTTCAATAATAACTATTATGATTCTAAGTCAGTAATTGATTATTGGAAAGATAGGATCTTAAAATTAAATGTCTTTACGATCATATTGGGGAGATTTATTAAAGTTAAACAGGTGCTATTCAGGATGCAAAGTGCTAAATGTTGACATACATTATATTGGTTTCCATGGCGACTGCTCCTCCTTATTTAGCACTTAGTCCTATAATAGCAGCTGAGATTGGCTTGTACATTGGACAAGTAATAAATGCATTCCTAAAATAAGCAAACCATATTTTTAAGTTAATAGGTATATGTATCTGCAGAAGGGTAAACATTTCAATACATAATATAGACAAATATTTAAGTTCTCAGTGGCCTGGGTGTTGCAATCATAGTAAATATGAATTAATCAGCAATTTATTAGCAGGATTAATAAAGTCTGAATGGTCTGTACTGAACGGTGCAAAACCATGGGACTGCAGAATTTAGACATTGTTCACGCTATTTAACAATGCTCAGATTGTGCAACTCAGGCTCCAACTGAGCCTAAATTAGATTTGGATTTCAGTCAGACCAAACACCGCTGCAAAAATGCTTCAAATCTTTTTATTTCCCCCTCACTATTTTTGGTGAGGCGGGTAGGTAGGAATTTTATTTGAGGGGGGCTGACTAGGGGCTTGGGGACCCCCCTTTTTTTTTTTTTACAACAGTGAGCAGCCACTGGCTGCTCACTGTTTAGTAGACATGCCTCTACACACGGCATAGTAAGTAGGGGCAGAAGAGAGATTTTAATCTCCCTTAATTAATAATACTAATTAATCTTTACTTAGTATTAGTAAATTCGTCTGAAAGACCAATTTAGGTCTTTCAGCCTTTTAGTAGATAGCTCCCTAATACTGTGTGAATTAGGGGGCTATCTACTCACGGCACGAATAGGATTGGAGTTTCATTCATTCAAATGAAATTCCGATTCAAACAAAAACTCCCAAATTGCATCCTAACACAACTGGACAAACTGTTCTCATTCTGTTAGGATGAAATTCGGTTGCTTCGCAGCGTTCGAACGCCGAATGAAGCACCAAGAGGAAGGTGAGTTTTGTGGGAAATTTGCTTTGATTACAGTAAACGGAGCGAACTTTGCTCCTCTCCTGGGTAAAAGCTGGTCAAGCGTAGGAAAAATACATAAGACAAAATAGTCCCTCCTTTGTCTTATGTTTTAAAGAAAACTAGAGCAGACAGTTAGAAAAGAAGAACAGATCCCGAGAGAGGGAGAGAAGAGGAAGCGATTGGAGAAAGGTAAGTTCAGCATGACAGTGCCAATTTAATATTTATTACAAGGAGAGAGCTGGTAGCGCTGCTGGCTCCCTCCTTGCTTTTTGTTTTGTTTTGTGCATGCGCAGTGTTATTTTCATCCTAATGGACGAAAACAAATTATTTTTTACAGAATTTCGGAATGGACGAATTAAATTTTTATTTAGTAAGTATTCACTCATACTAAACGAAAATTTCACTGGTGCACATGTCTAGTTACAACTAAATTATCTGATGGTGGTCCATCTCCCCATCAGCGGGTTCTTACAGCTATGGTTTGGGGTATATTTTTAGCTGGGCATGGGCCCAGAATGCCAGCAACATGAATATGTATGATGGGTTTCATTCTGCTGTAGATAGTAATGTTTCTGTATTTAGTGCAGTAGAAAAGCATTTCTTTTGAATAATGAAAAATCTCATATGTATAATTAAATTACACGGTTTATTAGTGACTTTTCTCAGAATTTATAAGTTGCATAGATAATCCTTAGACTCAATACTGTGAACTTCCTCCTCATTTAAGAATTCCAAAATGATAGATTTTATCTAAAAAATATTTAGACATACAGTATATATATAAAAAAATGCTCAGTTGGAAGGAAGGATAGAGGTTTGTAAACTGAATTCCAATACTGCCACCCAGTGGTAAAGAAATGCAATTCTAGTACAATATTGTATAGTTTTAGATTCATTGCAGAGTGTATACTGTATGTATGTTGTAGAGGAGTATGGTGTGTGTGTGTGTGTGTGTTTATGGGTATAGTAAATTAGTGTGGTACACATCTCAAAAGGCAGTTCTGAGTGAGTGACTTACAATCAGAAAATCTAAAAATGTCCATGCTTTTTACTAGTTTTTAATTATTAGTGTTATCTAGAAACCTCATATAAAACTGAAAAACTTGTAGAAATCCAGAAAAGTAATGGAGCACTGAGAACCACCAGCATATGTTAGATGTCAGTCGGTAAGATCAGGAAAAAGAAAAAACACCCATTCAAGCACTATCTGCAGAAGTTCAAATATTGTCATTAAAAACCACACATACCCAGTGGCGGATCCAGAGCCTGATCTCAGGATGGGCACTTGTAGATTATTTAAATAAATAATCCAGGCACAATAACCACTACAGCTCAGTGTAGTAGTTATGGTGCCAGTAGTGCCAGGATCCCATCTCAGAGTAAGTAGTCAAACCGTTTAAGAACAGTTTGACAACTTACCTGGGGTCTGCTTGGATATACGGCATAGGAGCAGTGGTATGTGTGAGGGGTGAAGTGTGTGTGTGTGTATGTGTGAGCGGTGAAGTGTGTGAGTGCGTGAGGGTGGCAGTGTATGTCGGGGTGGCGGTGTGTTTGTTAGGGGGCAGTGTGTGTGTAAGCGGTGCAGTGTATGTGTGTTTGGGGCAGTGTGTGTATGGGGGGCACTGTATGTGTATTTGGGGCAGTGTGTGTATGGGGGAGACGTGTATGGGGGGGCCGTGTGTGTGTGGGGCAATGTGTGCATTGGTGTGCAGTGTATATGTGTGGGGGCAGTGTTTGTGGGTCAGTGTGTGTGTGGGGCACACTGTGTGTGGGGGCAGTGTTTGTGGGGCTGTGTGTGTGTGTGTGGGGCAGTGTGTGTGGGGGGGCAGTGTGTGTGTGTGTGGGGTAGTGTTTGTGGGGAAGTGTGTGTGTGGGGCAGTGTTTGTGGGACAGTGTGTGCATGGGGGAGGAGGGTAGGGGTGCTTTTTAATAATGTTTTTTTTTACTGTGACTGTAACTGTTTGTATGTGTGTGGCTGTGGGACTATGTGTGACTGTAACTGTGTGTGACTGACTGCCTCTGTCTGTGTGGTTGTGTGCCTATGTGTGACTGTAACTGTGTGTGTGTGGCTGTGTGACTGTAACTGGGTGTGTGACTGTCTGCCTCTGTGTGTGTAACTGTATGCCTCTGTGTCACTATAACTGTGTGTGACTCACACTCTACCTGTGTGTGTGATTTTTCGCACAGGGCACCTAAAGGCCAAGGCCGGCCCTGACTCTATCTATCCCAAAGTGCCTGCATGGACGTCCCTAGTGCTTCCTCTGGTTTTGGAGGAAGCAGTTTATGGACCCCCAAGGCAGGTGGCTGTGAGCACATCAGAGGCAGCTCCTGCTCTGCTCCCTCACGAGCTATTGACTGATGCCGGAAACCAGAATAAGGTATCATATTCTGGCTCCCTACATCGGTAGACATCCCGCGAGGGAGCAGAGCAGGAGGATTACAGCTCCCTCGCTGCCTCTGATGAGCTCACAGACGCCTTCCTCATAGCAGCCCCACACATCCACTCCAGCTCTCCCAAAGGTAGGGAGGCTGGGTGGCCAAATTAAAATAATATTTGCAATTTGTGAGTGTGTGTGAGAGAATGTGTGTGTCTGCCAGTGAATGTGTGTGTGTCTGTCAGTGTGTCTTGTATGTGTCTGTCTGTGAGTGTCTGTCACATCAGTGAGAGTCTGTGTTTGTCATTGGGTGTTTGTGTGCCTGTCAGTGAGTGTATCTGTGTCTGTCAATGAGTGTGTGTATGTCAAATCAGTGAGAGTCTGTGTCTGTCAGTGATGTCTGTGTGTTTGTCATTGAATATGTATTTGACTGTCACTGTGTATCTGCCAGTAGGTGTGTGTCTGTCAGTAAGTGTGTCAGTGAATGTGTGTGTGTGTGTCTTTTAGTGAGTGCATGTACGTCATTGAGTGCATGTATCTCTGAGAGTGTGTTCATGTCAGTGTGTCTGTCAGTAAACGTGTGTTAGTTAAACAGTGTGTGAGATAATGACTGTCAGTGAGTGTGTATCAGTGAGGGCATGTTGTCTGTTGGTCTGCCTATCCACACTGTCATCTTCCAACACACTGCCCCCCACACTGTCACTTTCCTACACACTGCACCACATACTGTTACCTTCCTACACACTGTCCCTCCCCTTCCAGCCCAAAGGTAAGGCAGGAAGGGGGGTTAAGCCCAATTTATTTAAACAGCTCACCCCCAGCACTTAGCCAACACTACATGCACAACATCCACTGCACAGACACTGCATCCACCACACAAATACAAGTTACACTGCATCTACTACACACACACACAATTAATTCAATACACACACTGCATACAATACAAATGACATGAGAAAAGACATGAAAGGGAGGGGAACAGAGACAAGGATGTTGGGGGTGGGGGCAAAAAAGACATGGATTCTTCAATCCATGGGGATGCGAGCTGAAAGGTCAGTGCGACTACATCTAAGGTGTGACACATTACGTACCTGGCGGAGACTGCAGTTTGCAGAGAGATTAAAGGAGTGTGTGTATATACACACACACACACACACATAGATACCGTATATACTCGAGTATAAGACCAGGTCCTGTTAGGGGCTGGCAGCGAGCTGTTACTTACCTTCCTGCAGCTCCTGTCAGCTTCCTTCTCCCACGTGCAGCTCTGTTCTGCTCCCAGTGTAAATCTCACGACACCCGCGGCAATGTTCCGCGCGGCACATAAACCGCAAGGTTTACACTGGGAGCAGAACGAAGCTGACAGGGGAGCTGCACGGAGGAGAAGGGAGCTGACAGGAGCTGCAGGAAGGTAAGTAACAGCTCGCTGCCAGCCCCCCTACTGCACAGACCATCCACTGGACCACCAGGGCTCCCTCCCTGGCCAGGCAACAAGCAGGGAGGGGGGACAAAAAATAAAAATAAAAAAATATTAAAATAAAATAATACAAATATTAAAATAAAAAAATAATAAAATAATAATATTAAAATTAAAAAATTAAAATAATAAAAATGCCCTCCCCTCACCCAGTTTACACACACTGCATTATATACACACTGCATTCATTATATACACACTACATTCATACAAACACACACTGTGAATAAATATTCAATTGATGTAATTTTATTTGGATCTAATTTTATTTAGAAATTTACCAGTAGCTGCTGCATTTCCCACCCTAGGCTTATACGCGAGTCAATAATTTTTCCCATTTTTTTGTGGTAAAATTATGGGCCTCGGCTTATATTCGGGTCGACTTATACTCGAGTATATACGGTACATGTTTTAAAACTGGCCCCTACTCTTGTCCCTGATCCACCATGTGCCCCCCCCCTAAAAATGAATCCTAGAGACGCCATGACTGATGTGCACCAAGATACTGCAAGTGCTCTAGGGAATTTCTTTAACGAATGAATGTATAAATGAAAAATAAGCATTTTGTAAATTGATATATTAAATACTAGGTGTGTCTGAAAAGTAATCTATACACATTTTTTTTGTTTTATTATAGGTTTATGTGCTAGCTATGCGTTCCATATTTTAAATAAATGTTATACAATAATTTTCTCAAAAAAAAGTGCTTAAGGGGGGCAGGGCCTGCCCGCCATCCTGACCGGTCGTATGCGGGAGAGGCTCCTGCAGAAACTGACCTTTTTGAACAATAATCTGGCACTCACAGCCTTAATTCGAGCCGAAGGGGAACTGCACTGTGCTCGAGCTGAAGTGGGCACAACAGCAGGCTCTGAGATTGGGAGCTTTGGGGCCCCACGGGCTAGACAGGGCTTTGGAGCTTGCGGCCTTCACGGGAGAGAAGTGGGACGGACGGCCGCCGCCCTGCTCACCTACATGAATGCCACACGGCTACTCTATGGCACATCTCACAGGGCCCTCCCCCCCCTTTGGACCAGGGGGGTCATCCCGGTCTCCACTGGAGGGTACCAACACGGCCCTCAACGAAGCCTGCAGAGCGCCCTCCAACTGCCCCAAACCTAAAATGGCCGCTGCACTGACTAGACGCCACGCAGCACCCAGAGAAACGCCTCGATACCAATAAGGGGACTGAGTGAACCCCTGGCCCCAGCAACACCTGCAACCAAGTTCTACCTACCGAAGCCTCAAGTCAGGCAATATGGCACCCCACATGGTAGCGCTACACTCTGGAGGGAGGCCCAACAGCACCAGACTGCCACCAGCCTACTTCCTGGCAGGGTCGGGATCAGCAGCTCGTCTACCGAGCTGGGAACGCATGAGACACACATCTACCTCCTGATCCCCAGCCGACCACCCACTACTCCACATCTAAGCTCAAGACTGGGAGAGGGAATGACGCTGCCATGCATGAAGCAGGAAGAGATGACACAACATGATCAGCATGGGGCAATTAAGAACAGCTCGTTGGCACACCACCCTGTCTTCCAGAGACACTCAACTACCTACCCGATTTGGTATCTGCGCCCAGTGGACATACCCACAAACTCTCACATGCTTACTCTGGTGGTATTAATCGAATTCATGTTCAGCTGGTTAGTCATTGTTAATTTTTGTTTTCTCTACAAGCAGTGGGCGCAGGGGGTCCAATCCTGTTCTATTCAAGCTTTCTCTTTATTTTATATATACAGTGTGTTGATGGAATCTAAAATCTATACAGTGTGGTACCCAGTGGAATATTAGCCTGTCACGGTTTATTAGCATGTCAACCTGTGATAATTACTCATACCTCCATATCTAGCTAGTTATCTGAGTCACAAAACTAAATGTATGCAATTTAGTTATATTTCTTATGCTAGCTTACATTCTGTTCTCTAGTAGCTAGACTTGACTGAATAGCCTGAATATACTTTAATAAAAAATAAAAAAAAATGTGCAGATACTCTACATGGCATGACACAGTATTGTGATGATTGCAACTCTGAGGCTTGTCTGAATTGTCGTGGTCATACAAGCTTGTATGTAACTATGCACAACAAAAAAATATTTTTTTTTTAAAGTGCTTAAGAGTGCTAGAGAAGTAATTAGCTTTTTTTTGAAGTGGTAATTACATGCAAGTACAAATAAAGCCTAAACTACAGTAAAATCACTCCTACTGTGATGAGAAAATAAGGGGAAAAATCAATCCTGCCATGATTTTTCTTTCCTTTTGGGTTTTATTTCCTTATGCACATTATCTTAATCATTATACTTCTTTCCTTTATTTTATATTTTATTTTTTTGTGTTGGATCCCAACATCAGGGGGCAGCCATTTTGTTCTAATCTGTCCATGATGTTTGCTGCTTGCCCTTCTGTGGCATTTTACTGATGGATTGTGGGTAAATCTGATTGGCAATTGAAACAGAATACAATATTTCTCTTTTCTTTACAATTTTATTAGGGTTCTTGAGGGATTCCCTTTAGAGGGTTGCAGCTCTTATTTTATTTTTGCTATTTAGCGCAGACTCCTCCTCCCCTATTTTTTCCAGAATACAATATTTGCCCATTGTCAAGTTATTTCAACTTGACTGCTATATATAAGGAAATGTAGTCCCTACTTGAAAACTAGAGTGATAAAAAAAAAAAAAAGAATCAGAAACAGAAAACTATACAGAAACCATTTAAATAATGTGTGTTTTTGGTACGCACTGCTTACAGCTAGTTGCGTCGGTTGAGAAGAGTGCGACATGGGTAGTCAATATAAACAGCATGTCAAACATCAATCTACAGCTAAAGAATAAGGATAGGACTTGGTTCATGTGCCTTTAGTCAAAGACAGCATGCACTGGAAGGGAACTGACCAAAGAAATTTGTTTTTACTGGTTCAAACTTCCAGCTCCCATGTGAAAGTTGTCATTTGGGTACAAGCTCTACCTCCAAATCAAATTCCAGTGAATGTTTTCTCCATGTTTATTTGCATAGTCTTGGGGTGTCTGAAGGCCTATACAATTAGTCTAGATTTTAATTTCAACATGGTGCGAATGAGACAGAACTCATTAATAAGATCTACTGCTAAGTATGTGGCATGGCAGGGGTACATACATGCGGTTTTTGAGCCTACACCCTATGTATCTTCAATAATCATGTAACCATCTATTACTCATCACTGCATTCACTGACCTGGTTCCCATTCCCAGACTAGATCAGGGAAGAGATCTCTAATCTCTCTCCCTTCCCTATTAATAAATCACCCAACCCCACTCCCTCCGCTGTTCTATGCTCATTCGCACCTACAACAGAAGAGGTTTCTGCTCTGGCCCTCCCACTCCACCACCTGTCAACGGCGTCACCATCACCTCTACCTCGCAAGCTTGCTGCCTAGGTGTTCTGTTTGACTCCGACCTCTCATTCACCCATCATGTCCTGTCTATCACCAAATCCTGCTGCTTACATCTCAAAAACATAGCTTGCATCACCCCTATTTAACACTGGACAGGGCCAAGGTTCTGTTACATGCTGTTGTTCTCTCTCACCTTGATGACTGCAATCCCCTTCTCAGTGGTCTTGCGTGTTCCCAGCTTGCACCCTTGCAATCTATAATGAATGGGGTGGCGAGGCTCATTTTCCGGTTCGCCCGCACCTCTCCCCTCTGTCAGTCCCTACATTGGGTTCCAGATAGATATAGGGCTAAATTTAAGATCCTGGTGCTTGCTTGCAAGTGCCTATATAATGCTGCTCCAACCTACCTAGCCTCCCTAAAATACAAGTATGTCCCGTCGAGGCCCCTGCGGCCTGCCGAAGACCTACGTCTATGCTCTGTCCGTACTTCTACAACTGATGCTCGCCTTCAAGACTTCTCCAGGGCAGCACCTTTTCTGTGGAACTCCCTTCCTTCCTACTTTCACCCATTCTCCATTCCTTCAAAAAAATCTTTGAAAACACTTCTTCAGGATGCATATCAATTAAAATGTTAGCAGTTTTTCATCCACCCCTCCCCCCCCCCTCCTGCAAGTTCACAGTGAATACTTTTCTAGCAACCGATTTCATTACCTCTACTTATACCCTTTGTGTCACTATATACCCCACTCCATCTAGCATATAAGCTCATTGAGCAGGGCCCTCAACCCCTGTATTCCTGTGCATCCACTTGTCTGGTTACAATTACGTGTCTGTTAGTCCACCCATTGTACAGCGCTATGGAATTTGCTGGCACTATATAAATAATGAAATAACCTTTCGACTGATGGATACAGGCTCCCACAGACAGCGGAAATGTTGCTTTGAATCAATAAAATCTGCTCACGAACGGCTCTTCAAGTATCCAGACACCTTTCTTTATTTAAATTGAAGCTTTGTTTGGGGGTACCTAAGACGACTATACTTGTAAACGTGTGTATTCCCCTCCTGGGTTTAGGTACTAGACTAGTAAATTAACCTGTCTGCACATCACTAGACCATTCACCGTTGATCCACAAAACCAATTTCTTCCATTGTATTTATTCTGCTATATTTATCCTTTTTATGAACACCTTTGGAATCTGTTCCACTACTGGTGTTAAGCATGTGCTTTTGATTTAATGCTCACTGTGCCTCACAATTTAACTAACAAAGACAATCTACTGTTTATTTTCATTTAGTAAAATGTTACTTTTCAGAACACATAAATATCCCCCTTGAGCCATACAAATACACATATACACAGTCATTCAGACAATCATATAGGCATACAGATGCATATACTCAGCTATCCAAACACACAGCCATACAGACACATACAGTCAGTCAGCCAAATAATCATACAAATACAGACATACAAACTTATGTAGCATACATACAGATACACACTAATACTGACACAGATAGCCATATAATGAAATTAAGTATAGGGACTTTAAGTAGACCTCATGAGACAGGCCCATTACTTCAGGGAAGGACCTCATCCCTAGTGTCATTTGGCACTTCTAGTAAGAGTTTGTAGGAGTTCTACACACAGCTCCATCGCAGCCCACTCTGTAGTGACGTTATTTATCACTACAGTCCGAGCTGCCAGGAGCAGTGTGTAGAACTTGGCTGTCCAGTGTAGCAAGTGGGCAGATAGAATAGTCTGAGACAATTATTTGCAGCAATTATATGTAGTACAGGTATGAATGCCCGCCCATGGATAACTGAACTCCTCTAAGACTTTATTTGATTAACATCAAAACAGACTTAACTAGCAGTTTCCACTGGCACACTAAGATTCTGAATGATAGGTGCACAAAGGAGGTTTTGTTTAAGTGTTTAGGGACACTATAGGCAACAACACAAATTTGGCTTAAAGAAGCAGTTTTAGTGTATAGAACATGACACTGCAGTAACATGGCTCAATTCTCTACCATTTATGTCACTTTGTTTACCTCCCTGCATATGATTTACACAACCTTCAAAAAACATTTCCTGTAAAGAGAGATCTAATGTTTAAACTTCGTTTATTGCAAAGTGTGTTTTAGGATTTGTCATCTGCGACTGTTAACTGTGATTTAAATCCAAATTACAGAGTAGGACAAAAACTTCTTTAATATCATCTGATTACAAACTGAAGTTTTTTTTAATCCCGTGTGGCAAGAATTGCATAAACCAAAAAAGTGATTTTGTTTCTAAATGGCAGAAAATTGAGCAGCAATACGGCAGGGACATATTCGGGGGACTTACCCCAGAGACGGGAGGTATCCTATACCGCTGACTTTATAGAGTTTCCGACCGTGATCGGCGGCAAACCCGAGGCCTTCTCACAGCAGACGTGGGTATTGCAAATGGGGTATGTCCAGTCGTTTTTAGTAGCCACTTGGTCACAAACACTAGCCAAAGTTAGCGTTACTATTTGTGTGTGGGGAAAAATGCAAAAAAAAAATAATAATTTGAATGCCAGTTTTGGCCAGTGTTTGTGACTGAGTGGCTACTAAAAAAAGACTGGACATACCCCATTTGTAATATCTTGGGTTGTCTACTATTGCAAATGGCATGCCATCATGGGGGTAATTTTCATTCCTGGGTTACCATACGGTCTCAAAACCAACGTAACCAATAAAATGACCTAATTATGTAAAACTATTACATAAATATATATGTAGAATAAATATGTATATATTGGGTTAAAATGATGCCCTCTTTTGTAAGATACAGAAATTATAAAAGTTCTAAGAAGTATAGAATGGAAAGACACGTACATCATAGTAACGAGTGACGTGTCATCTCTCTACACATCAATTCGACAATTTAGGATGTGATACAGTTAAATGCTTAGAGGGATCAGAAAAATATACAATCGAGCAGATAGAATTTCTTATGGATTGTATCTACTGGATCTTAACTAATAATTAGTTTTTTATTCCCAGTTTTATCTACAAGAGCAGGGTACGGCTATGGGGGCCAGGTTTGCCCCCAATCAAGCAAACTTATTTATGTCAAGGTTGAAGGTGTTTTTTTTTTTTTTATCTACGAGAGCCCTGAATGGGGGACAAACCTGGTCACCTACTGTAGGTACATAGATTACCTGATTTTTATTTGGGATGGGTTTGTGGAATTATTAGATTAAATGTCAACGACTGGGGCATTACCCTTACGAGTCAATATAGCAAGACTAATGCAATTTATTTAGACCTAGATATATACATTGGAAATAATGAAATTAAAACTAAAAAAATGTTTCAAAAAGATAGACGCCAACAATTATTTGTTAATAGTGGTCATTACACACCTTGGCTTACCAACATACCTAAGGGCCAATTCCAGAGGATTAAAAGAAATTGTACTAGTACAGCAGTATATGATGAACAGTCAGAATCCTAGTAGGAAGATTTACACAAAATAAATTATCTTATTTCTAAAGCTAGAGAAGAATGTAGAAATTTAAGCCAAGATGATTTAATAAGTAACACTAAAGTGACAAGAAATAATGAAAATACTCCCCATGTGTTCGATTTTAATGATAGTTTTAAGGAAATGAGGTATATTATTAACTAACACTGGCACCTTTTAAAGAAAGATAGGGAATTGCAGGCACAGGTACCAGATAAACCTTTTATAACTTTCAGAGGGGCCCTAAATTTTAAAAGTATTTTAACCCACATTCAACCTTTCAATAAGTTAATAAGTAGAAATAGGAAGAGCAATTTCTTAACTCATAGAAAAGGTTTTTCTTGCAATAAATGTATAGGCTGCATTTGCAGCAAGAATAAGACTCTAAAAAGCATAAATAAATTTAAAACAAATCTAATAACAATGAATTTTATATAAACGATTTTATAACATGTTTTACCAGGAATGTAATTTACCTGTTAATATGCTCCTGCTGGCTACAATACATTGGACGAACTATACATCCATTACATAAAAGGATAGCTGAACACGTCAACAATATTAAGAAGGGCTATGAGCAACATAGTGTTTTGGCTCACTTTAAGAAGTTCCATAATATGGATCCGAGTGGTATAATTTTTCTTGGCATACAAAATGTGAAAAAAGTATGGAGGGGTGGTAATTATATTCAAAATATAGAAAAATAGGGAATAAAGTGGGTGTATGGATTAAATACATTGGCACTATATGGACTAAATATTCAGTTTGATATTTTTAATTTTTTATAGTGTTTTTATGCTTTTGTATTCATTATATTGGAGTGTTTTATTAAAAAAAAAAAAAAAGGATGTGCTTTTTTGCATTATCTATGGTTTACATATTGTCTCTTTAAACAAGTTCCTTTACATATGAGAAGGTTTTTATTTAGATAAGCTGGTTGGAATAAATATAAACCAGTTTGGAGGATATGGCTAATTCACTATTTTTTTTTATTTTATAATTTTAATTCCTCCTGTATTTAATGTGGATTGATTATACTTTTAAACGAGTTGGTTGGAATATGCATAAATAGGTTGGTAAGATATAACCAGGGAGACTCCAAAATACCAGACTTTTGGACTAAAACATGCCCATAGGGTGGCTTTAAATAATGATGGATATAGACAGAGAGACTAGTTGAAGTGTCATTTTGCACAATATTGAAAAGCACTTAATTTTGTTTGAACATTGTTTTATGGTAATGGTATGTACAATATTAATGTCACGTCTTTAAATGCACAGCGCACTATTTCTTTTTTCGGTTTGAGATTTTCTATTAGTGTTGTGTAGAGCTGAATACACTAAAATGTTGCTATTTTATTAAAAAGAGTAATGTAATTTTTAGCGCCATGTAAGTTTGTAATTTTTCAATTTTAATGTAAGCAGAGGTTTGGTCATTACAAACCTTTCATGACCACACTCTCCCCGTTTTCACAGTGAGGTAGATAGCCACCTTCTTGGGTCTTTAAACATATTAAAGACCCGTGAAGGCAACATTGCCAGTTGGGGAGCAGGGGCCCTGGTTGCAGCCGAGGTAAGTTACACTTATCTGATGTCCCCCATCTTTGATCTTCAGTGTCTGGCTCTATATCTGCCAGGAACTACGTCAATGCTTTATTCTAATGTACAACAATGACGTCTATGGAGGATTCAGCAAGACTGTAGGAGCCACCATAGGACAAAGTAGCCCCTTATGATATATTTTGACTTATTACTAAAAACTTTCAACGGCGTTCATCTGAACTTCATTGGGACTCTGCACATATTTTTACTGGGTACAAAATGCAGACTAAGACTTATTTACATTGTATTAAATTGTAAAAAGTAGGAGGTATATTCTTCACCTTTGTTATCCATCTCGTATATATATTATTTTGTTAGAGAAAATAACTGGGGGCTATGTTTGCTACTACATGAGACTGTGCCCTGTAGAAATTACTTCAAGTTAAAAGATCATGATGAACATCCACAAGCACCTTTCTATATAAAAGGAATATAGCTTATACGCATGACAATCACACCTACAGCTTGCTTTTCCATAAAGTTAATGGATGACTAGGGTCTGGGTGAAGTCAATATGCTATTTTCTAGCTGAAGGAAAGTCATCTACTAATCATATTTGTTCCCCTGGTAAGCAGCTATTGTACTTTTAATTGTAGAGGAGTTATATATATATAAATAAATGTTGACATGTGACTGCAATGGTTTACTTATTGTAAAGCGCTGCAGAATAAGCTGGCGCTATAATTAATAATAAAAACATCTCCCCTCCACCCCCCTCATTTTGGGGATTTTTATACCAATATATATTCATGAATCTGCACACAAGTCCTTTTGTGGACTGTTTTAACCCTATAACAGTTTTTTACACTAAAACCAGGGCTTGACAAATTTGCTTGGAATATAGGAGCAAGCTAAAAAGGTTAGGAGCCATTTCTTTGTTTTTTTTTTTTAACGAACAAAGCATTATTTTCAATGACAAATAAAAATTTTAAAGGGACACTAGTAGCTACAGCTTAATATAGTGGTTCTGTCTATAGCCTGTTCCTGCATGCTTTTCGATCTAAAAACACTGCCCTTTTCATTTACGTGTATGCATTGTTTGCCCGCTGTTTACCACTGCAGAATATATTTTTAATGGAAGTTAAAAAATTAAAGAAAATAAAGAAAACGTGCAGATGAAAAAAACAAAAAACAAACAAAACAAAAACATAGGCAGTTATGTGACAGTATTTTATGTTTAATACATCTGAAAAGTATGCATATACAAAGAACGGAGACATGAAACAAACCATCGGTTGAAAACACTAATGAGTCTACAAGTTATTAATTTGGGAAGGTGGAATATATTCCCTAAATATTAAAAATAATTCTGGAAATAAACCATGTGGTTTTGGTAAAATCTGTATTAACACTGGTGTCTATATTTTCTTTACATTATCTCTGAAACATGAATTCAATCCCAGGCTCCTTGGGTTAGGTTTACATGCAAACTGTACATTAATAGGACAATGACTGGTCCCTCAAATATCAAACTAAACAAAATAAAAACCACTCCCTCCTTACAACATAAACAAAAAGAAAAATGTAAATCAGGCACATCTATTTAACATGGATGTGAAACTATTTGTATTTATTAGACAGACATATTGGTAAGAAAATCAATTATGTGATCTAGAAAAGACTAAATCTAAATTAGTCAAATATGTTTGCCAAGATACTCCAGGGCATGAAATAATCCCTACTTTCTGCCAAAGAGGCACCCAACACTTATCTACCCTCTAACTTAAAGAGTTAGAAATTAAAGATGGAGAAATATTCTGGAGAGTCAGTGCTGAAATGGTTCGACTCTATATGTCAAGAGTCAGAAACCTGGACTTTAACAGTTGAGGAAGTAGATTACAAAGGACATTTTGATTTTGGAAACTAGAATCATGCTTGTCTAGTGCCAACTCGTGTCCTAGATTGGCAGCAGGCTTAGATTGGGGTCTTAGACTTTAGGTGAGCATGGGAAAACAACGTGCCGACCTGCCCGATGTTTGTGCAATTATACAGTAAAAAACAGAAAAAAAAATTCCTGCCAACTTGGTACAAGAGTTGGGCTGATAAAACAGAGCTTTAAAATTAGTCTGTTACCTACAAAGCATGCCTTGCTCTTAATATAAGACATTAGAAACAGTAAATATACAAAAAAAAAACTAGTAACAATGTGTGTGTGTGTGTTTATGTCTATGTGTGCTCCTGAAGATACACAATTGTTCATCTATTTTTATGTTACATAAGTTGTTGGGTTTGATTTTTCAGACACCCCTTTGTTTAAGGGTGGTAAACGTTGGGCAGGGGGGAAATTATATTTCATCTTTAGTTTGATTTAAACATTGCTTTTAGTTTGACGTCGACACCAGCTTTGCAGAAGGAGGACCATGGATGGTGGGTGTTCATAGCAGCACGCACTTGCGTTTCTTCTTGGGCTCTGGGGGCTCCAGGGCGGCCAATATCGCCTCATCAAATACATTCTTTAGGCCTTTCTGAAAAGGGTCAAAGAGAGAGAATGGGCAGTCTCATTTTAAGACATATTTAAGCCAAAAAACCCAAACATAAACGTGATGCATAACCAAACAAAATAAAAGTTGCCACTAAAAGAACCACATTTGGACTGAGTTTTGAAGATTGAAGTCATCTTTTAGCTTGTGATTAATGAAAACAAAAACTTGAGGGTTTACCTTGAGCAGAGTCAGAGGCCACAATAAGGATATTTAAACTTAAATATGTATTTTGGAATGATTAGGCAGTCAAAACAGTACAATTCATGTCACCAAAAAGAAAAAAAAAAAAGGAATAGACACCAAGCAAAATTTGTAACCTGTTAAAATAAGGACTCCCGGAGACTAAGAGAACATTAAGAAGCATGAGAGCAAACACTGGCACCAGCAGATCTTCTTTAGTTTTAGTAAAGTCCTCTTTGGTTGAAATCAGTTCATTTTTAGAGCTTCCTTTCGAGCAAGTCCTTAATATGGTTTCAGCAAAAAGCAAATAGGTATAGAAGCTGGATGTAAACATAGATGGCAAATTGCAATAAACCAGGTAGCAAGCACACACACATTTAGCAGGCATTTTGTATAGATTCCTCAAACTGTTGTACAGAGTTTCCAAAAAGCAGCCATTTAAAAAAATAAAAAAATAAAATTAAAACCCATGTAGGACATCATATTAAGTGCACCCGCTATAGGCTACCACCCATCCCCAAAATAACGAAATCTAGGTCTGGACCAAAACTATGTTGCAGGCATCAATTAGCAGGCCAAACTTAGCACATCTTACTGTATTCCAAAAAAAAAAAAAAAACTGTTCACAAAGCTTTATCAAAGTGACAATTTCAATTATACAAAATGGAAAAACATGGATTGTGTTCAATTGTCCATTTTACCACAAAACTAAAACAAGAACACTACAATGTGCAAAGCAAAAATGGCAAAGGGCAAATAAAAAAAAAAAAATAAAAAAAAAAAATAAATTATATATATATATATATATATATATATATATATATATATATATATATATATATATATATATATATATATATATATATATATTTAATAGAAAAGAAAAATGTGCTCTTCACCCTTCCAACTGGCAAGCTAATTACAAATAAACACTCACATTATGAATAACTCACAAAGAAAAGTCTTTCTGTTCATTTTTTTTCTACCCCTCCTCTTTGTAAAACAAAAACATGAATTAAAGAGTTCAAACCCCTGTGCCGCAGAAGCACTTAAGACATCTGGTTTATGTCTCCATCATTTAACACCTTTCCTGCACAAAAAGTCAACAATGAATGTCAGCCAAAAGGGTTGAGAAAAAATAAAATAAAAAATAAACCCTCTAATTTAATAAGCATCTTCAATACAATATTCATCACTGACTTGATCCGTTTAAGGCCATGAAATTATGGCAACCCAAAAAAACAGTTAAGAGTCCAATTTTTAAACTGCCTTACAATAAGGACTGAAGGAGATGAATGCAAGTCTCATTTTGGGATTTTTAAGGAAAGACGCACAGGTTTTGCCAACATATTTGTTTTATTAGATTATGAATGGTTACTCTTTTTTTTTTATTGTGTTGCTACAGTAGTGGGACAGAGGAAGCAGCATCAGGGGGAAGAGGAGAATACAGTTTAGAATATACAGCACTTCCTTTTTGGCTGAGTTTCCGGAGGCTCGAGGGCAGCTAGGATAGCCTCGTCAAACACATTCTTCAGACCTCTCTACAAGACAGAGGGGAGGAAAGAAAAGAGCAGCCAGGTTAGAGTATTAGAGAGAAATTAACAGCAGATACAAAAAGAGTAAGCCGAACTGACAGAATACCTAGTCACCAGAACACCCATGGCAGAAAGAGAAAGATTTCATGCTATGGTTAGTAGGATTAGCAAATACATATAGAGCAATAGGTATGCATTCAGAGAGACCTCTTTTACTGCACATGTAGAAATTGACAGAACACTTGGTTTCCCAATTGTACAGCGCTGCGGAATTTGTTGGCGCTTTATAAATGCTAATAATAATAATAATAATAATAATAATAATAATAATAGGACACTGCTCATTAACAGAACCTCTAGACTTAGATTGTCTAAAGATCCATCTCCTTGCCGTGTAAACTACAACTCCAGTGATGCTTTGCAAATGTGTATGATGGAAAAGCATCAAAGGAGTTGTAGTCCTACACCAGGGATAGGCAACCTTAGGCACTCCATATGTTTTGGACTACATATCCCATAATGCTGCCAAAGGTTGCCTATGCCTGTCCTACACCATTTGGGGATCTCCCCAGCCTGCCATGTTTCATCTAGAACATTTCATGGTGAAACCTCACTATTTCAGAACTTTGCTAGGTTAAAAAGCAGGCTCTAATCCTGATACAATACAGTTAAAATGGTTTATATCTTGTGTTTATTTTTCATTCCACTTAATGTATTTCTTGGGGCCCAAAAAAATACAAATTCACCAGATTGTAAGAGAACGGTCACTTCCTATTTTGTTTTTGACTACTATATTTTATTCTGTGTGTAATAAACATGTTTTTGTAAAGAGAAAGCCAATTATAGGTAGCTTTATTCAAATGTGTAATATTTTTTTTTTTTTTTATATAGCGCCATCAGATTCCGTAGCGCTGTACAATGGTAATATTCAGGGAAGTGACAGTTCCACTTTAAAAACCCATTTCCTGCACATTGGTAAGCTAGCAGCTGCTATCTCAATCATAGAGTCTGACTGGCTCATGACATCAAAAAACGTTCTCTAAGACAGGTTTTGTTTATGAATCAGTAATTTAAAATGGTGTTGCAAAGTTCAATATGTTAATCTCCACATTGACACATTTTCAATTGTTAGTTCTAATTTTAACTTACTAAGCTTACTTAGTTTAAAACACTACTTACTTTAAACTGATTTATGAGAAGAAATTGAGGTCACAGTGCCACTATAAGAATTATTAAATGCCCCCTCCCCACTGTCTTATACCCCACTGTAAATTAGAGTGTAAAATGTTGGCACTATAGAATTGTTATTGTTAATATGTTTACACGCTCAACACAAGTTTATCTGAAAAGAATACCCATTACTCACTACTTGTTCATTGGTTTGCCTTAACTCACACTTGCAATGCTGAATGAGCAGGCCTGCCTCTAAACTTTGCAGAGGTCTATCCAAGTGCAAAGTCAAACTCTGAATTTCCAATCACCCATAGTCTTGTACAGTAAAATTCGATATATTTGCTATGTTTCAATCTGCAGGATTTGATGTAAGCCAACAAAAATAAAGGCAGAGTCAGAGATCAAAGATAAAGTGTTAAAGCTTCCCAACACCACTCTTTTTACAATACTTTTTTGTTTTGAGCTATATAAAAAAAAAAAAAGGTACCACAATAATTTAAGAAAAACTCTTGACATAATGAATGATAAAATGAAGAACTTTATAAGCTACGCTGACATAAATTTTTTTTTTATAATTTTGCAATATTGAAGCACCATAAGATGCTGTACCTTTTGAACAAGCCCTAGTAACAGACTAAGCTTTCTGCAAGCAACAAGAAAATATAAAAAATCCAAAGCAGCTTGGCACTCTCCTTACTAGAAAAAAAGAGAAAAGTAAAATTGCCTAGGTGCAACCCGCATTATGAATATAAGTATACAGACAGGGGTGCACTCACAGGTCTTAAGAAAGAACGACAATCAAGTTATTAAAGTGAAAAAATCTTCATTACATCCGTAAAAAACGACGTTTCGACCCCTAAGGGTCTTTCTCAAGATCCCTTAGGGGTCGAAACGTCGATTTTTTTCACGGATGTAATGAAGATTTTTTCACTTTAATAACGGGATTGTCGTTCTTTCTTAAGACCTGTGAGTGCACCCCTGTCTGTCTGTCTGTCTGTATATATATATATATATATATATATATATATATATATATATACATACACATATATATATATACACACACACACACACACACACACACATATATACACTGCTCATATCAGAATGACCGTAAAAAATTAGCGGTTTTAAAGGGACACTTGGATTTTGATTAACTATACAATTAATTTGCTTTGTTTCACTACTTTGAGGCCACATTTTTAGTATGGGAAAATAAAAATAAAGACGGATGTAATGAATGAGAAAAAAAATAAAAAAATAAAAAATCACAATGCCAACCTTTCCTCCGTTCCCAAACATTTTAGTCTTAAAACAGGAGGTGACTTTTTAAAAAAAATTTATTAGACAAATAAGGTGTGACTTGGCACTTCTATGATTGCGCAACAATCCCCTGTGTCACCGATCACCCACTAGGGCACAATAACAAGAAATGGGTTCTATTTTTTTTTTTTTTTTTTTTAAACCTTAAAGTACATACATACTTCAGTTTAGTAAAGAGTATGCTAAAGTTAAAAAAAGAAGGACTTTCCCTTTATGCACACGCACAGATACTCAAATGCAGGAAGGAAGAGGGGTGGACAAGCCGATTTCCCAACTGTCCATAATCCACAGCCAACACTGTATTTCAAGAGCTTGAGGTGGGTGCTATCCAACCCACAGTTAAAATGACAAGCAAAAAGCAAATGAAAATAAATGCCATGAGAATAACAAAAAATTTGAATTAAAATAAATAAAAATATATGGCTGATACAGCTTTTTAATAAGGTATCAACTAGACTTTCCCAAAACCATTTTGAAATGGTTGCCTTTCAGGAAACAAGGAAGTAGTGTGACTGGAAATGGGATCTTGAAATAATAATAAATAAATGAATTAAAAAAGAAAAAAAAAAAAAGTCAATAGTTACACAACATTTAAACAAGGAAACTATTTTTAAATGTGTAAAAAAATAAATAAAAATTTCATGAATGCATTCTGTAAACAACCTGCATTTAAAATATCTGAATGCACTTTAGCAAAGCAATTTAAAATATTAATGCAAACTACTGAAACCTAATTTAGGACTTCAGAAGAGGAAGCTGCATTTAACACAAACTGTTTGTTCCACCTTTAAATCTACATATGTCTTATTTAATATATACATTTATATTGTTAATGCAATCAATTGTCCCTCTGAATACAGTGTACCTTTACCATTTGCATCATTAAACCTTCAGAGAACGCAAGCTTACTTACCACAAAATCTTGAGTAAATGGCTATCGTCAATACAACTTTGCAAAGTAGCATATTTAAATATATATCTTATGACACCTACAAAGTTTATTCCCCACCCCCCACAATAGCTCATTTTTAAACTCAGGATACAGTTCAATATACTATACTGTATGTGTCCTCCAGGTCATATTAAAAAAAATTGAAGTCTATATTATTATAAAATTAGTAATTTGGAGAAGAAATTGAGGTCAGAGAGAAGATTTCTGGATCCTATGATGTAAATAAACATCTCTACTTTCTGTAGTAGGCTACAACAAGAGGTAAAATGTCTTTAAAAAAATCCATATATTACACAGTCTGTTCAAAACTTATAATACACAAGACCGTAAAACCAAACACTACGGATAAAGGCAATGTTGGTTCATGCTAAAAGATAATTATGTCGGAAAAGAGCACTTTGCTTTACAAAGTGTGTCATTTTCATCACTTTGTCCAAAAATAAAAAGTGTTACCTTCCATAGATGAAAGTGTAAATTGCACTGTAACAAATACTTCTTCCCCATCACAGGAACATACGTGGGATGTGATTTTTGTTAAAAATCTGACTCAGTGATCACAAAGACATAACAGTCGGAGAGTCATATGTTTTCGAATAATACCAATAGCCCCATTACTAATATTTTAAAAGAACTGTCAATCTCAAGATATATAGCCAACAGAATCAGCTTCAAGATACGGTTACACAAAATCTTTTCAATGTGTTAGGGTAATTGCCATAAAGTTAAAGATATTTTAACCTACATGTAATAAAATAAAAGAAATACCTACCTGGTCATGTATGTATTCTTAAAAATGGCCACCAGAAATGTAAGTTCATGTCTGCTCACCCATCTGTTCCTTAATGACGAAGGCACACATTTCATTTAGGGACAGCTGCTTGCTTTGATTTCAGAAGGCCATCTTAGCAGTGTTCCAGTGACGTGGAACAGGCAGATACATATACTTAAAGGACAACGGTCACCAGAATATGGATTTTTACTATAAGAATCCTTGTAGCGTGTAATGAAATGACGACGTTTTTAAATCAAGTATATGTAAAAACATATACCCAGCTTATAACGACTGCCTGCTTGTTTGATCTCTTGCTGTTAAATAGCTCTGATCATTTGTGATTGCCATTTTCAGAAATTGCCTGTTCGGTCTTGCTTTCAGTTTTATTTGTTTCAATTATGTGTAAGAGACAGCTTTCCGATTTACACATTCCCAGTAGTTTTAATGTGTTAAATCATGTAAGGATGACAATAATGGAAATATGTCAATTACAGTAAACACTATCTTACACTATTGAACAAGTGAAACTGAAAGTGCCACACAGGACACGCACAACAGCTTTATGGCTGAGGGACTCTATAGCGTTAAGAATACAATTTTGTTTTCCAATGCCATAGTGTTCCTTTAACATAACCACAAAAAAAAAAAAAAGTTTACATACTGCAAGAATTTGTATAATAAAAATACATTTTCTGGTGACTGTCATATACACACACAGCTGTTTGAAAGAGCAGCTCTATAAAGTAAGACTTGTGCTTGTCGTGTATGGCAGATTCCTTTTAAAATATCTCATGACAAAAAAAAAAAAATGTAATAAACAAATGTGCCCTAAATTATGAAGAGATAAGGAGTGCTCCCTTTCAAAGTATGTGAAAAGAAACAAAAACAGCTTTATAAGAAAAGGTGATGTCTAGGATGAAAAAATAAATGATGTTCTAGTTCGGAATTTTCTGTAAGAATTCCAGATATATTCTGATTTACAGGAAAATCTGAAAGGAATATAACATTACATCCCAACATTAACCAATGAAGTAATCTGTGTCCAAGCAATCTGTAAATATCAATATATTTCCCTACAAAGGGATCGTTAAGCCGTGTGTAAGCAAAGATCATTTACTCACCTGTGTGAGGGCAGAACACTCCACATATTTTACTGCCTTCAAGTCTCTAGCAAGTTTCTCTGCTGTTTCTGGAGTGATTGGCTTCTGTTTGTTTTTTGCAAGTTTCTCGATTGTTGAAGGGTCATCTCTTAAGTCAATCTGGGTCCCAACAAGCAAGAAAGGAGTCTTGGGACAGTGGTGAGTAATTTCTGGTACCCACTGCAAGACACGCATGCCAAAATGTTGTCACGAGCATTTAAAACGAATACCATTAAAATATTACCAACATAGGAAATTAGTTATTTCAGTTGACTACTAAGTTCACCTGACAAGCAAATGACCATATATATTTCAGCCCTCAGCCTTTTCCAAATGCCTTGTCATAGCCATTCACGTAATAATTATCAGAATTGCTATTTTTATTTATTAAAACGTTTAACAGGTAACAAGAAAAGTCTCTAGGACTAAAAAGTTTATTTAAAATATTGATCTAAAACAGATCTGAAACCTAACAGACACATTAGAACCAATAACTTTCTACCTGGTATACACAAATGCATTTATTTATACGTTGTTATTTTGCAATATAGTGCAGCAATATAAGTCCTTTTTAATAAAAAGTTGTTCTGTATAATTAATGTCAATTTCTCGGGGGACAGGCATGCTTAATGGAATACTAACATTAGAAATGCAAACATGTATTCTTAATGTTAGAGTGTTTTATTATATAGATAAGAGCATTAAAACTCCCCTTCTATCACCCACCATGCTGATTTTACCATGGTCGCCACTCCACCCCTGGCTGAGATCATAACATTAACTTAGTCAGACCAATGCCTCCCTATGCATTGGAGGATAGAGCGCATGTGTACCAATCCCTGTGCTGGGCCAATCAATCTCCTAATTGAGATGCACTGGCTCAATGCATTTTTGTGGGAGGCGTTTGTGTCTTCATGCAGAGCGTGAAGAAACTGATCATCATTCTGCAAAGATTGCAGGAATGCGTCAAGAAGCACCTTTACTGGCAGTCTGTGACAGTCACTAGAGGTGCCCCTAGAAACAAATGTAAACACCACCTTTTCACTGAAAAGGCAATGTTGGCATTGCTGAGACTGCCAGGAGAGTCTATTTGCATCAAAATCACTACATTTAGCTATAGTGATTCTGTTGCATAGTGTCCCTTTGACACAAATGGTGCATCTGGTGTAACTGCTAAAATTGCGGCTACTGAACTGCAATAACCTATGCTCAACAATCCAACAATAATGTAAGATTATAACAGATGCGTTATTTTATCTGACTATGATCTCCATTAAAAGATGATCATTACACCTTGTAATGCTTCTAAACACATAACGTAAATGCAAAACAAAGAACAATTGTTCTTCAATAGCCTTGCAAGGGCGTATAAAGGTTAGGGTGCAAGGACAGGAGGAGATGAGGTAAAATGCAGAGATCGGAGATCGGAGATAATACGGGAAATGAGAAATGAGAATGAAAAGTAAAGTTAAGTAAAATGGGTAAGAAACATGTAAGAAAAAATGGAGTAAGAATTAATAAGGGTGGAGTGTAATAAGACTGGTGTGATGTGATAAAAATATTTTTCAGGTGTAGGCAACATTCAGCACTCACAGATGTTATATACTACATCCTTAATGCTCTTACAGATCTCAACATGCACTGGAAGTTCTTATCCAAAAATTATACCTTTTCTTTCACATTTTCAAATGAAGATGGAGAGACCACGGAGAAACAGACAAGAAACACATCTGTCTGTGGATAGCTAAGAGGTCGTAATCTATCATAATCTTCCTGCCCTGTGGACAAAAATATGAATAGAAATATATAGTTAAGTAGACATGGAAATAAAATGGGTCAGATCGAGTTAGAACAAACAACTAAAAAGTGATCTGTACTCTGCAAATCTGAAAGCATATCTGATACAAATCCTGTGATATACCTTGCATTATCTCACACATCAAAAAATAAGACACTCCTCCTCCCCCGCCCCCCCCTTTCTTAAAGCGGCACTGTCAACGTCGGGGGACTTTGCTTGTTGTCAGGTGGCTGCGGGGGGCAGGTAAGGGTGAAATGACTTACTTGCCTGCCCCACGCAGGTACCATCATCTTTATTGCACTGCTCCTCTTCAAGCGGCATTTAAAGGCATGAGTAGGAGGGGATAATTGTTTTAAGTTTAGTACAGGATTAATTGGCCAGCATAAGGAAGCACATCCCCATGGGTACTGTGCCATCATATGCCAAGAATAAATGTCTTTAAGAGACATGCATCACTTTGAGACAACGGTAATGACACAAGTGTGCAGAAACTTTAAAAAAATGTTGAGACCTTAAATTTATCAAAGAGCAAGCAACTGAGCTCCTCCAAGCTTTTGTCTGTTCTCAGAGTTCTCACATTCCCGCTCTTTGTTGTAATGCATTAACTGTGCTCTCATCAAGTTCGAAAGGGTAATCCAGACGTGGACCCTGTGCCTAGAGGGGTTTCGACTACACCTTGATGACTAAGCCCAAAAAAGGCCAAAACGATCGTCCGGGATTGCTGTATCTCTTGTGCAGGGATCTTGCCGGCATTTCAGTTCTGGACTGCTCTTATGGGCGGATCAGTCTGATATGCCTTGGAAATGGTCCTTTCTGTAATGGCACAAGTGAGCAAAAACTATTTTGGGAACAGAGTGTTGATTTACCAAAGGACAACCTACAGAGTTCATCTAAACTTTTGTCTGTTCTCGCATTTCTGGTTTCTGTCTCATTCAATTGGCTCACTCTGAAGACTTAAAAAAGGAGGTAAATATGATGTTCTGTTTCCATGTTTAACTGCTTCATGTTTCTTATGCTTTCCACACTCACTCCAGGGAGTACACTGATCTAACCAGTGTCCTACCCATAGGAATGCTGGGAAAGTGCATTAGCTTGCCTGACAAGTTTTCACTTGTGCAGTTGGAAGATTTCTTCACCTTGTAACATCCTGACAGAGTGAGAAGAGAGGGTAGTTGTGACCACCACTGGGAGCAGAATTACACTTGACAAATGTTCCTAAATCCTAAGTCACCCTGTATTTATTATAGGTGCAGGGTGTTTACAATGTGTTTGTATATTGTTAATTGTTTTGTGTGCTCTCCTGTCCTGCTGATGCTTGTTACCAACTAGTGGATTTGGCTATGGAGCCTGTAAAGTGCCCTCTGTTGGTAGCAACAGCAATATGCACTACCTGAATATCAAAGATGGTTAATTTGCATATTCAAGTAGATTTGCATATTGCTAATTCTACAGGTAGGAGTGATATTTTGTGTTGGTTATTGACTTTCCCACCCCTTTGTAGATGTGTTATTATAATCCCCTGTATGCTTTCTGATATGTTTTGACTATTAGTATTTTTATTGAATTGTCACCATAAGTTACATGTAATGAGCATTTGGGCCAGTCCCAAGAAAAAAAGTTTTGTATGTTAGTTCCATTTGGAACAGTGTCCTGTGTGGATTTTTAGGGACCCCAGCCACAGAGGAGTTGTACTGGTTAGCTGGCTGCACGATCCCTCTAGCCCTGGGATAAATCAAGATAGCTAGGTGTGAGGTGGATACCTACCTGAAAGAAAGACTGCGACAGAATAGGCAGAGGGGATGATACCTGCCTGGAATAAGGCTGCAGCGGAATAAGCAGAGTGGATGATACCTGCCTGGAAGGAGAGCTGTAGCCTGTTCGGGTGGAAAATCTACGGAAAGACCCCAGTCAAGCCACGGAGACTGGGACAAAAGAGCTGCCGTTTTCCCCCGGTTCCAGCTAGGAAGCGATTCTGGGTGAAGGTACCCAGACTGGGTACAGGGAGCTCCGCTAAAGGAGTAAGGCGCGAAGAAACTTCCCTAGCTGAGAGGAGTTCCCAATAATGCAATTTGACAAAGTTTACGAACATTACATAGTTTTCAACGTTTTTCTTGCTTTATTTCGATTTGTGTGTTTATTTAAAAGTGTTGGCTTGCGGTTTTAAAACCAATTGTCAAGTTATGCAGGTCCCCTTAAACCCAACATTAAAATAAATAATTGTTGACGAAAATTTAAAATGAAAATCCAAAACTAGCATGAGGTCAAAAGGGATTCAAGTGTTGAGTTTTATTTATCATGAGCATCCAAAACTCTGACGTGAACTGGTTGATATACACATACCTGCAGTATCAAATAATCCTAAGGTATATGGTTCTCCACCGATCATAACTGTTACGGCATAGTTATCGAATACCTGTAAGAGAGATTACAGTTAAAAGCTTACAAATAATATAAATAAGACTAGGACAGAGTAGAGTGCTGCCCTTTAGGAGAAAGCAAAAGACAGGTAATGTAAGGTAGAGGTTACTCTGGGAGGCCATAAGCTTTCTTAAAGAGAGAGGTTTAAAGGCACTTCTCAAAACGATTGAAGACTAGGGGAGAATCGAATGGCGGTAGGCAGGCTATTCCATAGGCAGGGAGCCGCCTGCGAGAAGTCCTGTAAGCATGAGTTGGCCGTACAGGTGCGAGTTGTGGACAAGAGGTGGGCAGAGCGGAGAGACAAAGAAGGGGCCTAACTATAGATCTGTGAAGCGATATAAGAGGGGCAAGAATTGTTCAGTGCTTTATAGGTATAGGGTTAGCATTTTGAATTGACTCCTATAGGAAACAGGAAGCCAATGTAAGGACTGACAGAGGGTTGAGGTGTGAGTGAACTGACTAGAGAGGAAAATAAGTCTGGCGGCAACATTTATTACAATTTAGGAGAGGGTTACAATAATCCATGTGGGAAATTACTAGAGCATGGACAAGCTCCTTGGTAGTATCTTGCTTAAGAAATGGGCAGATGCGGGCTATGTTTTTAAGATGGAATCTACAGGATTTGGCAACATACTGGATGTGAGGCTTAAAGGTGAGGCCAGAATCAAGTATGACGCCAAGACAGCACGCTTGCAAAGATGGACTTATGTGGATACCAGTAATTTGAAGGGAGAGCGAAAGAGGAGGATCAGTATTAGGAGGAAGAAAGACAAGGAGCTCAGTTTTAGAGAGATTGAGTTTCAGAAAGCAGGGAGGACATCCAGTCAGTCAGAGATGGCAGACAGGCAAGCAGTGACACGTTGCAGGACAGCAGTGAAGAGGTCCGGGGAGGAGAGATCTATCTGGGTGTCAGCATACATATTGTGAAGATGATATTGGACTTCCCTAACATCCTGAAAAAGCCAACTTTAATATTTACTCTGAAGACTAGAAACTTACTGTCTCAGTAAAAAAGTGAGCTATCACAGACAAGCATTTAAATGAAGTTTTAGAAGGTGAGAGTTTGCAGACATACTGACAAGGACACTACTCTATTACAGCTGCCCTAATATTATGCATGGCTTACTCGCAATGGGCCTTAACTGCGACTTTAAGAGGGACATTCAACATGTTAAAATTAAAGGTTCAATTGGAGGTTGGCACTTTATGTTCACAGATCACAATTTTCCTTGAGATGCTTAGGAATGCAATGTCTTTCAATGAGCATGTAGCACACCAGCACAATAAGCATGCTAATTATTAAACACACATTTAAAGAGGAATGACCCCTTAAGAATCACACATAGTACAATGCAAGATTTAATTAAGAGATACATTGCCATGGGCAGGGTAATCCATGCACAAATAAAAAGTTTGGAAGGGGAGGATTCAGAACCCCTATTAGAACTAGAGGGAAGAGGATGGGGTGGTATGGTCACCCACTTCCTTCCACAACCAAACTTTCAGGAGTAAGCAAATTAAACAAACTGATGTCTACAGAACCACTTACCAACTGGTTCTGTAGACCTCAGTTTGTTTAAATTGCTTACTCCTGAAAGTTTGGTTGTGGAAGGAAGTGGGTGACCAGACCACACCACCCCATTCTCTTCCCTCTAGTTCTAATAGGGGTTCTGAATCCTCCCCTTCCAAACTTTATTTGCGCATGGATTACCCTGCCCATGGCAATGTATCTCTTAATTAAATCTTGCATTGTACTATGTGTGATTCTTCTCTACATTTTGCCTCAACAGGCTTCTTGCTCAGAGCCCTTATTCTAAATTCTCCAGTAACAGTGATTGCAAAATCCATTGTTTTCCCAAAATTACTGTAACAGCTTTGTTCAAGTGGACCATTAGTACTGCCTTCTTGAACCATTTGCGACTTTCTTATATCCTTAGTAAGTTGAGACAGCATACCCACTGAAATGAAACCGAGTGTCATTGTAATCAGTGAAGCAACATGCCTTGGACACTTGAAATTACCTTTTGAAATGAACCCACAATACTTTGACACAGTAACCCACATGCAGACTTTGACACTTACCGTTGGTACGTATTCCGAAGGAAATTTATTTGTCGTGTAGGATATTAAGAGACACGTTTTACCTACAGCACCATCACCAACGACCACACACTTAATTGTCTGCATGGCTGCTATTTTTGTTGTTAATGTCAGCAACGCTTGTCTAATGCAGACCTGGACAAAAAACAAAACAAAACTTTATTTAGGATTGTTTTAATCAAATTACAGATTCACATGTATATTGGCTGGTTTAAAGGACCACTCTAGGCACCCAGACCACGTCAGCTTAATGAAGTGGTCTGGGTGCCAGGTCCTTCTAGGGTTAACCCATTTTTTCACAAACATAGCAGTTTCAGAGAAACTGCTATGTTTGTGAATGGGTTAAGCCTTCCCCTATTTCCTCTAGTGGCTGTCTCATTGACAGCCACTAGAGCTTGCGTGCTTCTCACTGTGATTTTCACAGTGAGAGCACGCCAGCATCCATAGGAAAGCATTATAATGCTTTCCTATGTGACCGGCTGAATGCGCGCGCAGCTCTTGCCGCGCGTGCGCATTATTCAGCCGACGGGGAGGAGAGAAGGAGGATCGGAGGAGGAGAGCTCCCCGCCCAGCGCTGGAAAAAGGTAAGTTTTAACCTCTTTCCCCCTTCCAGAGCCGGGCGGGAGGGGGCACCCTCAGGGCACTATAGTGCCAGGAAAGCATTATAGTGGTCCTTTAAGCAGTGGTAATGTCGGTTTAGATAGTCATAGATTGTAAGGTCGTTTGAACAGGGCTTTCTTGAAACCTAAATAGCCATTTTCAATAACTGTAAATACTCTAAAATGTAAATTGACGCAATATAAATGTGAATCATAACAAATGAGTACCAAAACATTCCAAGCAACACACAAAGAAACTGATATACAATATAGCCAGCTAGAAACGGACATTCATAGCTTTGTTTTGTACTATTTTCTGGTTTTACTTTAAATGTAAATTAATGGAGGAATTAAAAAAAAATAATAAAACAGCTCCTCATACTTCTGATGTGAAAACATGGCCCCTATAGCAATCAAGACATCTCACACCTTTCTACTTGTATAATTATTTCAAAAAATGTTTATTCAAGATTACAGCCAGTAAGCAGCACATACTTTTTTGAATAAGATTATTAAGAGATTATTGTGTTTTCAGTAAGTGAAAAGGGTCCCCACCTTTTTGCCTTTCGGAACTTTCAGAGAAAAAAAGCAATATCAAAGAAAAATGTATGACATTCAAGGTGAACATTTTTGCTCCAATTAGTTTAGCATAATCTGACAACAAATATTTGGCCAAAGCAAACAGTAAAAAAGCAGATAGGAGTAAAAGGCCACGCTATAATGTTGGACTTGAGCAGGTAAATTAAGATGTTTTATGCTTACAAATGTCGATTTATGTAAAAACCATAAAGATTTCATTTAATCAAATATGTAATTTACAAAAAATAGTGAACACACACTTTTTTGGTAAATTTACCAAAAGTTGGAAACGTATTACCAAAGTATGTGTGCCTAAATCTTTATTAGCTTAACTTCAGGCTTTCCAGGGAAATTATAGGCACCCAGGCCACTTCATCTCAATGAAGTGGTCTGGATGACATGTCCCTCTAGTTTTTAACTTTGGAACTGCAAACATTGCCATCCTACAGGAACGGAAATATTCATAGTGTAGTGTTTCAATGCTTCTAGTCTATCATGCTGACAGCAACGAGAGGCTCTTCTGCATAAACAGCCAAGTAAAACCCTGCTATTTTAAATCAGATGGTTTCAGAGACACTAGCCTCTCAATGATTTCCAATTGGAAAGCATTGTATTTGCTGAGATCATGGATCGCTATGAACACAGCCTGGAAAGCCTGGCAGTTGTACTCTGACTCGGGGAATAAAGGGGTGGTGCAGACTACACGCTCCTCCAATGGACCACATGGAACAATACAGCCCTCTCCCACCTACTAAGTAACAAGGGGTTGACAACAAAAAAAAATGGAGATCCACACACTGCAGATGCCCAGCATGCACCACATGCATACACTACAACCACTATACATAACCAACACACACACACTTCAACCTCTACACACAGCCAAACAAACTAACTATGGGGATGGAAAAGTTATTCAGAAAATTCATTTTTGTTCTCAAATGAAATCCAAATAAAGGGGGGGAAAAATAGAGGTAAAAAGGTAAATTGGATATTGTTTCCGGATCTGCTTTATTTAGGGATTGTGTGTACCGTATTGCCCTGCCAAAGTCCATGGCTTTAGGAAGGGGCCGCAATCTTATGTTGTGTCAGTAGAAGTAAATTTTTGTCACCGACGCGTAGATTGGGTTGCCGATTTATCCCTTTACTAGCGAAAACAATATTAGCAGACTGCTGAATTTACATCAAATGTGAGAATTTTATGGAATGCTCATTGCATGGCAGTCCATTCAGCTCACCTCTCATTTGACAGTTGCTAGGCAGAACAGAAATGCTATAACTATGTATATACACACGGCAACAGGACAGAAACAAAGCCTTGATGGGTTTTGCATTTGTTAGCATTTCACAGCATATAATGAACATAGCAACAAAGGAACACACACAAAAAAAAAAAAAAACCTACTCGAGTGGTCAGTGGTTTGCACCCAAGAATCACAAAACTTCAGAAGAATTATGTAAAGATAATGCCAACTTTGCAACAGCCATGGCTCCTAAAACAGACTACTACTGCTTGCACTCCAGATTTTAAGCTCATTTGAGCAGGGTCCTCAATCTACTTTTCCTGCAACATTTTGTAATGGTCTCATTTACTGTCAAATTTCCTCTGGATATTTGCAAAGTGCTGCAGAATACGTTGGCACTATATAAATGCCAATAATAATAATAATAAACAATTTAACCACTTATGGGCCACAAGACAGTCTATGCCGTCATGCAGTGCAGGGCTTTAATGACCAGTGATGGCATAGACCGTAAAGCAGTAAAATACAAACTGGGGTTAAATCCCTACTGATACCAAGGAACCCCAGGTATCCCTGGGGAAAGAATTAGTGACCAAAGAAAAACCTATGCTCTGTCTCCAGAGCTCAAAGTGAACACAGCAATCAGGAAATTAAATTGTGACTTTAATCCCATTGTTGTACCTGGTACTCCCCCCTGTCAGCTGGATGCATTTTTAGTGACCACAGACTGATAAGTAACCTGCATGCGGAAATTAGATTGATAAAGAGCTGCATGCAGCTCTTTCAAATGGAATTTAAATCCCCATAGACAGCAATGCAGTATGAGCAAGGTTAGATTCCTGCTCACTCCAGGAAGCCCAGGTATCAGATACCTGGGGCTATTTTAGTGGCCGTAGACTTTTTGATGAGCTGCATGCAGTGCTGAAAGTCAGAACTGCATATAGCCCTTGCAATCCACAGAAAACACTGCACAGAGATTCCGTTACTGGATCTAGTGATTGAGAGACCCCTCAGAGCCCCAAGGCATTTTAATCAGTGCTGGGCTTTAAGGGACAACAACAATAAATCCACAGCTAGATTTTAATTAGCTATTGGGTATGCAGAAATTCTATTGCTCTATCACTTAAAAATAATTTTGTATGTACCATAACCGGTAAACATTAATTGAGAGATGAGGCTGCGGTACTTTATCCAAAGATAAAAAAAAAGGAAAAGAAGAGGATAGTTTACACTGTTGAATTTTCCAGGCTTTGTACCAGTACTAGTTAGCATCACCATTTCATTTCAAGTCATACTAGAAGGAGTGTGTCAAAGTCATTTTCCAGAGCAAAGAACAATATCAATTTCTTCTACAAATAAAGCAATTGACTCTAGTGATTAAACATCACATTCTCTCTCTGGTAATAAGAAACCTCCTCAGTTACAGCTTTTAAGAATCGTACAGTTGAACTAGATGTATTTGATTAACATAATTAGACGTCTGAATGTCAAGATGAAACAATTCCTTCTGGGGGTTTTTTATGATGCTCTATGAGCAATATTCTTGCACCTTTGGTGACTGGAACATGCCTTATAATAAAATGATCTGATTAAAATGGTCAAGAAAGAGATGGTTAAATCACAGCAAGTAATGTAAAATCTAGTGCAGTTCTTAATGCTAAACACTTCCTCCTGAAGAAAGAAAAAAAGAAATAAGTACAGAAAAACCATGTGGTTATGATTACAGGGCCCAGAATAGCAAGATTTAACAAAAGTGCAAACGAAGGAAACTGCTTAGGGTGTGTTTGGTTGTCTAAAGTGGGACTAGTCTCCATTCCCGCCCCTAAGAAGAAACTGCTCCTCCAAAAAGAAAGAAACAAACAAAAAATATATATCTCTTTCATGTAGCTATTCAAGTTCTGTTACAAGTGTCCGAATATAAAAACAGACACAAGTTACACAATTACCATTTCAAGTTTTTTTTTGCTTAACTAAGGGTAGAAAAAAAAAGCTAACTTCTTAATAGCTGTAACATAACTGTTCTATTTGCCAAGTGTGGTGATCAAATAATGTAAATCAATAGAGAATGCTGCACAGATTGCAGGAGAAACAGGAAATGAATAAAATCCCTCACACAGGGACTTTCACACTTATTGCATATTTATCTCAGCAATAGACTTAAAGGGACACGATTGTCACCAGAATAGTTACAGTTTATTGTATTTGTTCTGGTCGGTATAATCAGTCCCTTCAGTATTTTTAATGTAAACACTGTCTTTTCAGAGAAAATGCAGTGTTTACATTACAGCCTAGGGATACCTTCACTGGCCACTCCTCAGATGGCTACTAGAGGTACTTCCTGGGGCAGTGCTGCTGACGTTCAGCAGCTGAACTTTCCCCACAAATACATTGATTCAATGCACCTCTATGAGGAGAAGATGATTGTCACGGGGGTGGGACCAAAAAGCCCTAGCCAATCTCAGCCAAACTAATGCTTTCCCTGTGAATGATGTCAGCCAAAGAGGTGGATTGGGGTGGAGTCAGCACCTGCAGACCTATGGAGAGTTGCAAATAAGACATGTTCTAACACTGCCTAAAGGGGAGTGGTGGTTGGGGGGGGGGGTTGAATGTTGGTTTTAATACTATAGGGTCAGAAGTATGTTTGTGTTCCTGACCCTATAGTGCTCCTTTAAGTCCAACTGACCACTAATTGATCTTTATCAATGCTATCAACCATGTCAGCATGTTACAGTAGCAGTGAGAAGCACAGATCACAGTCACTTAAGATTTTTAGTAGCGGTTATGGTGCAAGAAACCCATGTCCGGCTCATACCTGTTCTCTTAACATATTTTAAAATATTCAGCACTTTAAAACTATCCCCTGACTTAGCTTCCTCTTTAAGTTATACTTATGAGACATCACTTACAGTGTATGTACAGGCTTGCCCTGCAAATGTTTTATAGGCGTTTCACATACAACCTTAACCTAACTTTAGCACTGCATTGTTTGTGGACAAGTCAGTTTATCACTGGCGAAGGGAAATATGGGTAAACTGAACTGAATGCAAGTATATGAGAAAAAAAAAAAAAAGCATTTTTACATTTAGGAACGAATAAATGTGACATCCACAGACTTCAATACAAAAAATACAAATTCAGCTCTGGCTACAAGTGCAGGAATTTAGTAAAATGAACAGCAGGGGACACTGAATGCAATATGGACATTTGGTAGTTAATAATATTGGCATTTATAAATTTAGCATTCCACTGTATCATAATTAATTGGCACACTTACATAAATTATAATCATGCAGATTTCTTTCTAACAAACATCCTTAATTTGAATACTAATTAGATATTTAATGCTGCTTGGCAAACTAAAGCAGTTTGAGGTGGAATAGAGGCCTTGAAAAAACAAGCAAATACAGAATTATGTATTAAAAAAAAAAAATAATAAAACAAAAATTAATCAGTATATTGACAAAAATATATTTATATAATATATTTAATACGGACAATAAAAAAGAAAAGTGGGGGGGCGTGGCCTGACTACCAATGGAGTAAGACGCACCTAACTCGAGCTCCTAGGCCCCAACCTGCTAAGCCCAAATACACAAGCCATATTTTTCTACAAAACTGCACAAATGGGGAAAAACAAGCGACTAACTGCCGCAGGACCACCCGGAGCGACCCCGGCGCGGCAGACGCCGGGCCCGATGGACGAATTCCTGTCAGTGCCGCCCGACCTCCGGGGCTCCGGGGACCCGAGCATGCAGACTCCCTCCTCCCCAGGCTCGAGTGTGATGGGATCGGCACAGGACTCGCCCGCAGTAGGCACCCTATCACAGATATCGGCCGACCTGGCTGCGATCTCCGCAAGCATGCTGACTCGCAGAGACAAAACTGAAATGGTGGCTGAGCTGCGCGCAATCATAAGGGAAGAAGTGGCAGCAGTCCGCAACGACCTCGCTGCATTGGAACAGAGGGTGGATACCCTGGAAGAAACGCAATTGCAGGCCGCACAGCATCAGCAGGCCGCGGACCTGGCCACCACGAGGCAGGGCAACATTCTCCTGGACCTACGCCGGCAAATTGAGGAGCTGGACAATAGAGGCCGCCGGAACAACATCAGAATCCGGGGCCTGCCAGAGGCGGAGGGGGAAAACCTGCAGGAGATCCTCACGGGCCTATTTACGCACCTCCTGGGGGACCTGGCCCCACAAGAATTCGGCATAGAAAGGGCACATCGAGCCCTGAGGGCCCCCAGGAGAGACGGTCAACCCAGAGACATAGTCTGCTCCCTGGTGTCATTCCAACTGAAGGAGGCCCTTATGAGATCCGCCAGGGCACGGCCACATGTCACCTACATGGATGCCGAGATCTCCCTCTTCCAGGACCTATCCATTATCACGCTGGACGCCCGACGGGCCCTGAGGCCAGTAACGCGCCTCCTGCAAGAAAGGAGAATAATCTACAAATGGGGGTTCCCTTTTAGCCTCCAGGCCAAAATCGGGAACATTTGGCATGTTATTCGTTGGCCCAACGACGTTCCCCGCTTCCTCCGGACGGCCGGCTTACCTGAAGTACCGGTCCCAAACTGGATCCTAGATAACCCTCCGGCCCGATCAACTGGACCGTCAGACGCAGCGCACAACCTCCGCCCGCGCCCAGGGACTCCACGGCGACGAGGAGGCCCCGAGGGCCCCGAAGAATAGTACCAGCTAAGGAGCCACCCCCGCACAAGATGCCCGCCCTGGTACCCCAGCTGCACCAGCGCACACATGTAAGCCGGCAGCACTCACCTCGCCCTCTAAAGGTCTCCAGCCGTAACCAGGCGGGTATGTACTGACTCGGGAGCCCGGTTAATTTAGTCTCTCACCCCTCAGCCTAAGGGAAAAGCCACCAGGGGATCCCCACAGGTTGGGAGGGACGGAGCCTGCACGGAGAAGCGCAGTGGGGAGGGGGAGACCAACCGATAGAGGGGTCCACTGGCTTTTTACCCGGGGTCCCCTTGAGGTGGGGTGGGGCACGAGACACAGGGCACGCATGCAGGGGTCTGGGATCAGGCCCGCCGGGAGGGCCGGGATGCAAAGAGGGCCGCAGCTGAATACGAACTTGAACACTGCCCCAATTTCACGGGTATCTTACAGGCATGAGGGGCTTTGCGGGAGGGAAGGGGCGGGGGCAGGTCGGGGTGTAAGTGGCGACCCAAGCTGAACGATCAACAGAGGGAGGCAGGCGAAGAGGAAAGGCGTGGGCCGCCGCAGAGGCCTAACAGTTCAAAGTTAATGACAGCATGTTTAGTTTACACGTGGTTTCATAGACACATAGCATAGCAAGCTACTAGCAAACACACAATTGCTACACACACTAGGTAAGGCAGCAAAGGCGGATCCAGGGGGCGACGGGAGAAGGGGGCGGGGAGACAGAGACCTGGGGTATGGAGCTAGGGCACCCTGAGGTCACCCATCCCACCCTAGGGTAAGGACACCCAGTTCGACACCCCAGAAGCAGGCCTTGTCTGGGAGGGTACTCCGGTGGAGCACACAGGGTAGTGTACAGGAAGGCCAGGGGAACTAGGGGGCGGAGGCGAACACTTCAGCCAACTCGAGGAGCGGGAACACACTGGGAGGGGCCGAGGAGGGGGGAGGGGCGGGTCCAGCCGGACACACAACAAGTACCAACTCCTGTTCACACCCCTATATGGACTGGGTCAGCACATAGGTACAATAGGGCGGACGTCAAGATACCCCCACAACTAAGACCTGCTACTTAACACAATGCATATAGCACCCGCAGGTTGGGAGTCATAAGGGGAGTTCGTAGACTGGACACAAGTACAACCGATAACTTACCTCCCTCGGTGGCTACACTGAACCTCACTGTGACAGACCCTTCTGTATATAATACCGGGGTCGCGGGATACAGGCATATTTCTGACCCTGTGACGACCGTAACCGGTACCGGGACAAAGTCACACCACACTCTCCCCTGAACCCAACCCTCAGACAACCGGACGGACACACACCGGACATACCACTGACAACATATTTCTCTCTCTCTCTCTCTCTCTCTCCTTCCCCTCCATGCCCTCCCCGGGGCGGGGCAGCCCCCTCGCTGCGGCCGCAACTACAAAGTGTTTCGCGCCGGCCCCACTAACGCTCTGGTCGAATAATGTCCAGGGTCTCAATGTGCCGGAGAAACGCACACGCCTACTCAGCAAGCTCTGGACAGCGAGGGCGTCGGTGGCGTTCGTACAGGAGACGCACTTCAGAGGCAACGAGGCTCCCAAATTAGAGAACCGTCGCTTCCCGTTAGGGTTCTACGCGAACCACCCGGACGCGAAAAAGGCAGGGGTGGCGATATTGTTTGCACATACAGTACCGTTCCAGCTCAAGGCGGCAATGACAGACCCCAATGGGCGCTACCTTTTCATCAAAGGCTCTATAGCCGACTACACGTATACCTTCGTTACCATATATAGCCCCAACAGACGGCAGCACACCTTCATCAGCAGGACACTAGCTAAACTGGAAAGCTTCAGGGAAGGTATGCTGGTGATGGCGGGAGATTTGAACGTACCGCTAGACCCCCGTCTGGACACCTCCAGAGGTGTGAGCGCGGTACCAGCGCACTGCGTATGCAAAATAATGCGGGTACTGAACAGGCAGGGGCTGGTGGACAGCTGGAGGGTGAGCCACCCAGACGACCGTGACTACACCCACTATTCAGCGGTCCACTCACACTACAGCCGCATTGATTATGTATTTCTAGCGCAAGAATATCTGAACCTACTGCACAAAGCCGACATCGAACTACTGGACTATTCCGACCATGCGCCCGTGGTGGCGCACATCAGTTCTCCACTGTTTAAACCTCGAGAAAGACAATGGAAACTCAACGAATCCCTGCTGGATGACCCCGCACTTAAGGCTATGGTTATCGACGCCCTGACCCAATATTTCGCTGACAACGAGAATTCGGAGACCTCCCCACTGGTACTCTGGGAAGCGCATAAATGCGTCATCAGGGGCCGTCTCATCGCAGAGAGCACTAGACGCAAAAAAGACCGATCCGCACGCCTCATCACGCTAACGAAGCGCATAGCCGAACTAGAATACGAACATAAACACACGCTGGAAGAAGGCACATACCTACACCTCACGATCGCTCGCAGAGAACTTAGAGACATACTATCACAGGGACAACTACACACAGCTAGAAAATCAGCCAGATTCTTCTACGAACATTCCAATAAGAGCGGCAGGTTGCTGGCGAAAATGCTACAAGACAAGAGGAGGGCACAACACATCCATAAAATACACACGCGAGAGGGAGAAGTCACGCGCTTACCAGAAGGCATCCTCGAAGCCTTCCAAGAGTACTATGCGACACTCTACGCGCAAGCTCGAGCCCGGGAGGGCCCCGCAGAACAGCGTCATAAGGACCGAGTCCGGACATACCTAGAAAATCATGTGGCCAGAAAACTTACCCCGGAACAGGCTGCGGAGCTGGACCAACCTCTGACGATTGAAGAACTGGCCGGCGCCATGAAAGCCTCAAAGCCGCACCGGGCACCAGGCCCAGACGGACTACCGCTATCATACCATCGCACCTTCAGAGACATCCTATTGCCGAGACTTCTCACGGGCCTCAACTCAATTCAAACGGATGGCCACTTCCCTACGGACACCTTGAGAGCCACAATCACGGTCCTCCCAAAAGAGGGTAAAGACCCCACGAACTGCGCCAGCTTCCGCCCAATTTCCTTACTAAATGCGGATCTGAAGATATTCGCAAAAGCAATGGCACTACGGATCTCACATCTCCTGCCCGACTTGATACACCTCGACCAAGTCGGCTTCATACCCGGGAGGGAGGCCAGGGACAACACCATCAGAGCCCTCAATGTCATACACGCGGCCAAGATTGGAAAACGGGAGGTAGTGCTCCTGTCGACGGATGCCGAAAAGGCGTTTGACAGAGTGGACTGGACGTTCCTCGCTGAGACGCTACGCCACATGGGCTTTGGCACCCACATACGATCATGGGTGGCCGCATTATACACGGTCCCAACGGCGCGCATTCGGGTCAATGGAGCACTGACAAAACCATTTAGCATCCACAATGGTACCCGCCAGGGATGCCCTCTGTCACCCCTTCTGTTTGCCCTCACTCTCGAACCGTTTCTGGAGGCGGTCAGACAGGACGGGGGCATAACGGGGACTCGCCTGGGCGGAACGGAACACCGGGTCGCGGCATACGCGGACGACATGCTCTTCTTCCTGGAACAACCTAGAATCTCGACTCCGAATTTGCTCGAGGCGTTCAAACAATACAGCAAAGTCTCAAATCTAAAACTTAACCTAGAAAAATCAGAGGCAATGCCGGTGGCACAAAACCTGACCCTGACAAGGCACTTTGAAACACACTTCGCATTCAAAATCTGCACAACAAAGCTCCGATACCTCGGTGTCTGGCTGCCGAAAGAGCTCGCGCAGATCTACCAACTGAATTTCACTCCTCTCCTTGCATCGTTACAACAAGACTTAAAACGATGGACGTCCAAGTACATATCGTGGTTCGGCCGCATAAGCGCTATAAAAATGAACATCATGCCGCGCGTTCTATACTTATTTCAGACACTGCCTACCACTGTTCCTAGAGTCTTCTTCCAGAGGCTAACGACCGACATTAGACAGTTTGTCTGGAACAAAAAGCCCACAAGGGTTCGGAGAACGATTCTGGAGCGACCAAAGTGTGACGGAGGCATGGGACTCCCGTCCGTACTCATGTACTACCAGGCAACTCACCTACATAGACTGGTGGACTGGCATGCCAACCCCAACGCTAAACAATGGGTGGACATGGAGCTCCAACAAGCACAGGGGAAGATCCCCGCCGTGCTATGGTTGGGAGAGGCTACGCTTAGAGAAATACGCACAGGCAACCCAATGATAGACGCCACCCTTGGGGTCTGGTGCGGAATAAGATACACCAAGCAGCTTACCACATCTCCCAACCCGCTCACACCCATAACCAACAACCCCCAGTTAGCCGATGGACTAACTCCTACTGCCCTTAAAAATTTTCAAGCGACGGATTGGGTCTATCTACACCAATGGTGCAGCGGCCGGAGCCTGAGACCCTTGACAGAACTGGTACGAGACTGTAGACCTACCAGACTAGACGAGTTTCATTACCACCAGCTCAAAGCATACTACAACACTATCAAGGGGAAGGATCACGTACACCGCCCCCTCTTGTATCTGGAACAACTATGCACGGCCCGGCAACACATCACACATGGCGTGTCAACTCTGTATACCGCCCTAATGAACAGCGGAGAAAAGGACGCCTTGGGCTTCACGAGGCGGTGGGAAATAGAGACGGGGACAGAGCTCACGGACGTGGAATGGAACAAAATCTTCCTACTGTCGCATAAGGGAAACATAAGCTCAAAGTACCAGGAGTGCAACTATAAAATTCTAACGCATTGGTACAGGACCCCGGATATCCTAGGACATATTCATGACACGATCCCTGACGACTGCTGGAGATGCGGAACAGAAAGGGGCACAGCATACCACATCTGGTGGACATGTCCCCTTATAGCCCCCTACTGGCGAACGATAAACCGCACAATAGTAGATATCACAGGCACTGAACTTCCGCTACAGCCCCTGCCGATGTTGCTCAACCATACGCACACACCACTGACAGCCTACAAAAGAGGGCTCACTATACACCTGCTTACGGCGGCTAAGACGCTTATCCCCACACACTGGAAAACCACGCTGACCCCCTCGCTAGAACAGTGGATCGCTAGGGTGGAAGACATCTACAACATGGAACGGATGACGGCTTCACTGCAGGGACGGGCGGAAAAATGTGCGCTGACATGGTACCCATGGATGGACTATGTGACCAAGAGAGCGGGGGTGGCGAGACCGCGTGGGGGGGGGGCGGCGCTCGCCTCGGGGGGGCTGGGGGGGACCTAGTATAGACTGACCACACGACCATCCTAAAGAACTACCCCCGACAGGGAAGGCAACACCTGAACCACTCCCTAGAACTCGGACTGACAGGTCCACTGACACACCCTAACCCAAGAAAGCCGAACTCCCGCTTAGGACCACGGACGGCCCAGACACAGAACTACGGGAGTAAATTCAGAGATACGTCGACTCCCCTAACTCAGTAACACGGAGTAGCACACAAATGGGAGACTGCCCCAGCCCCACACGCCACCTGACACCAAAGGCGCGGCGAAAGCCGCCATCCAACACGGAGGAAGGGAGCTGGGGACAGCACAAACCCAGACACTCGCACCACAAGGCACTACGACACGGAGGATACTAAACCTTGGGGAGACAAGACGAAGAGTAGATCCATCAAAGGAAGCCTCACAATGATTAACACATACACAATAGCCACGATATTCCACAGGACAACAATGGATAAAGGGGACATACGCCTAGAGGGGACCTAGCTGCAGTATTAGAGGGCCCCCAAACCGGGGCAACCACTTCACGGTTACTCACAAGGCACCAACGCACCCTACACCTGCTGGGTTGAACCCGAGGGACAGAGTGCGATAGAGACCGACAGCATACCAAGCTCAGCCACTGACCAACACATCACCCACTATACGGCCCGGACGACCATGACCGTAGACAGAGAGGATGGGGGGAAGGGGAGGGGAGCTCTGCACAGCCAGAGACGGTACCCCAGAAACAACTCACTTCAGGGGCTCTCACTCCAAGCGAGAATACACCGTAGAAAGACGATTTCATAACACTAACTCACTAACTAAAGACAACATATCTCACATACCACACCGCCTCATGAATGAGGCGGGCCGCTATTGAAATAACCCATGAGAACAAGCCTTAACACGACATGCTGTATAATGTACAAGAACGGAATTGTGAAGCACTATTTTCTTCCACATTGCTGTACAATACTTATGCTTGTAACACTTCGATAAATCCTAATAAAATTTGATTGACAAAAAAGAAAAGTGGCTAAAAGAAATTAAATGTTTGCAGCAGTGCATATTTATATAGCATTAAAAACCCCGGAAGCAATCCTCCAGCCAGGTTTATAACACCACACACACACGAAATAAATCAGTTTTCCAGATATTGGTTTTTGGAATATACTTAGTGGTTAGTGTATTTAACACTAGTAGAAGCAATTTTATTTTACTCTTCGTATTTATTGATATTTTGTATTTTTTTCCAAGTATGATCAGTCTGCCATTATCAAGGAGCAGTGCTGGAACTTGCAGGCATTTCGCCTTTCCCCCTTTGAGATTAAATAATCTCTTCCTGGGGGCCTGAAGATTCCAAATTTCAACATGCTACAACAAGCTGTAGGCACCATTTGCTTAATTTTGAAAATGTGGCTTAACTTGGATGTTTCACTGCCTCTCAATTTGTGGTTTTCTACCCAATCTTAAAGGGTGCATTAGTGGTTGTGTTGCTAGAATCCCATGGCGTCATACCATGGTAAGGAGGCAAACCATTTTCAAATGAATTTGCTAAAGCTTTGGGGTCTTCTGTTTATTTCAGAAGGACCACATGTGCCTGAGAGACCAAGATATAAAACCAGGTGGAATATATATATATATATAAGCATCCATTCCTTCCTCATATTTAAAGTGCAACCATCCTTGGGCACTGTCACTGAATTGTGTGTGTGTGTGTGTGTATATGTGTGTGTGTATATATATATACACACACACATATACACACACACACACACACAATTCAGTGACAGTGCCCAAGGATGGTTGCACTTTAAATATGAGGAAGGAATGGATGCTTTGGTTTTATCTCAATACAGAAATAATTAAAATAAATATAATGTTTTGCTGTGGCTTAAATCTACAAATAATATGTGAAAATATATATTTCAATCTGGTGCTTGATTCTTCAATATAAATAAGTATATCATCTATACAAGACATTAGCAGACAATGTATTAAGATATTGGCACAGACAGAAATGCAATGATTTAAACACCAATGTACACAGAAAGAAAATTAAAAAACACACAGGGAAAGAAAAAAAAAATAGCCTTGCTAAATGAACAGTGCAAAGATTACTATTTTCATGTATACATTATTTACAGGTACAAAGGTGGTTTTATATTTTTAGGAGTCAGAACAAGTTGTCATAGAGCTACACAGTGCAGTGGTTACAGTGCCATAAGTCCCCAGGCATTCTCATACTAAGGATTCGGACCATTTCCAAACAGTTTGACACTAACCTCAGTAACCTGAGATCACAATGTGAAAATGCCTACTGCTAAATTAGAGACACCAATTTCACTGTGCTTAGGGGGTGAGCAAAATAATCATGTCCAAGTAGGACAAAATTCAGAAGTCAATTGCAGAACAAATACATAAATAGATACAGTGCATTCAGAAAGTATTCTGAAATACTATTTTTTTTAATGTAACAGCTGTATTTTTTTCTTTTAACGTCAATCCACACTTAATTATACCCCCTTAATGACAAGGGGGAGAGGGGTGGGTTGTTGACAGCAATGCAAATCCATTAAAAAACAGGAAAAAATGAAATCTCTCACTGACATAAGTATTCAGACCCTTAAACTCAGTACTTAGTTGAAGCACCTGTAGCAGCAATTAGTCTCAAGTCTTTTTGGGTATTATGTGACAAGTTTGAACACCTGGATTCGTGCCGTTTCTCTCATTATTTCTCTTTCTTTCAAGTTCTCGGGTTGGATAGGGACAGTTGGCGAATAGCAATTTTCAGATATCGATTGGGTTTAAGTGAGTGTCTGGCTGGGCTACTCAAGTACATTCACAGACTTGTCCCTAAGACACTCTTGCATTGTCTTGGCTGTGTCCTTTTTGGCAGGTGAATTTTTATCTCAGTTTGAGTTCCTGAGCACTCAGGACCAAGTGTTTACTTAGAATATCTCTGAATTTTGCTGCACTCTGCTTTTCCTAAGGTCTGGCCAGTCTCCCAGTCCCTGCCGCTGAAAAACACTGCAAAACAGGATGCTACCACCACCATGTGTCACTGCTAGAATGGTACTATGCAGGTGATGAGCAGTTTCCACCAGACATGATAGTTTGAATTAATGTCAAACAGTTCATATTACTTTTCACCAGACCAGAGAATCTTGTATTTCAAGTCCTTTAGATGCTTTGTTTTGCAAAATCCAAGTGGGTTTAAATGTGTCTTGCAGTGAGGAGAGACTCATCTGGCAAGCCTGCCATAAAGGCTAAGATCAGTGGAGTGTTACAGTGACTGATGTCCTTCCGCAAATGTCTTCCATCTCATTAAATCCTCGGAGCTGACCAAGAGTGACTCCTGGTTTCTTGGTCATCTATCTTACCAATGCGCTTATTTCCAATTGCTCAATATGGCCGAGCAGCAAGCTCTTGGAAGAGTTCTGGTTGTTCAAAAGAATTTGGTTGAATTGAAGGTTTCCAAAAGCAGACTGGCTTCCTTAATTCTTAAAGGGATTCTATAGTGCCAGGAAAACAAAGCCGATTTGATATGTACTTTTCAATGAGATGTTAACTTACCTTAGAAAAAGTGTTTATCTCCTACCTTGTAAATGGAGATATATATGTATATATTTTACACACACACACACACACACACTAAGACAGGGCTCAACAAACCTGCCTGGGATTTGTAAGCCTGTACCCTCCGAGGTGGACGGCCAACTAATAGCTCTGTAGGCGGGCAGCAAGGGACCTATTATCTTCTTGCTCGGCTACCTCATGCGCTGCTTAGTGATTCCGGGCCAGAATTTGAGGTCATTCCTGGCCCAGCCTCTCTATACCAGTGCAACGCTCAGTAGGGCTTAAGTTTGCTCGGGTTAAATTTAGGTTTTCCCTTTTATATTGCATGGTGTGCTTTTTGAAACCTTTTTATTTCTGGTTAGTTTGATGAAATACTATTCTGAAAAGCTGATTGCAGCACTTCCTCTATACTTCATTGTGAAACTTTGGAAGTGTATCATCAATTAGTCATCAAACATAGAGCACAGCATTTTCTCCTTCAGAGAGCAGCAATGCAGTCATATGTCCTACATAGCAGTACCATTAACATATAATTCAGCCAATAATTGTAATCAAGAACATGTTCGCTTTCAAAGCAGCAATGTTTTAAAGGAGCTACAGTGAAAATAAATATACTTTCTTCACAATGTAACTGTTCGTGCAGAAGGGCTGTGGATTAGTTACAAACAAGGGGCATTCGGGGGAATATTTTTATTTATCTGAAATGCATTCCATTAGGCTATACAAATAAATTGGTGGTAAATCCACCCTGGAAAGTCCCCTTAAAATAGTAGCTTGCACATTTATGCAAGAGCAAGGACATATAAATCTACAAATATTGTAGCTGCGCATGCATTTTAACAATGTCATCTAAGCAAATGTGCAAAATTAGCCAGGTTAAGGATGTCAACATGCACAATATTTAATTCACACATCTGCTGGCATTTTTCCTAGCACAATGTATCATTGGATTTGTATAATTTATCCAAGACATCACCAATTTTAAAGGTAAATTGTCACTTTGTGGGTTTTTGGACAACTTGCAAGCTTACACAAAAAAAACTATGGATTTAAATATTTAAAAAAATATATATTTCAATCCAAAAGGATGTGCCTAGAACATCAAGAGATTACATCTAAACACTGGGGAGGTAAGTGTGAGCACTGTTCACCTCAGTACATACATCAACGCATACTATGGCAATTTTGTAACTTACAGTTCTTTAACCAACTATGTCTATTAATGTTTTAACAAAAAAAATAATCATACAATAATGCTTTCAACTCCAGCATTACAGGAAGATTCTACTTATGTCACATTTCTGGAAATTAAAAAAAAAAAAAAAGGAGTCGGATATCCAGACTTTTAGAGAGTTTTATCTAGTTTATACAAAGAGCTAGGTTTCAGTGAAGCGATTTAAGCAGTCTCCTCGGTAAAGGTAGAGTTGGGCTGAGTTCATCCAAGAGAAGATACAACTTGATCGTAATTCTCCCATTTTATCCAGAACTGCATTAAAGAGTTTTCAGCACAGGTGCACTATGTTCAGAATAATAAAGGGAGCTATAGTGGCAGAAACACAACTTTGTCTTTCTGGCACTCATAATATTCCTTCAAAGGAATACTATTGCGTTTGAAACACAAAAGTGTATTCCTAAAGCTATAGTGACCCTCAGCCATAAGGCTATTGTCCACCCCCACCTCTGGGCATGGAAAGGGTTTAAAAAATAAAATAAACACAAAACCAACAACGTTTAAACACATGCTTCTTTCCTCCTATGTCAGCAAAGTGGGGATGCAGCAAGTGCTGCGCATGCATTAGGCCTTTCCCATAAAGCATTGATTCAATACTTTCCTATGGTGATGTCGCTGGACGTCCTCATGCAAAGTGTGAGGACATCCAACTCAATTCAATGAGATAAAATTTGTGTAAATGCAGGAAGTGCCACTAGAAGCAGTCTTAACCCTGCACTAACCCATTGTAGAGATTATAGAGCAAAAAAGTCTGTGAAGCTTAAAAACGGACTGACATCAGCCACAGCAACTACAGACTCTGCACCATGACTATAATTAACTGTAGTGATTAAGGAAGAGTGCCAGTTTAAAAGGGCACTATAGTGTTAGGAATATAAATGTGTTCGTGAACTGCTAGATGTTTAGATTACCAATGTTTTACATTGCAGGGTTAAAACTAAAGGGAGACTGTACCCAGACCACTTTACTGAGATTAAAGGGACGCTGTAGTCACTGTAACCATTTCATCTCATTGAATTGGTTTTAGTGCCTCGAGTACCCTGGAAATGTTCATGCATTCAGTATTAATACGCATAAAAGCAGTTAAACACTTAAGTGTCTCTGGCCACCCACAGTCCTTCCCCAAGCTGGAGGTGTGACTAAGGCAGAGATTGCACACTTCCTTGTAGTCATACAATCAGTTGGAGATCTGATAGGCTAGAAGCAGTCAGCTGACACTCTCAGCCAATCACAGCTGCTCAGACTAATACTTCCTCCCTAGCCAAAGCCGCAACGATGGGGTGGCCTGCTGGCGACTCTTGTTTAGCATTGATGCATTCAAACGGTTTAATGCTGAATGAAATGACATTACCAGGGGACTCCAGACAGTGACTACAGTGTCCCGTTAAGTGGTCTGGTTCTTTTAAGGGTGTAGCCATCAACTGGGACTGGTAACAATATATATTTAAAATAAAAACATTTTTATTTTGATTATTATTTTTAACTATGGTTCAACCAGTATTAACCTCCCAATATCAGAATCTCTCTTCAACTGAGATCACAATAAATTCAATGACAAATGCAGCTAGAGCTTCCATAATAAGCTGACATACGGAGCTTACCCCCTTCCAAAATTCACTAGTGTAGCCAAATCCCTGTAGAAATTGTGGATGAGCTTTGGAATTAAGGGCATCCTCTCTGTGAAATTCTTGTTTTAACTCCAATTAACATATTGAACTTTGTAGAGTGAACACAAAAGTAACAAAGAGGCTTTAGGAGCCACAATCCACCATGAGATTTGTACAGCTCCAATTATTGGAACTTTTCAAGAATTTCCCTTTAAACATCCACCAGAAACTAGACAAAGAGTCTAAAACAATGGCTGCTGAAAATGTCAAGGCCAGGAAACTAGTCCCTGACACACTGTAGTTCAACTGAGTATTGTCAAGTGGAAATTCACAGCACATGATACTGAATGTTAACAGAGTTAACTAGTCACTACAGTTTGAAAGCGATTAAGTCAAAGGGATATGGCAAACTGCTCTTAAAGCCAACAAACAAACCTTTTTTGATGAAACATTATGCACAGTGGTGCTCAGAGAAACCAAACTTATATGTAGAAAAATAGTATGCATATGTGTAAATAAATATTAATAAAGGAAGACAACTTTGTAAAGTTATTTCTGATTGATCTCTAAATCAGCGCGCTTGGAGAAGAGAGAGAGGAGGGTATATGTAACATTCAACTAACGGTGTCTATCAAAATTATTCTATCCATGTATTTCAAAACAAACCAACACCTACCCAGAGGTGCAAGTCTGTACCCATCTCTTAACTTGAAGCTATATCACATTCCAGAAATACATGTTATATGCAGTGGACAGCGTACTTACATAGAAAAATATAACATTGATGAATTCATCGATTATAGAGCAAAAACAATGAGCATTAGTTTTACTTATACACTTTTTTTATCACTTTAAAAAGCATTGTCACATTCTGGGTTCTTTTCATATTTGGCAGAGACTCCGATGATGATGACTCTCCGCATGCAAAGCAGTGGTCCGGGGTGCATGGTTTTACTTACCTGAAGCTGTCCATTATCATCCAGTGGATCCTCTTCAGTTCCTTGAGCTTAATCTGCCAGGAGCCCACAAGACTACAACACTGATATCTATGGAGACTCCATAGACAATTCCTTTTTCCTCTCAGCTGTCATTAGTGACAGCTGCAGGAAATGGCAACATTTTAGTCAACTTTGTTTTCCTGGCACTATAGTTTCCCTTTAAGAAGATAAATAGCCTCAAATTGCTGAACGGACATTTAATAACACAGGCTCCAGTGATTCAATAAAACTAAAGAGGAAGGAACACACAGTGTGCACCAATATTAATTGGTGTGGCATATGTAGACTTTTGCTTTATATTATGCTGATGCTTGCAAATCTTAATACGTAATATCCCTATTACTACTATTCTGCGGACATGGGATTTCTCAGTATTGCATGGGTTAAACAAACAAAAACAAAAAAAGAGTAGGACATCAGTAATTTAAAGCCTAATGAGAGTATCTGCCTATTGGCCACCAGCCCTCATCCAACATAAGCATCATGCAAGGATTAAACGAACACTATAGTGCCAGGAATACAAACTTGTATTCCTGACAATATAGTCCTGAAGTAGCTGTATAGGTGACCCTCCCCCCCCCATCTCAGTGAAAAGGTCTCGCTGCTGCATCTCTATGGGGAACGTTTATCATGGAGATGCTAAACACTGCCTAGTACTGGCTAAGAAGCACCTCTAGTGGCCATGTGAGTTACTGACATTTGAGGTGTTACTAAGCACCAATGTAAACACTTTTTTCCCTGAACATGCAGCTTTTACATTGAAAAGCCTGCAAGGACAAGCTATATTATTATAGCCTTTTATATAGCACCAACAAATTCCACACAGACACCAAAACCACTAAATTAAAGGACCACTATAGGCACCCAGAAAAATTCAGCTCAGTGAAGTTGTCTGGGTGCAAGGTCCCTCTAGTGTTAACCCTGCAGCTGAAAACAGTTTCAGAAAAACTACTATGTTTCACTGAGGGTTAATCCAGCCTTTAGTGGCTGTCTCACTGACAGCCACTAGAGGCGCTTCTCACTTTGAAAATCCCAGTGAGAAGACGCTGGATGTCCATCGTTTAATTGCGCGCGCATTCGGCACAGACGTCGGCAGAGAGAGGAGAGTTCCCCAGCGTCCGGTCCTGTCACTTCCTGGTTTGGTTAGCTTATTTGCACTGAACTCAAGAGGCAGCAATTTCCTACAGTACCTGTCTTGCAAAGACTTCTCATTGATCTGCATTGGGAAGTCTGTGATTGGGTTGGAAGGGGAGGGTTTGTAAATGCAGACGAGATCTGATGTTTTTGCAAGCTGTTTTTAAATACAATTCCAATTTCAAAATGCATAATTTAAGGCACACATTTTCATTTAGAGTATATCTACTAAACAGTGATTTTTTTAATATTTTGAATTTGGGCACCACAGTGTTCTTTTAAAGGACCACTATAGGGACCCAGACCACTTCAGCTCAATGAAGTGGTCTGGGTGCCAGGTCCATCTAGAGTTAACCCTGCCGTAAACATAGCAGTTTCAGATAAACTGCTATGTTTACATTAGGGTTAATCCAGCCTCTAGTGGCGTTTCTCATTGTTAAAAAACACAGCGAGAAGACGCCAGCGTCCATAGGAAAGCATTGAGAAATGCTTTCCTATGGACTCACTGAATGCGCGCGCGGCTCTTGCCGTGCATGCGCATTCAGTGGATGACGTCGGAAGAGGGAGGAGAATCCCCAGCGCAGAGGGAGCCCGGCTCTGGAGAAAGGTAAGGGTTTAACCCCTTCCTCCCCCTTCAGCCTGGCGAGAGTGGGACCTAAAGAGCCAGGAAAACGAGTTTGTTTTCCTGGCACTAGAGTGGTCCTTTCTTTTAAAGCTGCTTGTTTCCACTGAGTGGAACGGTTCGGGTCGGTACAGTTTGGAAGGGTTAGAATGGTCCGGCCTATTCAGGTGAGCGTTTACACTGCAAGTCGAACCCCAGGGGCCATGCGGGGTTTAGACCAAATGCCTAGCGTGTCAATTGACGTGAGCATTGACGTTTTCCTGTCTGCTAATCAACGGATTGTATAGTGTGACGATAGTAGCTCCGCCCTAACCGTACTGTACCATTTCCTATGGACCTTCATCTGAAGGGGGAATGGTGTGGTTCGGTTTAGTTGTATGGGCCACTTTCATAATGGAAACACTCAAAATAGCGTACCAAACCGTTCTGCTCAGTGGAAACGAGGCATTAGATGTGCGGGAGCAATATTGAAAGTGATGTAAATAATGTTTTTTTCCCCCACTGTGATTAACCTTTAAATAGCATACTGTATTATTTATACCAGGGCTCAAAATTTCTACTTGCCACGAGCCATTGGAGAGTAGACCACGACCTGCAGTGGTGAATAACTTAAAGAATGGCAGTAGTGCATAGGACTTTAGATATTAAGCCCTGATACTAAATTGTATTTATACAATGTGCTAGCTACATTCCATGCAAAAGTATAGCTGAGGTTGTTTACATTTTCTGACTTAGTCATTGCTGGTATTACCAGTCGACAGTGGTAAAGACTACAAACATTGAGGGCAGGGCAGCTTTCTCTGCTGCTGCACTGCCCATTCCTCAACTTATTGCTGGAGGAGGTTTGCAGGGGAGGAGTGATGCCTGGCATATACTGAAGAACAAGCCTGTCCAACCTGCGCCCCCCCAGATGTTGCTGAACTACAACTCCCATGATTCGTCCAATGAAACAGATGGCAAGGGAATCATGGGAGTTGTAGTTCAGCAACACCTGGGGGGCAGCAGGTTGGACAGCGCTGCTGTAGGACTTGAAATCCTGATTCCTGCACATATATTATACAAACCCACAAATTTGTTTGGCACATATATACTATACACACGCAAACTCAATCTTTACTCATACATGGAAAATGGGATAGGTGGGTTACTGAAAATGTAACTTTTTTGAGGAAGCTGGCTGCATAGTGTTCATAGAAAGGAAACAATGTTTAAAATGTGCAGCAAAAATCCTTGCATTGGCGAGAACTACAAACAGGCTAAATGATTTACAGTTGGAGAGCTCTATTGTGAATGTGACATTCACGCTGAGGCATCAACAGTTTGATACTGGGCACACTTCTGATAGAATGACCAAAGTAGTCACAGTCCAAAGCACATTTCACACCTACACAACTACCTGATTGTTATTATATTCATCTTAACTTACTGAGATCCAGGAATGCAACTGGTTTTCTCTGTTTCAATAAATGATGAACCATGACTAAAGGGAAAGCACAAAAGATTTAAAGGAGCATCCTACCTAACAATACCACAACTAGCTGTAATACTGCTTAAATGGAAGCTTTAAAACACATTAAGATGTAGTGTTTTGTGTGATGGTCTTTTTACTTGGACAACGTAAAAAACATTGTCATTTCTGAGAAAAGGCAATGTTTACACTTGTTTAAGATCACAGCTCTAATGGCCATCTGAAAGCCACAGGAGGCACTTCCTCCTTCAAAGGAATATGCCTACATTAAAAATGAAATTGTTTTTTATTTTAATTTGAAAAAAAATTCACGTTTAATCCAGCCGAGTCATAGAGAAGCACTTGAGACTACAAGATATAAGGGGCCATATGCCCAATTTACCAAAAGAATGCAACTCTAAGAACACTTGTTTAAAGTGAGTGAGCAGGAAACGCTCCCAGAGGTCTTGAAGGTACCTACCTTGAATGTTTAACTAATGCCAATAATAAAAGTACAAATTACTCTTAAAATTGTGACTATTATAAAATAGAACAGTGTGAACTTTGTTAGTTTCTGAAGCACTCCAGCAAGTTAAAATGCTTTAGGGAGCTGGAGAGTTTATTCAAGACCTTCACATTCTGCATCATCACACAGCATGATGGGGTAAAATACAACTCCACTCTTCTCAAAGAAGCACTGAATTAACAAGTCTGGTGACTGCCACACATGCACCCCATGACTTCACTGGCAAAGCAGCAGCAGCTGCAGTGGATTACAGGCCATTATAAGGAGCTCAAAGTTATCAAAACTGTTCCTTTAAAATGCCCTGGCACCTTCCATTTGTTTAACATCAAACTATTTAGAAATGGCTTGCCACAAACCCAGAAATTAACACTTTCCATTATCAGTCTGACAAAAAACTGGAGGACATTGGCTGAGAGTGCTGGGACTGGCACTCAGCAAATCAATATTGTCAAGATTGGACAAAACTGGTACCAATAATGTGGAAGTGTTAAGCTCATACTGTCCATGCCCATGTAGTTGAGATGATGCTGTCCCTGGGCACAGAGAAAAACACATACCTAATCATTTTGATATTAAAACAGAGGATGGCACCAGGGCACTCCATGCACCATAGCAATATAATATTATGTTAATTGTCTCCTTGATTCACATACATGTTCAATTATCTGTCGTGTCTGCCAAAATACCCAAACTGGAGTTTCAACATATCAGTACACAGTTACTAAGACATTTGCTAATACATCTGTATTTTGCTAAGTTTTCTATAAAACCTGCACTGACAATAGAACCATAAAATATATATTATAATATATATTTTATCTAAAAACATTTAACAGTGTTCTCAGAAAAGTTAAAATAAAACCAATCTGGTCTCTGTAACACAAAAGATTCAACACTTTTCTGCAAAACAGCCTACTAACTCACCCTTGGCATAAGCTCTACACCACCCTTGCAATGAAAGTGTTAATATAATGTACAAGATTCCAACATGACACTGGACAGTCAAAATATAAATGGGATAAAGAAAAAAAAAAAGTAAATTAAGACTATCAAAGGCAGTCCAGAGATTGAGACAAAGTCTCACACAACTAAAATGGCATATATTCTGAGGTGAGGACATCAATGCACACAAAACCAAAATTGCAGGATGGTTGTAACATTTGCCACTTTAAAATGGAAGTAGAACAATCATAAACGTAATTGTACACAGAAGTCAGTTTAAGAAAGCAAACACCAAAAAACAGATCTGTCATTGATACTGAAAAAAACAAAACCTATATCTATTCACACACATACAGTTATATGTTTAACAAACTGTACTTATTTTACTAAACTGGCCAATATTAATTGTTAGTGTGGCAGAATTCACATCAATAAATGGATAGGGGTTGACAGCTTCCTAAAGGACCCTGCCCCTCCTTACTCCCCTCCCCCAACAACCTCCTCCCTGCTGCATTTCCGCTCTGCTTCCCAACCCCCTACAAAACCTCAATCATTCACTGTTTTATCAGTTTCACATAAACAGCACAGATTCACTGTTATTTATATATCATTTACTGAAAGGCAACATTATCAGCATTCACTATAATCCCTTTAAAAAGAACTCATCACCCGGTCATCCACCCCAATTTTCCTTACTCTATATTTTTAACTGTGTATAATACAGGCTTGCAATATCATTCAGCAGGGCAGATCTAAAGTGGGTTTTTAGCTGCTAGACTGCAGCTCCTATGAAGCCCAGCTCTCCATAAGAATCTGATTTCAGCTCTGGTGTAATCATTCCAATGGGAGGAAGAGAATGATGTCCACTAGCCTGGGCACTCCATTTGTTGTGGTTTACATGGATGTAAATGAAGGATTAGTTCATATATTATGGAGTGCCAAAGGTTGGCCACTAAGAGGCTGTGCCATCTGACACACAAGGGCTTAAAACTGGCCTGACACCAGAATGTGGCCTATACACCCTCAATATGGTAGATACCCATCACTGCCCTGGTACCTACTGCCCAGGGAGGGTGCAATGCTCACATCTTCATTAATAGACCTACCCTAACATTAATACCACAAGCCCATACATAAATACCCCTATTTATTAACACTGTCCTGCCCTCAGAAAGCACCCAATGTCTCTCCATTAACCCCTCCGCTCTGCGTATTTACCCCATGTCTCTCCATTAACCCCCCTGCTCTCAGTAATTACCCCATGTTTCTCCATTAACCCCCCCATGTCTCTCAGTAATTACCCCCATGTCTCTCAGTAATTACCCCCATGTCTCTCAGTAATTACCCCCATGTCTCTCAGTATTTACCCCCATGTCTCTCAGTATTTACCCCCATGTCTCTCAGTATTTACCCCCATGTCTCAGTATTTACCCCCATGTCTCAGTATTTACCCCCATGTCTCAGTATTTACCCCCATGTCTCTCAGTATTTACCCCCATGTCTCTCAGTATTTACCCCCATGTCTCTCAGTATTTACCCCCATGTCTCTCAGTATTTACCCCATGTCTCTCAGTATTTACCCCATGTCTCTCAGTAATTACCCCATGTCTCTCAGTAATTACCCCATGTCTCTCCATTAACCCCCCTGCTCTCAGTAATTACCCCATGTCTCTCCATTAACCCCCCCTGCTCTCAGTAATTACCCCATGTCTCTCCATTAACCCCCCCTGCTCTCAGTAATTACCCCATGTCTCTCCATTAACCCCCCTGCTCTCAGTAATTACACCCATGTCTCTCAGTAATTACACCCATGTCTCTCAGTAATTACCCCCTACATACCAGGCCCTCCGGTCAGGGGCAGTTAGATGAAATGACAGGAAGCCCTATACACCCAGTCCCCCCCCCTCCCCCGGCCTCTCTCTCTCTCTCTCACTGAGTGGTGGTGGGGGCTGGGCGGTGTCCAGGAATACTCGGCTCTCGGGCACACTCCTCGATCCCCGCTTCACACTCGCCCCCCCGCCCGCAGTGTATACCGATTAATCCCCGGTGTGGAGGAGCCGCCGCTTACCTCTCAGTCTTTCCCCCTTCTCTCCACCGGGCGTTGGCAGGTCTACACAGGGTTTCCTGGGCTGATGGGCAGGGGCAAACTCAACGTCATGACGTAATCGCGTCATGCAAAGCTATGAGAGAGGCGCGTCCACGAGCTGGGCTGGGAAACTGCCCACACAGGCGGCCATTTTGGATGCGGGCACGAGATATGAGAAAAAAAAACACGTTTAAAAAAAGCGTTTATTTTTAGGAAAAAGTGCTTGCGAGCCTTCTAAAAGTATTTCACTTGTGCTTTGTTTTATTTTTTAGTTATATCTTACTGTGTGCTAACAGAAAGGTGGAGGTGCCCCATTCAAAGATGGCGACCCGGTAGCGTCACTTCCGGCCAGCTGGATCTTAGCTTCTGCTTTTTGAGATATCTTTGAATCCGATGGAAATAGAGACATTTTGGAGTTTAATTATTCATATATCCGGTTGAACACTGGAATTTCCAGCAAGTGGGGGCACCTCTGGATGCTGCACTAACCACCCCACACACATTATAAGGTAACTGTGATAAGGTAGCATTGTATTTTACTTTATTTATGGAGAAATATAGCACAATTTATACAATTAAATAATATTGTAAATTTGTTATTATATATAATATATATATATTCCCTGGTGATATCAGACATGGTGAGCATGTGAGCTTTTTAATCATGGGCACTTATAAAAGATGCAGGCTGAAGGGTTGCATAACAAATTAACTAATTTATATGATTTGGAATACATTAGTTTAAAACAATTTCCAATGTAATAACAGCCGCCCAACTCATTAGTTTAAAGGAACACTACAAGTGTCATAACCACTAAAACGCGCTGTAGTGGTTATGGTGTCAGGAGTGCCCCTCTCCTCCCCCCTAATGTAATCAATCAAACCGTTTAGTAAAGGCTGTCTTTTTATACCCGCCGTAAGAAACTCCCTATCTCCTCTTCTCCCTTCCGAAAGCGCTCTTTACTGAGGTGAGCCCAGCTGAAAATCTAAGCCGATGAGCTGGCTCTACTAGGCTCTTACTTCCAGTTGTCTGCCCAGTGGACGTCAAGTCAGGAGTCAAATCTTTGACTACTTGCATTTATGGGTTCACAAAGTCACTCCTGGCACTAATATCGCTTTAGAATTACAAATAAGTACATAATACCCAAGGACTCTCACTTGCAGGTGTCCGCTTTGCTTACCCAAATTCAGGAGTCAAACTGTTAGCAGTTTGACTACTTACTTTGGGGGTGGGTGGACAAGGCACCTCCCGGCACCAAAACTTCTCCATCATTACAAATAAATACAAAGTACTCCAGGTAAAAAAAAAAAACCTGAAGACCATCAAGTCTATATCTGTGGGTGATCCAAAAGAAACAAAACAAAAATCCCATTAGTAGTCAATTTTATTCTGGAACAAACTGGGAAAAATCCTTCTTGATTCCAAAACGATAGTAGATATCTCTCTGGATCAACAGACTGCTACCTCCTTCATTAAAGGGAGACTGTAGGCACCCAGGCCATTTAATCTCAATAAAACAGTTTGGGTGCCATGCCACTGTAGTTGAAAACACTGGCATTCTGCATAACGGCGATGTTTTCATTGCTGGGTTTAAGTGCCTCCGTGACTGTCACTCAGAATGCAACTAAAGACGCCTCTAAGGGAAATATCTGAGTAAAATGCTGCTATTTTTATCAGATGGCTTCATAGAGCATGCATACGCACTAGCCTTTAAAATGCTTCCCTATGGGATCGATCTTAATGATCTCAGTTAAGGAGGCGTGCCAGAATGACTTGTACTGCAAGGAGAAAATATAAGTAAAAGTTATTTTTATTTTCTCCCTGCAGGTGGGGGCTGCTCACCTAAATGGTCACCTAAACGTCAACAACATGTGTTCATTTAATAATTGTACCCTGTACCCTTTTTTTTTTTTTTAAATCCAGATTGTTCTTTAAAACAGTGGTTCTTAAAGGACCATTTAGTGCAGTGGTCCTGTTATTTTAACTCTTCAATGTAAAAAGTTTTGTACAAACTGTAATATTTCCACTGCAGGGTTACGTACACCTCTAGTGGCTGTCTTCTTGAGGACATCCAGTCTCAGTGAAAATCCCATTGAGTCCATGCTTTCTTATGGGTAAGATGTGAAGGGTGTGGCTGCTGGGGAAGGGGTGATCAGAGGGGACTATAGTGTTAGGAATACAGCTTTGTATTACTAACACTTTTAGTATCCCTTTAAATGCTCCTTAAAGCAGTATTTGATTGGAAGAGCGTGAGACTCTTTATTTTGTAGTTTGTTGCAGGGGAACATATCTTGGTGTTGAGGCCTACTATTCCATATGCAGCCCATTCTCCCATGTGTCTTAGTTCAGAATCCATGTGCCTCACACTACACAAACAATACAGTCAGTATCTATCAAAGCAATCACTCTCTCTCTAAGGGACGATTTTTTTTCAGCATTTGTACACCCTGTCATTACTGTGCTTGCTTTTGAGTAACCCAACGCCCTCCTCCAGAGCTGAGTAGGTTGTTTCTGGCTTTTGCTCACCCCATTTACCAGATGCAAACCCTGAAAACTCATTGCACTACTTAGCTTCCTCGGGAAATGCTGTGCCATTCAAGTGTTTTAAATTAATATCAAAAGGCCATAGCTATAAGCAAATGCTGTTTGAATTGTCACTCTCTTGAGTACAAGCTGCTTTCACACTTTTGGGGGAGCCCACAACAGTGTAGCCATCATTTGAGCCTGCTGTTGATTAGTTAGGACCTGGATCCCTAGCGGAATCTTGGCTAAATGTTGTATGATCCTATAGAGGCTCCTGCTACACCTTGGAGGGGTTGCGCAGTTGAGTGTTTAGGGACTGGTGGGTTCTGGGTTCTCCATGTCTCTTCTTGTCCCATTGAAACCTGCTGTGTGGCTAGCCTTGAGCAGTCGTGGCCTGGAATCACCTGTTGAGCCATGAAACATTGTGTTTACATCTCTGGGCAGAGCTTAGTACACAAAATATATTTTCATATTCACACAACCCAGCACTCAACCTCATACATTTCCCTTTATGGAGTTTTACTCCATTTCAATTTACATTTCCCTCCACCTTCATATTCAGAGAAAGGGATTGCTATCTGGCCTGTTTGACGGCTTTGTTTTTGCTACAGGTATCAGATGATGTCTATTAGGGACTTGTTGTGTAGGTTTTTATATGTATCCGTTTTCAGGAAAGTTACATTTCCCTTACTAGCTATATAAGAATGGTCTTTCGGGTTCCCTGGTCACCAGCAATTGAATTTGAATCCCACTTTTGGGTCTACATGAACGATCTATACCTATCTGTGTTCTCCTATATAACTAATTAATTTATTTTTATGTCATCTCTTCTTTTTCTCATTTCTGCTTTCACTTCTGCCCAGTCTTCTACTTCTCCCTACTACAAGCCCTAGTTACTTGTTTGCAATTTACGTAATTCTTGTGTCTTTTCTGAATCAGACTATTTTTTATTATATGCTGCTGCCCGGCTCCATTAATAACGCGTAACACTCCTTACTGAATATCTTAGGTAATGTTGCCAGATTAGGTAACAATTTTTGCAAGTTTGCATTAGCCTCTTCAATGGTGTATAATGGATATCTCCTGATACTGCTTATATGAACTGTATAACCTTTACTAATTTACACTAGACTAGAGCAAAGTCACCTCTTTGCGCTCAATTTAATATTGTTATCTTGTCCAGTATTATGCCTGTCTCTATCAAAAAATCTTAAAGAAAAAAACAAACAAATATATTTATTTTAAACCTTACATAGTATTATAAATATAATAAAGTATCACACCAATGTAAGAAACACGGGGGCATAACACGCCAGCATCATGTCTTTAGGAATAGACTGTACTGACTGCTAAATGTAGCAGTTGGTCTTTAAACCTTAAAGCGGTACTGTCATGAAAGGTTTACCGTAATATGACCCCCCTAATGTATTGACTGCTTCATATAATAGAAATACATTACTCGGTGTAAATTATCAAGATAGCGTCTCGCCATACCTCCAATCCAATACCCCCATGTCTTCACCTTCGAGGATGTTACTCTTCTGCCTCCGGTCCGCCCACTCTTTTCTTTCAATTGCCCTTCTTTGGGATGCCTCCACAAGCAGGACAACCTCCTCTTTCATGCTAATACGCTGGCTTTATTACCAGCATACCAGATTATCGGTTCTGACATTTATTAGAGCCGATATTCAGCATGTTTCTGATAATCATTATTGTAATTTACTTGTAATTTACTGATATTACGGATAATTTACATCATCCCTCCCTGTGATTCCCCTGCATGCCAGTCTCAGCTTAAAGGGACACTGTAGGCACCCAGAAAACTTCAACTCATCGAAGTGGTCTGGGTGCAATGTCCCATCACCCTTAACTTTGAACATGGTTTTTATAAACTGCAGTAATTACCTGCTAGGGTTAACTCCACTAGAGGGACTAAATGACGCTGGACTTCCTCACGCTATGCATGAGGACTTCCATCGTCATCGGAATACCCACAGGAAAGCATTGAATAAGGCATTAGGTCTCCTCCGCCAGCTGACAGCAGGGGAGGAGCGTGCCCGGACTCGAGCCAGCGCTGGAAAAATGATAGTGGTCCATCCCTAATAGCAACTTTCAAATGTTTTTACAGTTTGGCCATTTTAACATGAAATTTTAAATTCAGTTTAATATTCTGGCATTCATACTTTTTAGTGAAAAGCCTCGATAGATATGCTTAGCAGAGCTATAAAAAAAAACCAAATCTCCTGTCTGTCTTGTCAGATGCCTATGTTCGGTCACATGTTTGCACCATTTAAAAAAAAATCTTGAAAAAAATAAATTCTTTGTCATACTTATATAGACTTTTCACCTCCATTCCCAGAGACACAATGATAATTTCAGTTGTTTTAAATGCTTACAACTATTTTTATTTTGTCAGACATGTTCTCCTTCTGTATATTCCTGCTTCAAATTAAGTCTGTTTTGTTTTTTACTCTGTTACCCCATTAGTGTCATGGCAGAGAGAAGCAATACCAGCTGGGTCCGGACTGTGTCTTCATTTCATGCCAGTCCTAAATCCTTTTTATCCAATGTTGCTCCGGATGCTTTTTTGGATGAGCTCATAACAGATCTTACAAGTGAAACTATAAATGAGCAAACAAAGGTAAGATATCCTATATTTCCTCTTATTTTATTTTTATTTTATTTTTTATTTTATTGAAGTTTTGCAAAACGGGTAGGAGATTTGCTACATTTCTTTAATCTGAATGCAGTTGCACCCAGCTAAAATATTGTCACAGTGACACATTGCCTTGCTGTGCATGTCCAGTAGTTATAGAGAACATGGGCTGTGCCTCCCTGAATGTAAGATAAAGATTTAATATTTTATTAAACTACTTTAACCGCCTCTGTAAAGTTTAGTTGCTTAGTGATGATCTCATCAACGGAAGTTAAAAGTAGATCAATGCTAGATGAAAGCACTGGTCTTTGCTGCTGGATTGTACACCGCCTATCTCAAAGATAATGTCGACATTGTATAAATAAAGGTCAAGGCAAGAGGGCAAAATGCAGTGAAGATGTCCTTCATGCCCCTACGCAGTGATGAACTATTAACTGTCTCACACTGTATTCCAATCTCTCAACTAAGATGAGTGTAAGTTGCTTACAGTATTGGTGGTACTCATAACAAAAAATAGGACATACACTCAAAGGAACACTGCAGACACGTTGGGTACAAAATGCAGGCCAGATGCAGTTAGCTATTGTTTTGGCGTCAGATTTTATTTTATTTATAAAAAAATGTTTTAAGCTCCAAGCTCGATTTCCACTAATTATATATACCTAGAGTAAAACAGCTGTGATGGCTTGTCATGTAGCTGTATTATCCCAAGGTTGTGGGGGGTTATTTCAGCTGTAAAAGACCTGCTGAAAGCTGTACACCCTCAATTCACTTAAGTTGTAAAAAAAAAAAAACCTTGAATTTATCTTTTGGCACATAGTAATTGATTCTATTTTTTATTATCATGTAAAATGTAATAAATGTGTTGTTTTTTGGGGGGGTTATTCTATGGACCTATATTTTTTTTTTTACTTGCCTACACTGTTCACCCCACTAAAAACTGTCACTTCCCGATAAGTAATAGTTCCACCTTAAAGCGGCACTGTCACGCCAAACGTACCTTTCGCCTATTGTTTCCTCCTATGTTTCGCTCTCAGAATCTGTTCTTGTTTTCTTTAAAACATAAGACAAAGTAGGAAATACTTTGTCTTATGTATTTTTCATACGCTCGACTTTCTTTGACCTAAGGAGGAGCTTAAGTCAGCTTCATTTCCTTTGTCAAAGGAGGCACTCGCTATTCTCCTTGACACAGTAAATGGGGCTGAATTAAGCTCCTCCTTTGGTTAAAGAAAGTACTCACTGTGGATACATGGAATGGCCTTCCAGCTGAAATGGTAGAGGTTAACAGTGCATGGGATAGGCATAAGGCTATCCTAGCTATAAGATAAGGCCAGGGACTAATGAAAGTATTTAGAAAATTGGGCAGACTAGATGGGCCGAATGGTTCTTATCTGCCGTCACATTCTATGTTTCTAAGTACTCACCCTTCTCCTTGATACAGGAAGTGGAGCTGACTTAAGCTCCTCCTTAGGTCAAAGAAAGTCAAAATAGGGAAAAATAGTCCCTACTTAGTCTTTTTTTTTTTTTAAGAAAAGTAGATCAGAAATAAAGAAAAGAAGAACAGATTCTGAGCGAGGAAGAGAAGAGGAAACAATAGGGGAAAGGTACCGTATATACTCATGTATAATTTGAGTGCAGTTTTTGACCAACAATTGTAATATATACTATGACTTGTGGATAAGTCGAGAGTACGAGTTTCGAATGAAATTGTTCCCCTTCTGTTTGGTTACCGAACAGACTCTGTGTGGTCCCCCTTGTCAACACCTCGTAATCACTGACCACCCCTGGCTGTTAAGCGCAAACAAGCATTCCCTTGGGTGTCCGTCATTCGTATATACGAACGCACGTGTTTGTCTCCCGAGCGCAGGCAGCGGTACATGATCGTAGACGGCATGGATCTGAGTCGGCTATGCAAGTTCGCGAACCCCGTTGAAACTTGTACCCCTGCCCGTTCGACTTCCCGACCAGCTAGGAGAACGGCGTTCGAGAGTCAACATTGCCCCGCATTCAATGTACAAAATTCTGTCAACACTAGCATAAGTCGACTGCGTTTTTAAATCTCAACTTATACACGAGTATGTACGGTAAGTTCGGCATAACTGTGCCGCTTTAAGTGTCATGTGAGATTGCATATGAGATTTGTTATGACAATGCCATCCAGTAATGTAAAAATCATTGTAACAATAGTAACTGCATCTAAAATGCAATGACTGAATATATGATATGGATGTGAATTGTAATAAGACTTGCCATTGCTATTTTAATCTGAATTTTTATTGTCTCTGTTTAATTTATATTGCAGGTTTTAATGTTGAATCTCTTCTTGGAGTTTCCTAATCATCTGTGTCCAGATCAGAGTACAGGAGAAAAGACCACAGAGCTACTACTGAATATTTTAAAACCCATGTTAAAGTCTGGAAAAAGTGTACCTTTTAGATGCCATCTTTTATTAGCAATTGAGACTGTTTTGATTACAACTGATAACTTTAATCTCACTTGCAAAGTAGCACAAGAGTTTGCATCTATGTTAATGCACATCACAGCGGACATAAATGACAGGAAGCAAGGAGCGGTCAACCGACAACTGCGCGTCACAGCTTGCGAGTGCCTGCGGGAATTGGAAAACTGCTATCCTGGATTTCTGTGTGACCGACTGGAAACACTGTATTATATGCATCAGCAAGAGATTACTTATATACATCAATCATACACCATTCTATACACTGTTGCTTTAAAGAATGCTGTGCAGGTGTTGGCACGGAGAGGTGGTCCAAACAATGGCATGCTAAAGGTGATACTGACGAGTAACAAATACTTTTTCTGGAACGCCACAGAAAAGTCTAGAGTTCTCCAATCTACATCAGGAGAACAGGCTGTGTTACTTGCTCCCAATAGTGAAACAAAAGAAATTAAATCTGTTCTAGCACTTCTTTTAGAAGACTCATACCTTCTATCACCCATTTGCCAAAATACTCTGTTTTGGCAAATAACTCAGATAGTATCTATGATCAGTTCAGTATCACCAGTGGTTTTTAAATCACAACTAGTCCGGTTATTTGGTACGATGGACATATCATTTTTTCACAGTATACTGCAAATGAAAGCCGTATTTACTGACAGTCTGTTCACTTCAGAAGATGAACACTTCCTTCTTAAAAGACTTGTAGGTATGACACAGCACCCACTTCTTAGCACAGCAGTGAAACTATTTTATTTAGACTGTTTGTTACATTTTCCAGAAAACAGACCTCTTAATTCAAATCCTGGGGAGAACTTGCCCGTTCTTCTTACTGTTCAAATGACTTCATCTTTGTTCCCTACTATTTTTAATGACTACAGCACCATGCTTTGCAGACAGAATTTGCTAAGCATGGTTTATTTGGAAAATGAAGGGTGTCATTCGGAGACGGGCATTGGGTTTCTTTTCGAACATCTCATGTCACTTTATAGCATGGTACACAGGAATGGAAACTGTGACATTACATCAACGTTTTTTCGAGCTTTCTATCTTTTTGTCCGCTATTTTAACAGCTGTGAAAAATATATGGAAAATCTGATAAAAGTCCTCTTAGAATTATACAGGAGTCAGAGCTCCTTAGCTCCTTACTTTATCAATCTTATTAACGAGACTCAAATACTGCTTGAATTTCATTCTTGGCCGATCTCTTTGTCAAAAGCCTTGCAAAAGCTAATAGTTGATCTTCCTCTTGAAAAACAAAATGTGAAGTGCCTTGGTTGGCACCTGCAAGTTCTTGCAAGAGTTGCGCAGGAGAATACTATTCAGCAAAAAAAGACGGTCTCCTTTCTGAAACGAGTGGCTGTGCAATCTGGAATATGTCAGAGAGGAGACTGGAAGGCAGGCAATGCTGTTTTGTCTGTGTGCAAGAACCTGCTTCAGCATCAGCACCTCGACTCTGTATTCATGCTTCTGGCTGATCTCCTGCAGTATCTAATGCACCATTTTGAGGATATTGACATCCAAGATCATGCTCGGTTATACTACATCCTTCTTACAAATGTCGCCAGTGATAAACTGACGAAGGTACTAACCATGTCACCAGTAAAGGGTAAGAGCAAAGCAAGGTCCTTGTCTTCTATCATGACAGAAAATGAGAATTTCTCCACTCTTCTGACCATTCACAATACTCCATGTACAGTGCTCCAGTTGTGTACGGTTCCAAAAGTTTCAAATGATTTTCCAGTTTGTTCTGAAGCCTCAGTGTTGGATAACTCAACAAGTGACCATTTGCTTGAAGAATACAATAAACAATTGATTGAGCGGAGTTTTTTTCTTACAATGAAATACCATTTGTCCTTCAAAGGAGACATCGAGCCCAAAAACCACCAAGTCTTCTGTATTGCACTTGAGTTTGAGCAGGTAGATTCCTGCTATGAACCTATAAGTGAAATTACTGTTCCGTGCCTCATACTTGGTCGAGAACCTCCAGTTGTTACATTATATATAATACCTAAAGATCCTTACCCATCAGTCATACATGTAAATGCCACATATGATAATCAAGATGGACTCACGTACAATACATGTCTGGAACCGCTTCAGATCAAGTTTCCAGATATTTTTTTACCTTTGCCATTGCCATCGAGTTGTCCCGAAATTTCCCGTGCTCAGTTGTTCGACAAACTGTGGCTTACCCTACAGCCAGATGAATCAAACCAGTGCGAGGACAGCACTTTCTGCTACAACGTGCTACAAAAGTCTCTATATGATGTTGCACAGTCTTATTTTTCCAACTTTGTTGTGGTTTATAAAGGCGATGAATACAAAATTGGTCTGTTTTTACCTCCGCAGTTTCATATATTAATGCACATTAAGAGTGAAAAGGACATCGCAAAGTTCTCTATCAGGACTGATAACTGGAAATTGCTGCCTCTTTTGAATTCCCACTTGCTGAACATCACATCACAGAAAGATCTATGAAGGATTAAGAGTTGGTCACATTTTGCTTTTGACATCTTGTGTCTGACACATTTTTGCATATAGAGTTGCTGTTATATGTGCAAAGATTGTAATATATATATTTATTGTAGATTCCAGTCACTGAATTCAGTAAGTTAATAGTTTGATGTACTGCAGTATTTTTCTAAAATAATAATAATTGTTTTAATTTGATTAAGAGTACGAAAAATCAAAAAGTAAATATTTTCATTATAAATGTGTAGATGCATTCTGTTTTTCATTGTGTTCTTGGTGGACAAGTAACCAATTTATAACGGATACCAAAGACACACTACTTTTTTAAATATTATTTTCATGGAATATTAAAAAAGACATTTAAGGATCAGCCAATATATTTGGGAGTAGGTCAGCTGCAATGCATATTTCGGCTAGTCAAATCTGACTTGTAAAAAAAAAAACTAAAATCTCTATCTAAAACATTTAGAACTGTTACCTCAATGTGACACCGCATTTTAAATCTTTAAATTGTTTATTTAATATTGACAAGGTAACTGAAAATTAATAGACTAAAAATCGCAGAATTGAAGACTTTTTGTCCAGTTTAGTTGTTTTTGCTTCCTATTTGAAATAACCTTGTCATTTCTCCACACTTCGTGACTTACAGCGCGTAAACCAATACAAGTTTCTTATCTTCTATGCTCCTAAAACTATTAATAATTTGGTTTAAATGTCTGCTGGTTCCTACATTGTTTTAACATTATCAGCACCTGTAACAGAATGTAAATAGGACAAGCAAGGTGGTGACAGGGTTGTTAACTTTTTAGCTGTACCCCATAGAACAGTCATAAATATCCTTTGGCATTAACTGTGTTCCGCAAGGCACAGTCTCTACTTGAAAAGATGTAATCCAACAGCTGAGGTGTTAGACATTTAGCCACATCGACTGTAATTTTAAATGAACTGAAATTGGTGTTTGCACAGTCACAGGCCCACATTAAGTTTTCCCCAAGCCTGGGAATCTGTACAGGTTTTAATAATGCAGTCTGGAGCAGTTTCCGCTTATCCAAAACACGCTACCAAATTTAAATAAATAAATTAAATTGACATAGTTATACTTGTTGCCTTGAGACAGCATTACTTGGCTATTTCTCTTTAGTATCAGTGTCTTTATTTGTATGCTGTTGTGGTATTACTGCTTTCTGTATTTAATGTTTTTGTGAACAAATTCTGCATTTAAGCACCACTATCACGTAAAGTAAACTTCTGTGATCCCTGTTCATGGCCAGTATAACACCATGGGTCTAGTGCACATATTTACATCCAGCATATTATGGGAAGATGGCTCTGTGACCTTTGCCAGAGTTAGTGATAGGGTAACTGTCTGCAGAACTAGTGCAAACAATGAGAAATTTACTTGAGTATACGATACTCTGTCACTATGTTAATGTGTATTTAAAATTTATGTAACCTGATGTCCCAGAAGAAACATTCACAAATAAAATTTTATCAGGCAATGAAGCTACTGGGTATAGAACCAAGAGCTTGTTCCCAAACTGTAGTAACCACTGATATTCCTAAAACACTGAAGGCAGTGGAGTAAAGACATTTTGCAGAAAACACATACAAAATTTAGATGTTTTAGCTCACACTCCTCAGTAAATGAAAAATGTTCAATTTTGGTATGGTAATGAACCTCGCTTTTGTCCGTGTATACCGAAAGGGCTGAGGGTGTCACATGTCAAACCGGTTACTAAGGGATGGCAGCAGGTGCCTCCTGAAACCATATCCACTTCAGCTCACCTTCAACTGTCCATCAATTAGTATTTCCCTCTCTTGCAATGTTCACAAAACTCTGCAAGTTTTATTCCTATGTATTTTTTTAGTAACCAGGAGATTAGTTTGGGTCACACTTAGTCCCGAGGTATTGGGATCCCCCAGGCCCATTACTAGAAAAGGATTGTTCATGCCCTGGGACCATATTATAATTCCCACTTCACTTTGTTTTCAACCGAAGACAATTTCAGAGCCTAGTGTGATGGGCCAGGGCTTTATGTATCTTTTGCCTAGTATATAACTCCCCTCCAATTGCTATACATCGGATTAAGGTAAAGGAATGATCCCTATGGAATTCAGCACATCCTGGTACATAGGTTATTCCCATTTTTCATTCCTTTTCTGCAGAGTGTGTGTATGTATGTACAAACTCTTTGGTCTTGAGAAAGGGTCAAGAACAGATCCAAAACGTTGATGTTACCCTAATAAATTTACTAATTTTTTTCACTAAACAAGTCCTGCGAGTGCCCACTTTTTTCCCCACTGATATATTTGGTTATATATTGGTTCCAGAGTGGCAACAGCACCAAGGTATTACAGGCATTACAACATTCCATATGGAAAAGCAATTGGAAAACAGTGAGTGCCCTCATACGTTTACTGAAATTTAAAATGAAAGGAATGGATATATATTTTCTTTTACTTAAAACACTGTCATCATATTGCACTTAAACTTTTCATTACAGAATGATAGGGGCCTGTAGAAAATTTTAACAGTAAAATCGAAATGGACTTCTGATTTTTTGGGTGGTTTTCAAGGTCTTAGACATCAGAAGTTCTTCTTTTATGTGGGTGGATTCCATAAGATAGAAAGGCCAAGCCCAATTTTAATTTGTCAGTCCTCTGAAGTTGGGCTCTACGCATGATGGAAGTGCAATTTGCTCTTTCAGCAGTTTATCAATAATATTAATTTCGGCATCTCTCTTCTCGATGTTCTCATAAGGTGTCCAGGACATGTCATGCTGGAGCTTGTAGGCAGCAAGGAATTCATGCGGACAGCTAGATCCCCACTCCTACATTTAGAAGAACACAGAAGGTAAATTGTAGTATTAAAGGAAGAAACCAACAAAACTACCTCTGACACGCTGGCTTTCAGCAGGAAAAATTCTTGCTAGCCTCAAGATAAAATCAGATTAAATGCCCAATGTTCTAGATCAGGGGTTTCCAATTTAAAGGACCACTATAGTGCCCTGAGGGTGCCCCCACCCAAAGGGTCCCCCTCCCGCCTGGCTCTGGGGAGAGGAAAGGGTTAAAACCTACTTTTTTTCCCAGCGTCGGGCGGGGAGCTCTCTTCCTCCTCTCCGCCTCCTCTTCGGGTGAATGCGCATGCGCGGCAGGAGCTGCGCGCGCATTCAGCCGGTCTCATAGGAAAGCATTTACAATGCTATCCTATGGACGCTTGCGTGTTCTCACTGATTTTCACAGTGAGAATCACGCAAGCGCCTCTAGCGGCTGTCAACGAGACAGCCACTAGAGGATTTGGAGGCTGGATTAACCCTAACAAACATAGCAGTCTCTCTGAAAATATAATATAATATATATTTTCCTAGAGGGACCTGGCACCCAGACCACTTCATTAAGCTGAAGTGGTCTGGGTGCCTAGAGTGGTCCTTTAAGTACCCCTTTACCAGTCCAGGATTTAGGGATTACCCTGTTGTGTCTAAAGTGTTGTGTTTTTTTTTTTAAAAAACACAACACTTTAGACACAACAGGGTAATCTGTAAATCATTGACTGTTAGTAGGTACTTGAGGACTGGGTTGGGAACCACTGTTCTAGATAATGTACTGAAAAAAAAAAATATATAGAAATTAAATTTAACAAACTCCATGACGCTAAGAAATTCAATGAAGTTCGCTATGAAGAGCAATTCTAGAGCAAAATGTTTAAAGTGGAGCAATTTGTAGGACTGTTACATTGATATCCATCTTGACTGCCCCAGTTTTAATACTTAAATCAACACTGACAGGTCTCCTAGTGTTCCTTCCCTGAGCACTGCAATTTATGTGCACCAGAGCCAGAAGCACATGCTTACTTGGCCAAAGATCACTCTGCTTTGTTTGGCAGCCTATTCACATTGCCATGACATCAGCTGTCATCGTAGGACAAATCAAAGTGATTTCTGGTCAGATAAGTGCTTGTTTCAGACTGAGGATCTTTTAAATGGCAGTGTTCAAGAACAATAAGAGAACCAGATAGTTTTCATTTAATACAGGTGAGTACAGCCTACGGGGCTGCATGAGGTCCTAAACCACTTGTAATGCAGTCCAGTGACCTTCTGGGCAGCGAGGGAGCTTATTACTGTGCTCTTTCTGCACAGCTCCCTTGTGCGCCCTGCAATGAACTGGCAGCTGGGATATGACATCTCGACATTGGCATCACACTGGGCAAGCAAGGGACCTGTGCAGGACGAGCACAGTGATGCCATTACAGCAGCAACCACTGGCCAACAGGGACAGGATCCACTCCAGACCTACCAGAGCAAGGTAGGGAGGCTGGGTGGACCTCTTAATTACTAAAATGTGTGCGTATGCATGAGTTCTGAGTGTGTATGCCAGTAATAATTTTTCTGTGATTGTGTATATGTATGTGTTTCGTACATAACTCCCTAATTTGGTACCCCTAAATATGACAATACCACCTAAGAATAACAAATAAGGAAGTTATCTACTAAGCAAATTAAATCTCAAAATTAAGAAAGGGGCTTTTAAATTTTATTAAATAAATTATAGTATATTCTATATTTTATGTGCGGCCCAAGACAATTACTCTTCACTCAATGTGGCCTGGGAAAGCCGAAAGGTTGGACACCCATGATTTAATACAAGGTGTATAAAATAACTATCACTTGCACATAAGAAACATACTAACGTGCACCTGCCTGTTTGTTTTCATGTGCATTTCCAGTACAGGTGGTATCTCCCTGTGCTGAAATTTTTCAACTATCATGTAGAACTGTCAGTTTAATTGAAAAATGTTCAATGTTTGACGAAATTTACTATCTTTTACTGTGGCAGTTATCAAAATACAACCCAGCAGTAATACTATATGAGATAGTAAGTACAATCACACTGATTGCTAATCTGTAGGCTTTAGCGGTCATTCTCCTAGCTATGTCACATTGCAGAGCAGGAGTATCCAATTATCACATTACCAAACTTCCGCTGTTGGTGAACTACAATGCCCATTAAACTTTACCAGCCACTTGCTGTATTTTTGTTCAACAAATGTTTATGCATGTTGTAGTTGGCTAACTATTGGAAGTATCTGATTAGAATACTTGGCACAGAGCAGGGGTAGGCAAACTTCAGCACTCCAGATGTTCTAAACAACATTTCCCACAATGCTCTAACAACCATAATGCTGGTAAAGCATCAGGGGAGACACAGATAACAACATACAGGGAGTGCAGAATTATTAGGCAAGTTGTATTTTTGAGGATTAATTTTATTATTGAACAACAACCATGTTCTCAATGAACCCCAAAAACTCATTAATATCAAAGCTGAATATTTTTGGAAGTAGTTTTTAGTTTGTTTTTAGTTTTAGCTATGTTAGGGGGATATCTGTGTGTGCAGGTGGCTATTACTGTGCATAATTATTAGGCAACTTAACAAAAAACAAATATATACCCATTTCAATTATTTATTATTACCAGTGAAACCAATATAACATCTCAACATTCACAAATATACATTTCTGACATTCAAAAACAAAACAAAACAAATCAGTGACCAATATAGCCACCTTTCTTTGCAAGGACACTCCAAAGCCTGCCATCCATGGATTCTGTCAGTGTTTTGATCTGTTCACCATCAACATTGCGTGCAGCAGCAACCACAGCCTCCCAGACACTGTTCAGAGAGGTGTACTGTTTTCCCTCCTTGTAAAATCTCACATTTGATGATGGACCACAGGTTCTCAATGGGGTTCAGATCAGGTGAACAAGGAGGCCATGTCATTAGATTTCCTTCTTTTATACCCTTTCTTGCCAGCCACGCTGTGGAGTACTTGGACGCGTGTGATGGAGCATTGTCCTGCATGAAAATCATGTTTTCTTGAAGGATGCAGACTTCTTCCTGTACCACTGCTTGAAGAAGGTGTCTTCCAGGAACTGGCAGTAGGACTGGGAGTTGAGCTTGACTCCATCCTCAACCCGAAAAGGCCCCACTAGCTCATCTTTGATGATACCAGCCCAAACCAGTACTCCACCTCCACCTTGCTGGCGTCTGAGTCGGACTGGAGCTCTCTGCCCTTTACCAATCCAGCCACGGGCCCATCCATCTGACCCATCAAGACTCACTCTCATTTCATCAGTCCATAAAACCTTGGAAAAATCAGTCTTGAGATATTTCTTGGCCCAGTCTTGACGTTTCAGCTTGTGTGTCTTGTTCAGTGGTGGTCGTCTTTCAGCCTTTCTTACCTTGGCCATGTCTCTGAGTATTGCACACCTTGTGCTTTTGGGCACTTCAGTGATGTTGCAGCTCTGAAATATGGGCAAACTGGTGGCAAGTGGCATCGTGGCAGCTGCACGCTTGACTTTTCTCAGTTCATGGGCAGTTATTTTGCGCCTTGGTTTTTCCACACGCTTCTTGCGACCCTGTTGACTATTTTGAATGAAACGCTTGATTGTTCGATGATCACGCTTCAGAAGCTTTGCAATTTTAAGAGTGCTGCATCCCTCTGCAAGATATCTCACTATTTTTGACTTTTCTGAGCCTGTCAAGTCCTTCTTTTGACCCATTTTGCCAAAGGAAAGGAAGTTGCCTAATAATTATGCACACCTGATATAGGGTGTTGTGTCATTAGACCACACCCCTTCTCATTACAGAGATGCACATCACCTAATATGCTTAATTGGTAGTAGGCTTTCGAGCCTATACAGCTTGGAGTAAGACAACATGCATAAAGAGGATGATGTGGTCAAAATACTCATTTGCCTAATAATTCTGCACTCCCTGTATGGAGTGCCAAAGGTCCCCTACCCATGGCATAGAATAGGATAGGAGAAGTTGCAGTAATTTGCAGTAAATTTGCAGTAAAAAAAAGGGAAAAGAAAGGCATTGATAATGTTCTTCTTTTTAAAAGTAAATTGAATGTTTTACCTTTGGTGAAAGAATAGAGAAATATCTTTGTCCACTTTCTCGTTTGTAGAGGTAATAAATGTTCCCTGGCTTCTTAACAACATTACAGGCTGCATGGTGCAGATCCGCATCTCTCTTTGCCTCCTCCAACACCTGCATAAAAAAAAAAAACAAAAAACAAACACACACACACACACACACACACACACACACACACAATCAATAAGACATGGCTAAATAAGATATATCATTCAGGTTGTAGTAAACGGTCATTGACCTCTTAGACAGCTTAATAATGCTTTATTTACATATATTAGAAAATGTACGAAAAATGTCCCAACTGGACAAAGAGACCAGCACAGTGCTACAAGCTTTGGTTGAAATGTAATAATATACTTACTTTTATGATCCTCTACGTTTAATCTAATCGTTATGAAAAGTTGGGAATTAAAAAACAAAATAAGGCCAAAATAGGAAATTTTGTTACTTGGCTGCTAAAGTTTTCCTATCTCATGTCACTGTTTAGTGAATAAGTCCCAAGTTTTCACTGTCAGTATGTAGTTATGAACGAATCACTCACCAGAATAACTCTCTTCTGTACAAATTACTATCGATACATTTAGGGTTAGTGGGGCATAGTATACGAAGGGTAGAAAAAGATGATGGAAAAAATATATATATTTTCTAACCCAGTGTGAGATGACTGGGCAGACGCTATTCATATCTTTATTTAGAGTAAGGAACAATGGTAACATTCTATCCTGTAACATACTGACAGTGACAAATATCTTGTGCTGCCTTTATTACTCTATGCCAATATTATGATTACTCAATGTATTTTTTTTAGTCATCACGTACAAACATAAAGGGTCTGTGTGCTACAGCATACACCAATTTAACACTCCATTTGTAAATTATGATTACGGTAAAACCGTTGTATAAAGAGGCAACACTGAAAGCAATTGTACATCTGCTTCAAAAGAATTATAACGTGTCCCTCTGTTACAAACTGGTTAGGCACTCTGAAAACCAAATCACACTCATTTATTAAATTTTGTACAGTGAACCTGTGAAGAAAAAATGACTTTGTCTAATTCAGTCCCATATGCATTAAATACATCTTATATCATAGAGATACATGATGTTTTTAATGCAAGATAATAAGATTTACTCGCCATATCCTCATTCCAGCACCAGCCTTTTCTTGTCTTAATGGGTATAACACGCACCTTTGGTCCGCCTGAGCTACTCCTGCAGTCTCCTGTGATTTACCTTGCTTGGGAACACTTCCTCAAGCAGGGCAAATCCCTGCTTCCGCAATGCCGAATAACTGATTAAAAGGTAGGAGAAAAATCTATTTAAAGGAACACTATCGGGTCAGGAACACAGACATTTATTCCTGACGATATAGTGTTAAAAAACATGCTAGCCCGTCTTAAATAACCAGAAAACTCCCCTTATTTCTAGCACAGCGCAGGTCTGCCGGCGCTGGCCCCACCCCTGATCCGCCTCATTGGCTGATTATCTCAACCAATCATAATGCTTTCCCATATAAAAGCATTGAATTGGCTGAGATCGTCAATTCTGATTATCTCAGGCAAGGAGGCGGAGCTATATGCCACCCTGGTCAATCAGCATCTCCTGATAACGATGCATTGAATCAATGCATCTCTATGGTGAAAGTTGAGAGTCTTTATGCAAGTTCAGAGCATATATGGTGAAAGTTCAGTGTCAACTTACACAAGAAGAACCTATAGTGGCGCATGAGGAGTGGCCACTAGAGGGGTTTAAAGAAAAAAAGCTTGCAGGAACAGGCTATAGACACCAGAACAACTACAATAAGCTGTACAATAAGCTGTAGTTGTTCTGGTGACTATAATGTCCCTTTAAAGAGGATTTTCTCTCAACTGCTAGCACAATGTATTACCAAAATCATATCCTCTTTTAAAAGATCATAAGTACAAACCAGAGTACAGGTATCCTTTAAGTGGACTTTCTCTTTTTTTGGGGGGGGAGTGGGGTGGGAGGGGGCTATTCAGGCTGTTTTACTAGACCCCTGCATTTTATACTAATGTAAAAGGTCTATTGACTAAGGATACCGTGTACGTAGTGCAGTGTATGCTGGGAAGATGGCAGCAATAATCACTAAAAACTCACAGTGCAATTTATTCTGTTGCCGATAACCTCTGCTACACACTTCATTTTATAATTAACTGAGGAAGATAAGTAACAAGCAACTGAAATGTAACAGTGCATCTTTAAATTATACATTTTATTTTTAGTGTGACTAACTCTTACCCGTTTTGCCTGTTCCTGTAGCATTCGAATCTGCTCAGCTATAACCGTTAGCCTGTTGCATGCATTTGCTCTGATAAAATCATCAGCCTGTGGATAAAAGAAAATGTTTGTTTAAATGGAATTTATATATACAATGGAAAATACTGCAATGTGTTTATTTTTGATTGCACACTTCAAATGAAATCACTTCTACAACACATAACAAAAATTGTCAATTAAAAAAAAGACATAAATATGACTTTCACTGTTGTCAGAACAACTGAAAATAGATTTCATATAATGTAACAGAGCGCCTGTACCCGGAGTGGTACCTCCATTGTAGATTCTCTCGGATCCCATAGTGAAGCAGTGATTATAACTCCTGCATACCCAAACATTAGTATTGACTTGATGAAGGGTACAATAACTGGTTTTATTCAGCCAAAAGTACACATTTTTACCCAGACCCCCAGCATGGGATCTCTATTCAGAAACTCTTAAGCCTGCCAAGGCATCTCTGTGTCTGGGAAATAATTGAGTTGATACTCGGTAAACTAATTATTCCCCGGTCACAGAGAGTCTAACACAGAAATATCCACATGTTATACATCATTTTAAAAGGCAGGTCCAAGCACCGATTCTGGAAAAATAGCGCTCCGATCCATGAAGAATTGTCCAAACGCCACACAGTCAAAGTTTCACCCGACTGTTACAACAACCACTTACCGGGCAAAATATATCTTTGGAAAAATGGGAGCCCCCTGGCAGCTTAAGGGAGCGATCGTTAAATGTTTGGGATAGAAGCTTCCCTCCATAAAGCACCCTTCTGGGTAGCTGGGAAAGTGAGGGTACAAAATGACCGGGAAATCCAGAGCAAGTTTAGGTTGATCCGCTGATATCGCCTGGACGCTCTCTGAGTAAATCTTGGAAGTTAGGGAACCAGGCATGGATGTAGGAGCTTAGTGGATCATAGTCTTTTAGGAGTGTGTTCATCACATATAAATATATTTACATAAATACATTTCTTTCATGAGATAAACAGTGTATATTTACTAATTAAAACTTTGTCGTCGTCGTCCCAAAAAGAACAGAAAATATTGGATAGCCGATAATTACAAAGCTTTAGGAAAAACTAAAGGGAACCCTAAGTAATAAAATTATATGAGCACTGAGCTCCAGAAGAACTAAAAGACCATGTCCTTACATTTAACCAGTGCTTATTTTAGTGGAATGAATCCTTTATTAGTTGCTAGGTTAGATGTAAAGTGGCATATCCACTAAATGTCTCAAAAAGAGGGAATAGGTTGAATAACTAAGGGTACACTGTATTTATTAGTCTCTGAGTTAGGAGACAGCTGACAGGGTTTTACAGGGGATTTGAGACTTCGATCTTAACAGTACTTCTGAGGATCGCTGAGCGCCATATTTCTAGCGCTAACCCTTATGTACGCCCCATATACCTTTAAGCCCTATAACCCGATTGGGCTGATCTTGATCTAATAGGAGGAGTTTTTCCTTTCTTTATGTTAAGGATTTGTGCAGTGTGCAGGATTGTTATAGGAGTTGCTCAATACAGTGTACCCAATAAAGTGTACCACTCCAAAAATAGGCATTTTATTGCGTGTTTGAGACCTTAGGGCTGGTATTTATTCTATCCGAGTGTAGCCGTTAGAATTATTGAACTAAAGTTACCTGTCTCACTCAGTGGTGAATGTGTGCTTCGTGCAGGACTCATAAAAGCACTGATAGTTCTATATTTTCATATGCAGTCTTTGACTGTGTCACTACGATTGAGACATTGTTGCTATTTAGGGGGAGAGAGGGTAACTTCATTGGTAACTTCTTTTGTTACAATCTTTGTCCTCTGCCCTAACAGGCTACATATTCATGCACCATCTCCTATATTATGATCAACCTATTCCCTCCTTTTGAGACATTTAGTGGATATGCCACTTTACATCTAACCTAGCAACTAATAAAAGGATTCATTCCACTAAAATAAGCACTGGTTAAATGTAAGGACATGGTCTTTTAGTTCTCCTGAAGCTCAGTGCTCATATCATTTTATTACTTAGGGTTCCCTTTAGTTTTTCCTAAAGCTTTGTAATTATCGGCTATCCAATATTTTCTGATCCTCTTTTTGGGGGGAACAAACGTTTTGGCTACTACAACCAGTATCAGGCCCTTTTAGGTTGGATAGTTTTACAATGTAGAGACCTTACCCTTTTTTTCCCCCTTATATTTACTAATTACACCTTGCAAAGAATTGGATATCATGATGTAAGAAATAGTTTGTCTTAAAAAAAAAAAAAAAATATAACTGCACACCTCAATGTAAGGCAACAGGTGAGGTTGTACATATATGTTTACAGTTAAATAAAATAATGTCATAATTTCTTAGAACTAATATTAAATGTAGCTAATTAATATAAGCAAGTCAGTGACTAAACAACCGCTTGGATAAAGTAACGTATAGATTTTTTCATCAAATAATATTTGCCACCATGCAAAGATTCATGGGATGCCCACAGTGAACCATTTGAGAAAATTTAAATGGACTGGACTGGCTTTTAAAACTTTTTTTTTTTGCACAGATGTCCAAACAAGACTGGGTGTATAGTTTGTTATTGCAGAAGTTTACTATATATTCTAAATGTATCTTTATTACCACTTGTATATAACACGTCACCGAACATTATAATAGTACAATGGAAATCTTGTTTCAGGGAATACAAAACAAAGGACATATTTGCTTTTTGACAGAACTGATTGGCCGATTGAGTCAGCTGACAGTTCACTTACCATATGATTTCCCCTATTAGGTCAAACCCATGACCACGTAGGAAACTGATAGCACTGCACACAAGAGTCCAAGTACAATGGCAATACACGTACTCACACTTAGGCCTCAATTTAATAAGCTTTCCAAATGATTCAATACTGTAAGAAAATGTGAAAATTATTTATCTACAAAAATTGCAATAGACTGTAATGGTGACTTTTGTAGACAAATCATTTGAAAACATGAGCACGACAAAAGCCGCAGAGTATTTTCAAGATACTAAATACAGGACAGGGTGTGGTCAACGCAGCTGTCAGTCAGCCTGGTGTGCTTGCACAATGGGTTGACACAACCCTTTTTGAGCAGTTCATCCCCTCAGCACTGTCTGACATCCATACCTCCTAAGGGAGGAGGAGACGTGGTCTTTTCATAACATGAATAATGAATCTGATCACTTAAAATATCAGTCCATTAAAAAATAAATTCTTGAATAACCCTTACTACTGTGCACTCACCTTTTGGACTTGTTGTGCTAGTTCAACAAGATTAGACGGATCTCCAATGCGATTGGTATGATAGGTGCTAACTATTTGGACGCCTGAGGGATTTGCATTGCTTTCAACCAGCGACACTGAAAGTAAAGATTAAAGTTTGGCCGTTGCAATTATTGAAATATAAAAAACTTACATGGAAATGCAAATACAACTACATCCTATCACCAATTTGAAGCATAATTCACAAATATCATATTCCAGTGCAACTCCTAGTTTATATCATAACTGAGATTTTTTGACAAATAACTTTTTCTGGAAACACTTAAAAAATGAAAACATTAAAATGTACAAAACAGAATAAAAATCACTCCTTGTGATTGTGTAATGCACGTGACTAGTTGCTCGTCAAGCCTTATTTCCTCCTTTATCCTAAATTAAAATATATATATGTACATTGAAAGAAATGCTGCTTACCTTCAATAAATATTTTGGAAATCTCTATAACTGTGTAGAGGGATGTGACTGGAGGTGGGGAAGCAATAAAGATTGCTGGGAATTTCTATTAAACTTTATATAATTCTACATAACTTGCAGTTAGTACTGTAGTATATTATTTTAGCCTAGCTGCCTCCCCTTTCTTCACATTTATAATTTTACAAAAATATAATGAGGCACTGCTGTAAGTTTGCAATAAAACCATAAGTGTAATGCCCACTGGTTGCATGTTGTGTAACAGGTTTGGCACTGTATATTTTGCATACTGGACACGTGCTACCCCTTACCAGAAAATTAAATATAATTAAGAAAAAAAAAAAATATATTAAAACACATGAATAACAAAATAATAAAACAATTAAAAATAAATAAATAATAATAAAAAATATTTGTAGGGCACACACTGTACTGACATATTTTGATTACTGCACATGAAACATCTGAAATAATACACTAATTAAGATCACTATGCCTGAAATTCCATGAACAATTAGTTATTTTATCTGTATAGCACGGCCAGTGCTTCACCTGTAGTAACTTGTCCATTCGTTGCGTTTTCCATAGTTCCACGTTCCAGGGACTGGCTATTCTTGCTGTTTTGGAAGACCTATGAACCACATCAGAGTTGTTATAAAAGAGTTGGAACGCAGACTGCTGGGAGAATTGAGTGTGAGTGTCGGGAAGCCATCTTGGTTTAGGGCAACAAGTGCGTTGTTTTGTCCTTCCTTTCCCTGAAAATGTCCACCTGAAACGGTTTGCTCATAGACATAGCCAGAATCAAACATGGCTGACATTGAAATCGCCCATGTTGTTTTACGGAAGTGCAGTACACTGTCCTGCCTGCTGGAGCTACATAACTAGCTAATGTGTCTCCATTATGGATTAGTCAGCCATTTTGTTGGTTTTCACACCATTTTCTTTGAAAAAATATTTTGGTTTTTTTTTGGAGGGGGAGGGGGGAATTGGTGTACTTCCCTATGTATGGTAGAATTGTAGTGAATTGAAATCTCAATTGAAAACTCTTTTTAACTCTGTTAATCACAGTTCAGCTATTTTATCCCAAATGTTGCAATTTGTTTTTCCTTCACTAGGTTTCACTGCTTAGTGAATAAAGACAGTGGGGGTTATCATGTAGAAAAAAAAGTGCTGTGTTCTGAAAAGTGGGGCAAAGAAGTAAAAGGTGAGGAGTCACCAATGGAATGTGCCTTGCAGCACCACTGGTTTTCATGGTGATTGCACAACTTTTAGTAATTTAAACCAGTATTTTTCAACCTTTTCCAGTGAAATACCCTTCAGGTCTAAAAGAAAATTCCCAAGTACCCCTTCTTTTGAGAAAGTAATTTCTATTGATTTAAATTCCAAATGAAACCTGTAGGCACTGTTATTTAAATTAATCCCATATTGGCGAACAATCCTGATTAAAATAAATATGACATGATGTTAATATTGTGTATGTGAGGAGGATGTAATCTGAAGTATAAAATCACAAAATGAAACACAATAGTTGCACACAGACACAAATTGTCATATAGATTAAAATGCCTGGGCATTCTGTTCGGAGAAGGGCACTCAGAGGAGTATTCAGGCACATATAAAACACTGGGAGCTCTGATCCCATCATTTGTGTTTCTAATTCCACCCATCGTCTCTCCCCCGTAGGTGCAGGCCACCTCACTATTTGTGCTGAATAGTAGTACATAAGAAGATTAGGGAGTACCTGTCCCCTTCTCATTTTAGGTTTGTTTAGCATGTATCTCGCTAATCAGTGGCTTTTATTATTTACAATAAAATTGTCTGTAGCGGTTTGTGTGCTTTTTTCTGGGGCATCTGTGTTTAACATAGGTGCTCCCTGGAAGCAAGAGCCAATCAGGTTCACAACCTCCCTATTTAAGGAGGTCTAGCTGGCTACTCTTGGCCCTTTTGTTGTTCCAGAATCCTTGTGATTTTGTCCTAATCTTGTTTTGCTGTTATTTTGACCCGGCTTACCTATGTTCTGCTTTCCTGCCTTCTGTACCTTATCTGTCCTCTTTGCCCTCTTGTGTTCCAGTCTTGTCTTACTACCTGACTTGTGTACCAGTCCCTGGCTTCTCAAACATCCTGTCCCATGTACCAGTCCCTGGCTTGTCTAACATTTTGTCCCATGTACCAGTCCCTGGCTTGTCTAACTTCCCGTCCCATGTACCGGTCCCTGGCGCATCTAACGTCCCTTCCCATGTACCAGTCCCTGGCTTGTCTAACTTCCCATCCCATGTACCAGTCCCTGGCATGTCTAAATTCCCGTCCCATGTACCAGTCCCTGGCATGTCTAACTTGCCGTCCCATGTACCCGTCCCTGGCTTGTTCCTGACATTTCTTTTCTCGTGCTCCTTTCCATTGCCTGCAGAGGCGGCTCTCTAATTAGGCGGTTTAGGCGGCCGCCTAAGGCCTCGCGCTGGCTGGGGCCTCGCAGCCGCCTAAACCGCCTTATGACAGTCTGTGTCAGGCCCTCGGTTAGTGACCGAGGACCTGACACCAGGAGGGGCCCCCACCCTCAGCATCACCACCCCCAACCACCCTCAGCCTCCCCCCCACCACCCTCAGCATCACCAGCCCCCACCCTC